>JAWNNI010000157.1:0-390000 GCA_035043065.1 Hirtodrosophila confusa | reverse complement strand
GCAAATAATTTGTGTAGTGGTCACACATTAACGACAAATGTATGTTTGCAACTAAATAGTACCTAAATGGCAACGTTTGTCGATAACATTGCTTTAAAGTTATCGTTTCATGATGGAGGAAAAAATAGGAAAATATTAATTTTAAGTTTTGCTCCTAAATGCTTTGGAGGAATATTAGAATATTAACACGAAGAAACCTAGGAGTGTGTGGGTGAGCCATGGCAAACACTCGGCTTATTTATTTTCATTTATTCAAATAACAGTCTTCATTTACTTAAAATGAAATAAGAGTCTTCAGTGACTATTGAGAGTTGGCTTGCTTGTCACAGGTGAACCCATATTATCGGGCTCCGAAAAATCTACATTTGACAATGTTTGCATAGATTTGGTCTTGCATTTGTTTTGTAAAAACAAACGTACGCAAACGATTTTTATTTTGTAAGAGGGTGGTCCCACTGTGGTCAGACAGGAGCAAATGTTCAAAATTTTTGGCATTTTGCTCCAAATATTTAGCCTGTCTGACCGTACCTTACACATGCATATGCACAACTACCCACGCATACAAGCAACAGCCCACTAACAAATGAGAGAATGTTCTTGCACGATGAATGCCTTCTCAGTTAGTAATTTTGACTCCGAAAGTAGCAATATCTGCGTGCGAAATTAATTAGTTCACTTCGCACTATTTTGGGAGGCTAAGCCCGCGCATATCATGAAACCTTGCCTGCTCCTTAAAGTAATTTCTGCATGCAATGCCTTTGTGAAAATAAATACGGAGTCATCGCTCGTAAGATACACACAGATTATCAGCATGCAAAACCGGCAGAATTTGCCTGCAGATTTAATTACTTCAATTCACACTATTTTGGAAGGACGTTGCCTGGCTTAGACGTAATTTAAGAAGTAATTTTGCCGAACATTTCGATAAAAAAAAAACAAGTAACCCGGCCCATACACGGGGTAATTTGAGCCCAATCGGTTGCGGCAACCAGTTGTCACTCAAATTGGGTCTTTGCCGCACACACTGCAATCAGATCAGCCAACTTCGTAGCACAACTCGAAAAATGGCGTCGGCAAGTGCCGAATTGATAAAAAAATTGATAAACTAAATATTGCAATAAACTGGTTGATTTAAATATATTAATTTAACAAAAATTGAGAAAAATAATTTAACATTTTGAATTTTATTAATAATAACAACAAAACGAATATCAGAATTGTCATTAATTTCACTATTTTCTGCTAAACAACGCCGGCATGAACGGCAGCAAAAGATCTTTAAATGTTTTGTACACAACATACACAAAAACATAGCCAAGTACCAGGTGATCAGAAAAAATAGTAGCAAGAAGGAACAAAACGGAAAGGGAGACGCCCACAAAGATGTACACAACCATGCACAACTATAGCAAAACCACCCCCGTTCATGAAGGTAGAGGTCATCGAATGTTTTGCATACAACGAACAGAATCTGAACCAGGCGATCAGGGCAAACAGTAGGAAGAAAGTACAAAAACAAAGGAAACGCCCACGAGTTGGGTCGATCGAGTTGTGCGCTGCCCAAATACGCCACAACTAGTTGCGGCAACTCGCTGCTCGTAACAATGGGTTTTGATACAGAATGTAGTTGGCACAACTTTGACGCGACCGTACCCAACACATTGCAATCGGTTGCCGCAACCGAAAAACTCACTCAAGTTGGCCAACTGAATTGCCTTGTGTATGGGTCCCATAAGAATGCTCTAGTGGAGTATACCCGACTACAAAACTCCCTGTACCCTTCCACTTCCTAACATATCTTCGTACACTTAGGCATATACACAAATACGCACTAGCGTGGCATTTTAAGTTGTAGCTGTGCTTCTTCTTACGGACGGAAAGACGCGCGTTGCAAGGGACGGCAACAGGGCTGAAAAAAAAATTGATTACCATAGGTATCATATATCCCAGTTCACCACGCTCTCCTGGGTTTCCTCTTGATAACCCTCTTATTGTAATCATCCCCCTAAAAGCATTTAGTGCATACAATGATGCAGCAGCAAAACATTGAATTAATATTTTCTTATTTTTTGCCGACTCTATCATGTAACAATAACTTTAAAGCAATGTTATCGACAAACGTTGCCATTTAGGTACTATTTAGTTGCAATCATATGATGATTTTGACAAACGTGTAAACGGCATCCAAAATTTATGCTAAATTTATTTAGTTTTCATAAAACAGCTGACGTTCGATTGTATGCTAACTATTTTGCCTGTCTGACAGTACCTTAACACATTTGGTGCCAAAATTGTAATACCCCTTGCAAGGGTATGCTAATTTTAAATAGTGCCAACGGATGTTGGGAAATGGGAGTCAAGGTCAAATGTAAAAGATAATGTTTTTGCTACATCAACTTCAACTCATTTTTAAAACCCTACCCAAAAAATCATAATGTAGACGATAATGTTTTTGCTACGTCAACTTCAACTCATTTTTACAACCCTACCCAAAAAATCATATTGCATTTACGAAACTACCTCTACGCTTAGAAAAAAATGTGAGCATGATATTTTGACTGTCCCAATTAGGCAAATTCAACAAATTGAATTTTAATCGAAATACTTAACCCGGCAACGCTGGGGTAATTCCAGCTAGTATTATACATGTGTTTTAGGTATGTTAATTTACTTGAAATTTGCATTGGGGTACTGGAATTGTTGAATATTGATTATATGCGTGTTTATCTTTCCGAACGAATCGCAATCACAAATTACATAGATGAGTTTGATGTGATTTTATTTCGTTTTATTTATTTTATTTGTTTAACTTGTTAATTTCGGTTATGGCATCAAAAGCAGAAGCACCAACAAAAACAACTAAGTAGAAAATTACGCTGACACGGTTGAATTGTGATTGTGTTGGTGTTGCTTTTGCTCTGGAAGTGGAACGGAATGGGCATCACGACGAAAAAGATCAAAGGACAATTTCCTGATTGTTTTATTCCGTTATTTTGTTTTGTTTGCCTTACGTTCTGTTCTGTTGTTGTTGTTGATGTTGGTTTTTGGGCGTGTGTTGTCTTTGCTTATTTATTCCTCTTCGTTTACTTTGTCAGGCGCCGTCAAACCATCACATTACCTCTACAACCCCTCTCCACCCACTGTCGGTCATGTAAGTCTGATATGTATATGTATATGTATGTACATATTTGTGTATTTGTTTGTTTGTTTTTATTATTAAATCGTACTTCATTTGTATATTCCGTTTCTCTTAATTTCGTTTAGTTTGGTTTAGTTCCGTTAGTTCTAGATGAGATGGAGTTGCTCCACAGATCCCCGATCCAGGCAGAGATGTTGACTTCAAAGAACAACTCTTAATTGATTAAGTGTCCTCTCGCGACAATGACGATCCCTTCGGTATTCACTTTAAATTACCACCGGCTGCCATCGAATAGATGTACATATGTACATACATTTATCCACATACACATAAACTCTCTTGGTACACGGTAGTTCTAGGACTTGGTCTCGGTGGTGGTGGGGGTGGGGGTTGCCAGTCCGCTTATGCCTAGACTGCTAAACGAATTTAATGGAAAATACGCGCGATTGCGGCGAAAACACCTCGAAACGGGTCTCTCTCATCAACCTCATTAGTGCAGGGCTTTTAGTTGTATCTTCTGTTGGCATTACAATTAGAAACTCTCTCTATGCAAATTGGAAGGAAGGAAGAGTAAGGGTCTCAGGTCTAGGGCCTCTCGACTTCACCCAGTTGCGATCATCCGGTGAACAGTGTAACCAGCTGCTGTTTAGGTAGGAGTAGTAGGTAGCCTTTCCATACATTGGATGCACTGGAAGTTCTCACAATTACAACAGAGCAGCAGCAGACCAGGCACCTCATTAACGCCACGAAATGCAACACAATAACCAGATTTGAAGTGGACATTCAAATTCAGTGGGTGGAGATTTGGGCCAAAGGAGGAAACATCCAGGTCCTTTGTTGTGGTCCTGCTTTGTTTGCTTACAGAGCTAGCGACTGGCAAAATGATAAAGAACCGCAGTAAATCCGCAGATGCTGATGGCACTGGAGACACTCATTTCATATTCATTGACAACTGCCACAATCGTGGTGGATGGGTATGGACAAGAGCTGAGTCGGAAATTGCTCCCCATCTCCATTCTCGTTTCCATCGCACTCGCACAGTTACACAATAGCCGAAGATGAAACTCACATATTTATGTACATACATATGTATGTACATTGTACAAGTGAAATTACTGTTATGCACACACCCGTAGACAAGCACTTGATACGACACCATGAGCAAAGTACAGTAGCCTACAGCAATAGCAGATTCGCCCATTCTGCTTAAAAATACTATGTTCTATGTATTTAAATCATAATTACTTAAATTAAAAAATGTTTTTATCAGGGGCCGTAATTATTATAATTAAAAAAAATTTTAAATAAAAGTTTCTTGTTGATTTTTATTTTGTTTTTTTGTATTTTTATGATATTTGGGTATATTTATGACTTTTTGGTATTCTTATGATTTTTAGTATTTCTGGTATTTTTATTATCTATTGGTATTTTGTTTACCAATAAAAACTACTTTTAGTACTGCAACAGAATATAGAAGAATAAATGTAATATAATAGAAAATAGTGGGATCCTTAATATTCGTCATTCGTATTGAATCATAGATCAAGAATATTTTATAAATTTTTATAATACACCACTTGGTTCAAAAGATATTAACATTCAATTTGTATACCCTAGCAGGGTATTATAATTTCGTCTCGAAATGTGTAATGGACTGAAGGAGACATTTGCGACCAAACAAAGTATATACATATATTCTGAATCAATCTGAATAGCCGAATCGATATAGCGATGTCCGTCTGCCCGTCTGTTTCTAGCATGCAAACTAGTCTCAGTTTTAGAGCTATGGTGATGAAACTTGGCACAGACCCTTCTTTCTGCTGCAGGCAGTACATATGTCAGAACCGGATCGGACCACTATAACAAATAGCTGCCATAGGAATGATCGGTCGACCAATATGTTTTTGTATGAAAAACTTTATTGTTTATTTATGTTTCCTTACCAACTTTCCCAAGCCGAGTCTCTAGAGAGTTAATATAATCTGGCCTAATTTGGTCAAAATCAGACCACTATATCAAATTTTTTGCTTATACAAATATTTCATCCAAACTTAGTGAGAGTTTAACAATACTTCAAACAGTTTTCTATAATTTTATCAAAATCTGACCACATGGCTCCCATAGGACCAATCAGACAAAAATTATGTTTTGCATTTCTGCTAGGTATATAGCTTCGGCACCCGAAGATAGCCGTTTTTTCTTGTTATAATAAATTTGAAATATTTCTTTTATTTTCAATTTTTATACTCTGTTCCCGAAGGGAAAAAGAGTATATTGGGTTTTTAAGCCAAAAGTATTTTCATCCTTTGGCTTAAGGCATACGCTACAGCTTTAGTCCTTGTTCGTTTTTAATTTTCACTATGCATGGGAGCATGTAATGGATAAATAAATAAATTTTTCATCCATACTTTGATTTTAAGTAAAAATCCGTCGTATTCTGAGACATGTTTTACTTCATAATGCAAATGCGAACGGAACTTGTCTCATGCACTAATAGAGTCATTTTATCCAATGTTCACTGTGCATATATTAATATTATACGAATGTGTAAGTATATATCTACATATTTATGTACCAATGTACATACATATGACAACTCAAACGCGTATATTATATGTACATGCTTTTATCTGTTCAGTTCCCTTGGCCTCTCCGTTCTGACAATGCCCTTCGCCCTCCACCGTGCCCGACCATCGTGAAACATATGCACAGCATATTCGTCCTTTTGACGTCAAGTCGTGAATCATCCACGGTCTACGCAGGGGTTGTTATATTGCGAAGGAGTTGTGCTCGCCTTTTTAGGACCTTAGTGTCGATCCGCGCTTGGTTGCAATTTTCTTTTTATTATTATTGTTATTATTGATGCGCATTGGCCTTCGGGAGCGTAGAAACACAAGAACACCACAATAAAAACGAAATAGAACAAAAAAGGTAATAGACAAACGAGAACATGTGTCTTCGTTGTGGCGAGATATCTATACATATCTCTATCTCTATCTCTATCTCTATCTCTATCTCTATATCTATATATCTATATATCTATATATCTATATATCTATATATCTATATATCTATATATCTATATATCTATATATCTATATATCTATATATCTATATATCTATATATCTATATATCTATATATCTATATATCTATATATCTATATATCTATATATCTATATATCTATATATCTATATATCTATATATCTATATATCTATATATCTATATATCTATATATCTATATATCTATATATCTATATATCTATATATCTATATATCTATATATCTATATATCTATATATCTATATATCTATATATCTATATATCTATATATACATATACATATACATATACATATACATATACATATACATATACATATACATATACATATCTCATATCATCATCATATACACATCTCTCTCTTGAATCGATCTCTCGGCCTTAAAACTTATAAGTGCGACTGAAATCGCCTTATTGCTTATGTCTCTCAGACTATGCCTAGCTTTGCAATCGATCTACGGTAGATGGCGCGATGCTGCTGACATGTGTTTGTCGGGTAATCCTTTAATATATCGCCCCTATATACGGCAACATGTGACTTTAGTCTTAAACGACGCGTCTCAAAATTAAAAAGCATATTCTGTCGGCGGAACAAAACTTTATTGTCGAAATAATGAAAGGAATGCAAATAAAAGTTGACCGATATGCGTAATCGACACGATCAGCAGGTTAAAAAGCAAACAAGTAGCGGAGCGGAACGACATATCTAAAATCTGAAACAAACTTGATCATTGATTTTTAGCTCTAATACAATAGCTAAGAATATATGAACCATGTGAACACAATTTTTTCCACACCCTTGAAACTAGAGCAAACAAACTTGGTACACATGTTGGTGTATATGACGTGTCAAGATGAATGAAATTTTTGACCCCCTATCCCCTCCCACGCAAATGAGCAAAATCTATATCTCCCACAAAATCTATATCTCATCAAACATTTTACACACAGAGTACTGTTTCCGAACCCGAAAATAAGCAAACGATACCGGACTTGGAACAGAGTATTCTGCTGTCGGATACGTTCGACTACAAAGTTCTTACATGTTTTTTCTTGTACATTCACACCATATACGGGTATGTATCAGGGACCGTAATCATTATAAGTTATATTATAAAAACTACATGGTAATGATTACATTTTAATTTTTTACGTTGTTCCTTAATTAATTTAATTAACGGCTTCTGTGTTAGATTTGTCCCCAATATCCTTGCATATCCTTGTAAAGGGACTACAAAGCTACCCCCCAGCAAATTTGTTTTTTTTTTTTTGTTGGTATTGGTCAGATTATTTTTGTTCAATTATTATTTAATTTTACAAAGAGCAATTTCTGCAATGATTCGTCAGCTAGGTTGCACCTTTGATCGGTAAGCATCATTTTGAGGGCCGAAATGATCTTTCAAGACTCACTTGTGTTGCAGGAAAGTATTAATTAGAAGAAGAATAATAGTACGGAGGTTAATTAAAATTACCCTGACACCAAAAACAAAAAAAATAAAAATTTTAAAAAAATTTGGATATGCAAGGATATTGGGGACATGGTCCCTGGTATGTATTCATTCATCCATATTAATGTAAGCTTTATTATTTATACGTGCTAGTATTATATGCATATACATATGTGTAAAGAATGAAATAATTATAAAAATGGCATTCTAATTTCAACATCCTGGGGAACTCGAACCCGTGAGTTAGCCATGTTTGCCACTGCGCAATGTGAAATGCAGTCAGCGAAACCACGTACATGTAAAAAATTACATAGAACGGCTATCATTGCTATTTAAGAATTATTTATTGTTGCAACATATAAGTATAACTTTACTAAAAGTCTCATATGAAAATTTGAGCTCCGGTATCTCAATAAATTATTATTATTATTAATTATATTAATTAATTATTAATTAATTATTATTAATTTTGCCGCTAGCTGGATTCGAACCGCAGTTAAACGTAAACTGTTTTCGAATTTCTAAATCACTTCTACATTTTAAGGTCAAAATGATATAAAAATAATGATATTGGGGAAATGTCAAATTAACCAGCACTCAAATTGATATTGAACTTTTTTTCTGTGTGCGAAAAAGCCTGGTTTTGCAAGTGCAGGAAGTGCAAGGTGCCGGGGGTGGCCGAAACCAAGGAATATCTCATTTCCCCATGCCCAGCGCTCATGAGTAGCAGATTCAATCACCTGGGATCCCACAGCTTCACCTCCCTAGAGAGGGTATCGAGGGACCGCTGAAGCCAACAATTATTTTTGGACTCTTAAACATCGCGAGGTTTCAATTATGGTTCATGATGCAAATTCAGATGGTGAATGTGAGGCCTGTGGAGGTTGATCTGCCGTCTCAACCTAACCTATAAGAAATTCTCTATGAATTATTGTAGAATCGACATTATCATTACTTTG
This sequence comes from Hirtodrosophila confusa, assembly GCA_035043065.1. Classification (NCBI taxonomy): domain Eukaryota; kingdom Metazoa; phylum Arthropoda; class Insecta; order Diptera; family Drosophilidae; genus Hirtodrosophila; species Hirtodrosophila confusa. The sequence goes on along the minus strand of JAWNNI010000157.1, from coordinate 381,390 downwards.
TAGATACGCACATCCCTATTTTGTGCCAATTTATACTTGGCGCTAAATTTATTACTTATTGCCATAAGTTACTGATAATTTCATACAATCGGGTAAGTGTACTTGTACTTATTATTTATCAAAATACACTGCAAATTGATCAAGCATGTTGGCAGCAGCATCGGACAAGTGCCCCTTCTCACCCAAAACTTCAAAGCAGCTTTTAGCTGCCGCACCTAAGGTTATGGTTTCCGACGTTTTCCTGCTCTTACACGCCCACCAAAAGAGTACGCTCCACTGAGCTCATAATGGAGCGAAGAGCGACACTTACCACACAAAATCCCCTCATAACTCACCCGAAGACAGTGGAATGTAAAGGGATGCTTTCCGACGTTTTCCTGCTCTGCACGCCCACCAAAAGAGAACGCATGACTGAGCCCATAATGTTGCAAAGAGCGACACTTCGCACTCAAAATCCGCCCATAACCCAGCCAAAGACAGAGGCACGCAAAGGGATATGCAACATGCATACATACCGTATGAACATACTTGATACGTGTGCATATCCATACTTATGTGCACGTAGGACGTTGGTTATTTTGCCCATTAATTTAACGCTTAGTTCTCATGCAGCTTTCGGCATTATCACGTCTTATTGACTGTACCGATTACAGACGAATTATAAACGAGCGATATTGTTATTTGGCAGTAACAGGGACATCTGTAAATGTATCTTATGAATGTTATAAGCGATATTGCACGAAGTGGGCATGGTAGCAAACAAATTTTTTTAAAGCAATATACAAAATTAGTTATAATTCCTTCGGCAAGCGTGTATGTATATACATGTGTACACTCATTCATTTCACATTAAGTGGAATATGTGTGTAATTGGTGACTATTTTAAAAAGCAAATCAAATGTTGAACAATTAAATAAACAGATTTTAACATCAAATTTACAATGATAATAGTTAGACACGGAGACAAAAGTTTGCCATGGTATCACGAGCCTGTGCGTTTCTTGTATGGTTCAAAGTCAAATTTTCGTCCGATCAGCTTCAAGATCATTTAAAACAATGGCTCGAAAATTAAGTTTTGAATGGAAAACAATGCTGTGAATGTATATCTTCACCGAATATAGCTGTTCTCTCTTGTTTTTGGGTACTATTTTCTTAGGCATTTAAAGTGGGGGGAGTATCCAACGTAGAGCTGCGAAAATATCGATGACAACTCCGTTATGTTATCGATAAGTTAATAAAGACGTGCGCTAGAGAGCTAGAGACACACAATTTGCCAAGTTTGTTTCAAATGTTGGATACGATACATCGATGTTTATTTTGCAAATATGAAAAATGCCCAATGCCCAATGCCCAAAAATGCCCTTTTGTGCATATAAACTTTATATGTAGTTGATCGTGGCTCGACACGCATTAAGTACATCAATTTTTCGATTGATGAGATTTGTGGCATGGTGGTGCAATTGAGGATAGAGGGTTATTGTTATCAAGTTGTCAGTATCGTGAAATTGGCAACCGCCAAAATGTGGCCTGCGAATGCTATTAAAATTCATTCGCACGCCCAGCCGGCTGCGACTGCTACATAAGTGAAATCCGATAAGGATATGGATATGGAGGAGGACAAACCGACCCTGGGCAGAGCAGCAGCCAACCTCCCATCGTTCAAACTGACGCATCCGCATCGACGGCTTAAGAAGTTACGACTTTAGTTCTTTTTCGACGATTCCCAATTGGCTGCTTCTAATGCCGCTGCCACTGCCACTGATGTCACCGTCACTGTCACTGCGCTGTCGCCTAAAGCGGCTAAGAAAACCGTTAATATTACAACAATCCCCGAGGAAGAAGCAAATCCGTTGAAAGGTGGCCGCGGCTCAGCCTGTGGCTTTGACTGTGGCTGCAAATTACACCGATGACACGCTGCGTCATCGCTTCATTGACTTCCTCGAGTGGGTCGCGCCGGGTGGGGAGGTGTGGAGTGGAGTGGCGTGGAGTGGTTTGGGTGGCTCTGTTGGAGAGCAAGGACGTGTGAGGCGGTGGTGGGCTGGACGGGTGGTCCTTCTATGACGCTGTCAAAAGTTTTCTTTTCGCCTTAGTTTCGCAGCAAATATTCATCAATTTTGTTGAATATATGTCATTGTTACTTGTTGTTGTTATTGTTCCTGTGACTGTACCCCCGTGGATTTGACCATGTTTTTGTGTACCTACTAATGCCCTTTTTATTTGCGTGTTATTAAAAAAATCAATTACATGAGCATTCTATAGCATACATCGAAAACAGCTGAGATATTTCAAAGAGATACACTTTGATTAATAATAAGATAAAAATGCAAAATCTGCAAAAGGTGCACAAGGGCGTGCTTCTGTTCTATTTTATACAAATTTTTGTTATGTAGTAGGTATTGTTAGCTGTTAAGCTGGTGTTGGAATATAGTAGAAGCGCTTATCGTGTACGGATTTGCGAAAAGTTATAATTTCTGAATTTCTAGCTGGTAATACCCGAGCGCTGCCCGGCGAAATATATAGATTTAATTTATAATGAATTTTACTACTTTCGTCATTCGTAAGAAATACACACAATAGCGTACCACAATTTTCCCGCCCTTGGAAGTAGATTCCTAAATAGCTGAGCCTAATGATTATCTGTGTAGGGCTTTGCAAATGTCTTCAAGTCGATAATAAAAATGGTACTCATTTTACAATATCTAACATAGGTTAGCATACTCTTAAATTATTTTTGGTATAGTTTTGAAAATGAGTTTGAAGCCTATTGCAAGACCAGACAAAAGTTTTTCACACATTTTCCCCCGTTGTGTTGACACCCAAAGAACGTTTTGTGATTAGTTTCGGAAATTAGTACGAAGAGTAGTTAGTATGAAAGTTAGTATGAAAGAGAAACTGAAATGCTGAATTCCAGAGTTTTCCACTACTTTTTAGACCGGTTCCGAAATCGGTGCCACATTATTTAATGTGCAGAGCTTTGAAAATGAGTTTGAAGCCAATCGGACGAAAATCAAAAAAGTTTCATACAACAGTTTTCCACGAATTTTCCGACCTTGGGGGTAGATTTTCCAAAATCTTTGAGCACCGCGCCTATTATGTCTTGTGTAGAACCATGAAAATGAGTTTGAAGCCAATCGTATGAAAATTAAAAATGTTTAATGCCAGAGTTTTCCACCAATCTTCCAATCATGGATCTTGGATCTTCCATTGGAATGGATTTTCCAAAATCGGTGAAATATATGTCAAATGAATTTTTGTGTAAATCTTTAAAAATGAGTTTGATTGGGTGGTGAGAAAAAGTTCTCTGCGATTTTCCAAAACCCCGTCTTAGTGTGCACTTTTATCATAGATGGAACCTACTGTGAAAATTTCAGCATTCTTACGATATGGGCTGTGCGATGATTGCCAATCAGTCAGTCAGTCAGAAAGAACTCTTTATTTTGCAACTGCAATTATTTTTACTTGTCATTATTGTTTAAAATTTTCAGTAGTGTTTGTTTGTTTTTAATAGACTTAACTTTTAATTCGTTACACGCCAACTATAAACTAATGCATATGAGCATGTCAGAAACTTTGGTTATATAGAAATTCTCATTATGGTAATTTCTCTTTCCTTTTCTTTATTTTTTGTGGCTCAAGCAAAGTACAAGCTACATTATAACATAAACTTACCAACTTGTACAAAATTAAAACAATAGATAAAAGAATTTGCCCACAATTATATCAAAAAGTGATAATCTTAGAGCTTTTAGTTTATGTGATGCAATCAAATTTTTAGGGTCTAATTTGTTAACTTTCGATGTAATTAAAATGCTCGATAAAAATATGAATCTGATATATTTTTATAGCCAACTCGTTGACGTAATTAAATGTGATAAGCTCTGGACGCAGGGTATCTCCTAGTCGGGCACTTTGAACTCAAATAATCTTATTTGTTCATTTGAAAAATTGCAGCTTTAAGGGCATTGTTCAAGCTGTTTGTAAGAAATCTTTGCTTTAGTCTGGGGCCCCTTGTATAAAACACGAAACAAATAAAATACATATTTAATTCAAATGAAATAATAAAACGTAATATAAAACTGATTATTCAGATTTTCATTTCCATTCAGACTCAAAGTGGCGTGAAATTCAAATGAGTTCAACTCAATTATAATAATAAACTGCTCGTTTTTGCTGCTGATGTTGTTGTTGTTTTTGAAGCTTTTCAGTTCTTGCACTCTTGTTTTTACTTTTGTTGTGGAAGTTGCCTTTCATTTCAATAGGCAAAAAATGTTGTTTATTGTGTGTGTTTGGGGGTTTTTGTGTTCAACACATTTGAATTCAGGAATATCAGATGCAAAGTCAGATTCAGCTCTGCTTCTATATTGTACCCTTGCAGGTGGTGATATATTATATTATTATATATGTCACGAAATTGTAACGCATTGAACCTCGTCTCCGACCCCATTAAGTACTCTGAGTTGAAATTGCTATGTTCCATGCAAACTAATCTCTCAGTTTTAGAGCTATGTTAATAAATTGGTACACATGTCAGAATTTTCCGAATCGAACCCAGCTGTCACAGCACTATGGGAAATTTGTGCATTTTTTTGGAATTATTTAATAACTCGAAAACAAACAAGATTTTTTGGTACAGTTTTTTTAAATATCAATAGAAAGTGGGACTGAGATATGTGGTCATGGCGCCGCCCACTTACACCCTTTTTTTAATATAACAGCTACAATTTAAGGGTTAAGTTATCGAACTATCAAACTATAAATTATCACGTCTCGCAACTACATATACTGAAAATCGGAAAGATCGGATAATTAGAACAGAAGTTATTAAAGCATCAATTTGCTGTCAAGGGGAAACAAATGCCTGACACTGCTGAAAACATTTTTCTTAAATCGTGTTTGCTTATATGTGTATGTTTATGTAATGTGTAAGCTTTTTGCCTTAAATAATTATAATTAACTAGCTGGTAAAACGCCAGCGTTGCCCGGCGAAATATTTAGATTAAAATGCATTATGTTGACTTTTTTCACCCCTTTCGGACGGTGGGCGTGCATTTTGCAAAACCGGTAGCACATGCCGAATTATTTAATGTGAGGTGCTTTGAGAAATAGTTTCAAAATAATTGGATGATAAGCAGAAAAGTTTGAAGTCAATCAGACGATAATCAAAAAAGTTGCACACAACAGTTTATCGCGAATTTTTCGAGCTTGGGGTAGATTTTCCAAAATCTTTGGGCACCGCGCCTATTATAAATTTGTGTAGAACCTTGAAAATGAGTTTGAAGCCAATCGCGTGAAGACTAAAAATTTCGAATTCCAGAGTTTTTCACGGGTTTTCCGATCATGTGGTTGAATTTCCCAAAATCGTTGATACACGTGTCGAATTATTTTACGTGAAGAGCTTTGAAAATGAATTTGAAGGTGATCGGACTAAAATTAGACTTTTGCCCATACAACCATGAGACTCCCATTTTCCGCCCAGGGGGTGGATTTTCCAAAATCGGTGAAATATATGTCAAATGAATTTTTGAGTAGATCTCTGAAAATGAGTTTGAAGCCGATTGGATAGTAAACAAAAAAGTTGCATACAACAGTTTTCCGCGATTTTCCACGCTTGTGGGTGGAATTTTCCAAAATCCCGTCTTAGCGTGCACTTTCATCATAGATGGAACCTACTGTGAAAATTTCAGCATCCTAGCTCTTACGGTTTGGGCTGTGCGATGATTGCCAATCAGTCAGTCAGTCAGTCAGTCAGTCAGTCAGTCAGCACGAACTCTTTTATATATATAGATAGATTATGAGTGAAATAATAATAATAATAATAATAATAATAATATATCTTATAACTGTCATAGGGAGAATTGGTAAAATAAAGGACTTGTATGAAAAACTTTAATGATTTTACAGACATTTTAACCAAACTCAGCTAGTTTTTAGTTTAATGTACCTTGCGTTATAATAACTACGAGGAAAGACTTTAAATGTATTTTCATATCATCTAAGTATAGAGAACTAGAACTAAACTGTAAATGTACTGTTAGATGTCTATATTATTGTGTCCCCTATCTGCTTGTCTGATTGTCCATCTGTCTGTCCGTTTGTTTGTCTCTACAAACTTGTCGATTACAAAGACTATAAGATCTGGAGAAAACAATATTTCCTGTATACCATAGGGAGATCTAGTTTGTTTTAAATTGATAATTGCCTTGACTTATTGAACCGGCTTCAAACTCATTTACAGATTTGGAATAATCCAGACCTATGGACGGTAAATTGGGGTCGCAAAGTTTTTTGTTCGGCCTATCAGTTTCAAACTCATTAACTATACAAAAACAAATCTGACACATTTCTCACTTATTTTGGAAAATCCAACCCCCGTTGGGAAAATGCGGCTCCCAATGTTGTATGGCCGAAAGACTATTTTTGCACTCGCTCCGATCGTGAAGAGAGTTGAGGCGCAACTTAAAGTCCAATTGAGTTTCTGAAATACTTGCCTTTTGCGGGCGTGCTGCACGTGCCGGCAATTGAGCTGCAGAGATTGTGTGAGAGGGAGCAAGAGGACAACGGGGGGCAAAGAATGCGCAAAGCCTTTCGATGCAAGGGATGGAACACAAGAATGTGGACGACGTGAACACCGCGCCATTGATCCACATCAACCACGTTGGCTCTATTCTAATTATTATGCCTACTCCAAAAATCCCAATGACTGCGCCTGAGCCCACCCATTGAGCAGCCAATGTCAAGTGCAAAGGTCTCGAGCCGAGGCAAAAGTCGCGTTTCGACATATGAAGCTGAGGCAAACTGTTGCCAATGAGCAAACACTGACAAAAGTCCGAGGAGTGTGTTTCTGGCTATTGGCCTTGGTTTCGGACCACCCAGTGCGCTCAAGGTAATTGTTTTTCTTTCATTGCTTGGTGTTTTCTCAACTCCCTCTCTCCCTCACAGACCTGCTGCATTCTGCATCCTGCGTCCGCGTCAACGTCGGCGTCAATTCAATTACAAGTTATTTCACGTTCGCACTGATGCTGACGTTGACAGTATACGCACGCCGCTTCCACACGTCGACTCGACTCGCGTCCGTTGTTGAAAGAGTAACTGGTATAGGCTAAGGCTGGTGAGGGATGGAGCCCAATTCCCGGCCAGGAAATTCATGCACAAATTGGGGAAATTGAAATTTGAATTGAAAACATGATTTGTACAAATTATGAGGATGGTTGTGTGTTAGTACAAGTTCCTGTTGCTCCAGAACAAAGCTGAGATGGGGCAATGCAACGAAAACAAAGACTATTGCCCCTGAACCCAAAATTACCCGCCCCTCAACCGTGGGCCATCAGTCGCTTTCGATCACATATTAGTTACGGGGATAACAAAATTTGTCCACCCTCAGGGTCACCCATACAAGACACATAGACACACACCAAAACATATATTCAATGGGAAAAAATAGCAAAGGAACTTGAGCTTCTCATTCGTAATATTCGAAAACAATGGCGACTCTAATGATGGGAAAAGCGCCCAGCCCAGGAGGAGATGATTAAATCTGGTACAACAAAGGCCAGAATAGCATTCAAATTAGAAGCTCATTGTCGTGTTTTGTTGCCAAAGTAGCGCCATTGCCAATGCCAATCCTCTGCTTTGCCAGTAGCAGCTTTGTTCCCGTAGACAATGGGGACACAAATGATGATAACAGCCCCAAGTACAGTGTAGTCGAATGAATGTGGACGACGTATTTGCTCGCCCATTTTCTCGTCGTCGTCCACGTCCATATCCATGGATCATGAAACTTACAGGAGACGCTCCCGCAGCCCCCAAGCACAAACTATGAACACGTGTGGTTGCTCTGCTATGTCTACATATATGCGGATAATAACGATCATCAATTGACCTCATCAATCTTCATCCATTACAACACGCGCAACAATAAATGCTTAATTATTTTGACATTGGACAGTACTGCATTCGCGGGCGGGCCAAAAAAGAAGTTTTTCCGGCAAAGCGAATTTAGAGCCCATTGAAAGAAATTCCACATGCCAAACCACCCCAAGCTGCAACCCTTGCGGTTATAAGGGAAATCGCTAACAGGTGCCGCAAATGGAAACTTCCCGTCATAAAGTAGTTATATGACTGAGAATGGGAATAACTTGTGATGTCCAAATTAATTGCCTGGGAATTGCTTGTACAGGGAAATGTAAGTCCACGAGCTGGCCCCAAATAATCCACACAGGTATTTAAATCTTAATCTGTCAGCTTCGGCAGACGGCGGGAGCGAGTCGTGGGCAACGGCCCCATTTCATAACCTATACAGACAATTTCATTGTTTTTTCATTCCTCCATCCTAACTAAACATCGAATGACGATGTCGATTTCAAATTTGATTACCATGTGCGTGAGACTGTCAGAATAATGTCACTATAAATATTGTCCACGTCTAAATATAACATTTATGATTTTCCCAAAAAATAATTTATAAAAAGTCTGAAATTTTTGACAATATATCCAAAACTTCTAAAACAAAGGCAAAACAAAAATAAACCATGCCGCTGAGGTAAAGCCAGACAGATCGACGGATAGACGGGCAACCGTTCAACATATTAAAAGCATCGGCAGGCAATCTTTCATAGATATAGCCATAGCCAATACCCACAACACGCGTTCCCCTGCCTACACCCTGCGTAAACATTTCGTTTTCGTTTCTGTCCTTAAATAGACAACTGGCACGAGGGCACTAGCACCCGCATCAGCCACCCACACATACAGTGGGACAGCAACGTAGATCTCATAAACAGTCATTCTCACATAATTTAATTTCAGTGTATTATTATTATGTATTGTTACTTTGCCCTTCGAGTAAGATCGCAGTCGTAGCCTGGGATTTGTACCCAGAACTTCTCTGTTGTTGACACGGAATCGGACTATATACATAATTTATAACTTGTTATATATATATATATAGAGCAACCAAACTTGGTACACATGTTGGCGTATACCCTCAATTTATGAATTGTCGAGATCGAAATTATATAGGACTGGGAACATAGTATTCTGCAGTCGGGTGCGTTCGACTGCAACGTTCTTACTTGTTTTAGTCAAGTTACAAGGTATTATTATTGTTAATTTACTCTATTTCTCTGAAATAACAGTTTCTGTGGAATTTGAGAGTTTACTAAACTACATATCTTATTTTGTAAATCAAAATACACTCATTCTTCAGTTTTTTTAAAGCTACCTGTTCAGGTAAATTCACCGGATTGGAAATACAGACTTCTGTGTTTTCTCTTTCCCACCCCACAAATAACCAAATTACTGTTACTCCCTGTACCCATAAATTGGGTAAAAAGGGGGTATTAGATCTGTGCAAATGTATGTAACAGGCAGAAGGAGACGACTGCGACCCTATAAAGTATATATATTCTTATTAAGAAGCGCTGCCGCCATTTAAATTGCCTCGCTTGCGTTGTCGCTTGTGTGCGTGCGTATTTGTGCATGTGTGTGTGTATGTCTAAGTGTACGAAGATATGTTAGGAAGTCGTAGACCTGGGTACAGGGAGTTTCGTTGTCGGGTATACTCGACTAGAGCATTCTTACTTGTTATACCCTAGCAGGGTATTATAATTTCGTCTCGAAATGTGTAATGGACTGAAGGAGACATTTGCGACCCAACAAAGTATATATATTCTGAATCAGCATGAATAGCCGAGTCGATATAGCCATGTCCGTCTGTCCGTCTGTTTCTATGCGAACTAGTCTCTCAGTTTTAAAGCTATCGTAATGAAACTTGACACGGACCCTTCTCTTTGCTGCAGCCAGTACATGTCAGAACCGGTCGGATCGGACCACTATAACATATAGCTGCCATAGGAATGATCGGTCGACAAATATGTTTTTGTATGAAAAACTTTTTTGTTTATTTATGTATCCTTACCAAACTTTCCCAAGCCGAGTCTCTAGAGAGTTTATACAATCTTTCCAAATTTGGTCAAAATCAGACCACTATATCACTATATTAAACTTTTTGTTTATACAAATATTTCATCCAAGCTTAGTGACTTATATAGCTTCGGCACCTGAAGATAGCAGTTCTTTCTTGTTATACTATGGTCCCAAAGGGAAAATAGTATATTGGGTTTGCGAAATGTCCGTCTGTCCGTATGAACGCAATTTTTTTGCCTTTATCTTTGAGCTAGAGCAACCAAACTTGGTACACATGTTGGTGTATATCGTCAATTTATGAAGTGTCGAATCGACCCCCACTCCCACCCCCTCCTCCGCAATTTGGGGAAAACCTGTATCTTCCCCATTTTTGAAGCTATAGTCACCAAATTTGGCATACAGACTAATGTTGTGATTCCCGATAGAGCTGCATCAAAAAAGTTTGACCCCCACCCCACCCCCACAAATCGGCATATGTTATCCCCAAAACACGTTTTTCAAGGGTATATCTCCTACAGTTTCAAAGATAGAGTTACCGAATTTGGCACACAGACTAATGTAAACCTTCTGGACAAATCTGCATCAAAAAATGTTTGACCCCCACCCCCTCCCCCGCAAATGAGAAAAATTTATATCTCTCACACCTTTACAGGTAGAGTCACCAAATTTGGCATACATACTAATGTTGACCCCCTGCACAAATCTGCATCAAAAATTTTTGGACCCCTCCCCCACAAAGGAGCAAAATCTATGTCTCCCACACCTGTGCAGTTTTTTTCGCGTCTCTTTCTGAACACACAAATAACCAAATTATATAGGACTGGGAACATAGTATTCTGCAGTCGGGTGCGTCCGACTGCAACGTTTTTACTTGTTTTTCTAATATTTTTATTAGCAAAGCCCAAACAATTCGGAAAGACCACACAAATGAGAACATCAGTCAGAAAAGCTCTCTGATCATTTAATAACCTTGCAGAGTAATTTAATACGAGTAAAACTTGCCAAAGATGCTTTTGTTTGCTGGAAACAGTACTACATATGTATGTCGTAACCGGCCGGATCAACATAGAGTTTCTATAAAAATAAGTAATGCAAAAAATAGGTAGAAAATTGGTTTTTTGTATGAAAAACATTGCTGCTTCAGCATGCCGAAAACAGTGCTTTTGCCTTGTTATAATCGTTCTTGTGAATACGAATGCTACAGTATCATGTTATGTTTACAAATTTGCTTGCATCATCACACAAGGGCAAGTATCACAGAAATAGTATGATAATATGCTACTTTGTTATGCTTGTTGTGATGATACCTATAGGTAAGGACATTTTTACTCCCTGTACCCATAAAATGGGTAAAAAGGGGGTATTGGATTTGTGCAAAAGTATGTAACAGGCAGAAGGAGACATCTCCGACCCTATAAAGTATATATATTCTTGATCAGTATCAAAAGAGATTTCGATTTGGCCATGTCCGTCTGTCTGTCCGTCTGTCCGTCTGTCCGTCTGTCTGTCCGTATGTATGAACGCAAGGATCTCAGCAACTATAAGAGCTAGAGACACCAAATTTGGAATGTAGGTTCGTGTATAGCGGGAGCAGGTCAAGTTTATTTTAGATTTGAGATATCTCCCCCCGTTCCCCCGCTATTCGATAAAAACCGTTTTACAGTTACAATTTTCAAGATATAGCTTTAAGATTTGGCATGTCCAATATTTTTGTCCCTCTTAATCTACTGTCCAAATTTCGATCGGATAATAAACACCTAAGTTATTCACGAAAGAAGATTCAGTGCTGCAGCAAGGGGAAGAAGAAGCACAGTCACAACTTAAAATGCCTGGCTTGCGCTGTGGCTCGTGCGTGTGCGTATCTGTGTATGTATGTGTAAGTTAACGAAGATGCGATCGGAAATTCTTGACCTGGGTACAGGGAGTTTCGTAGTCGGGTATACTCGACTATAGCATTCTTACTTGTTAAAATGTGATTTAATCCACTTAGTACAGAAATCTGCAGGAAAATCGACAACGCATAATTCATACATATGTATAATTAAGAATATGTAAGAAGTGAACAAAGTCTGGGAAACAGATGGCTACATATTTGGAAATTAGAATCAAATTAAAGAACAGCAGTGTGATGCCCAGTGTGTAGTGATGGTTCTTGATCGACCTTCCAGCAATAAGGATGCCCTGTATTTAGCCTATTTGCGGTTTCCAGTAACACATGCGACATATTCGTGCATGTATAAGTACGTGTGAGCGCCTCGATTTGCCACAGATTTATTTACCATTTTAGGAGTCATTAGCTACGCAAAGGTCCCCGCCTGTTAGCCCCCTGCGCCTTCCCCTCCTTTTTGTATTGCATTGACAACCTTTCAAAATTACTGGCAATTAAGGCGATGCCTGAGGCTGGTCGGTCCAGTCCGGACTTTCCGGAAGTGGCTTTGAATGTCGCGTCGGTGGCGACGTCGATAGCTAATTAACCAGCCATTGCCACTGATACTGGCCACTTGCTTCTTGGGATTTTGCTATTGACGTACGCCTTAATCCTTATGGTGGCCTCATCAAAACTTTGATTATAGCAGCGACGGTAATGGCGTGTGTCGCATTATTGTGCTCATATATGTAACAAGTTCGAAACCAAGTTATTATCCAGGGCTTTAAAAACCATTCGCTTATAATTACAATTATGTAGGTCGGTCGCAAGAAACGTGTTGGCACTTCATCAGCCTGGCGAGCCTGCTCATCCATTAGCACCCTTAAGGATTGATATGTTCTTAAAATTACAGTTGCAGCTCATTCGGCGTCATCGACACACCCTCACGCGTGAAGCAAACGGGTGCATATGACATAGGTAGGAGCGGGTGCGGGAACGAACCACGGCTCACGTCCTCACCCCTGTCCATATATTTGATTTTATGCTTATCCCTTAAAATTACACTCTACAAGGTCGGCGAAAGTAAATTAGTAGTTTAAGGAGCCATTGAAACAAATGGACAACGAGGTTAAGCGTTCGACTCCCAGCCAATAGTATGGATATTGTAAAGTATTATCTAAGTGCAACAGTAACCAGTTAGATTGATACATAATATATTGTCAAATAAGTATTGGGAACAATTTTTTCCTTGTACTATACAACACATCGGGCAGGCTCGATTTCTGGCGATTCTTATTAAAGAGATTTCAACAAATTTTCTGACCGTGCATTTACCAAAATCGGTGAGAAATGTGTCGAATTATTTTATTTGAAGAAGATTGAAAACGACCTGACGATAAACAAAAAAAGTTGTATGCAGTGAGGATAGATTTTACAAAATCGGTGAGTACCGTGTTATTATGTTTGTACTCTGTTCCCAAAGGGAAACCGAGTCCCGTCTGTCTGTCCGTATGAACGCAAGTTTTTGCAACACCATTGAAGCTAGAGCAACCAAACTTTGTACACATTTTGATGAAGTGCCAAGGTCGTGGAAGAGACCACCACCCCTTCCTACATTTTGGCAGATACCTATACCTCCCATATTTACCGCTATAACATATAGCTGCCATAGGAATAACCATGTTTTTGTATGAAAAAGTATTTTGTTTATGAAGATATCTTCATCAAACTCACCCAAACCGAATCTGGAGAAATAGACAATCTGACCACTTAGCTTCGGCACTCCAAAGATAGCCGTTCTTTCTTCTTTCCCCTTTTATAGGCACAGGGAGTAATAATTCGAATACGATAAGTACTTCTAGGATGGAACTGACTGCTAACTGGGTAGCTGCAGATAACAAGTAAGAATGCTCTAGTCGAGTACATCCGACTACGAAACTCCCTGGGCCCAACACACCTTCGTCCACTTAAACATACACACACATACATATAAAGCCGCACACACACGAGCCACAGCGTAAGGAAGGCATTTTAAGTGGCGGCTGTGCTTCTTCCCCCACACTCTACAGCACTGAATCTTCTTTAGTAAAGTAAATTAGTAGTTTAAGGAGCCATTGAAACAAATGGACAACGAGGTTAAGCGTTCGACTCCCAGCCAATAGTATGGATATTGTAAAGTATTATCTAAGTGCAACAGTAACCAGTTAGATTGATACATAATATATTGTCAAATAAGTATTGGGAACAATTTTTTCCTTGTACTATACAACACATCGGGCAGGCTCGATTTCTGGCGATTCTTATTAAAGAGATTTCAACAAATTTTCTGACCGTGCATTTACCAAAATCGGTGAGAAATGTGTCGAATTATTTTATTTGAAGAAGATTGAAAACGACCTGACGATAAACAAAAAAAGTTGTATGCAGTGAGGATAGATTTTACAAAATCGGTGAGTACCGTGTTCGGTCTCGACACTTCATAAATTGACGGTATACACCAACAGGTGTACCAAGTTTGGTTGCTTTAGCTCAAAGATAAAGGCAAAAAAATTGCGTTCATACGGACAGACGGACAGACGGATATTTCGCAAGCCCAATATACTATTTTCCCTTCGGGAACATAGTATAAAAATTCAGTTCCATGGTCGGATAGTGGGTGGATAACTTTGGAATTTAACAGATTTGTTTTTCATGCGATTGGCTTCATACTTATTTTAAAAGCTCATGAGAAAACAAGTAAATACGTTGCAGTCGGAAGCTTCCGACGGCGATATACTTTGTTCCCAGTATAATAAAAGCTTAAAAGCTTAAAACAACAATCAGCTTTCTAAATTATATATATTTGAAACGTAGCTAAGCTATTACATAAATTTTAAAGATTTTTGGTACACTATATACCTGTAGTGTATTCTTGATCGGTATCAATAGCCGAGACGATCTGGCCCTGTCCGTCTGCATGAAAGCGTCGATCTCAGGGACTATAAGAGCTAGAGAATCCATTTTTGTTTCAAATATTGAGCAAATTTCAATGAAATGTCAATCGGATAATAAGCGCAGAAGTTAAAGTACAAAGTTTCAGTACTGCAGAGCGGCTGGAAGCAGCAGGGCAGCCGCCACTTACATGCCTTGCTTGCACTGCCGATTGTATGTGTGTACATACATACACATGTGTAAGTGCACGTAGATTTGTTTGGGAAGTGCAGACTTGTTGTGCTTGTGTATGACCTCGAGCCACCTGACCAAGCCTGCCTCACCTGACAAAGTAGGTGAAGAAATTTTTTACCTCATCAAAAGTCCCCTGATATAGCCCAATTCTAGCAGTGAGCCTCTTTGTACATCTATCTATTTATATAAAAGAGTTCATGCTGACTGACTGACTGACTGACTGATTGGCAATCATCGCACAGCCCAAACCGTAAGAGCTAGGATGCTGAAATTTTCACAGTAGGTTCCATCTATAATGAAAGTTCACGCTAAGACGGGTTTTTGGAAAATTCCACCCACAAGCGTGGAAAATCGCGGAAAACTGTTGTATGAAACTTTTTGTTTACCATCCAATCGGCGTCAAACTCATTTTCAAAGACCTACACAAAAATTGATTTGACACATGTTTCACCGATTTTGGCAAATCCACCCCCTGGGTCTGGGGGTCTCTATGGTGTATGGGCAAAAGTCTAATTTTAGTCCGATCACCTTCAAATTCATTTTCATAGCTCTTTACGTAAAATAATTCGACACGTGTATCAGCGATTTTGAGAAATTCAGCCCCATGGTTGGAAAATCGGAGGAAAACTCTGGAATTCGACATTTTTAATTTTCATTGGCGATTGGCTTCAAACTCATTTTCATTGTTGAAAATAGTCAAAAATTTTGGAAAATCGATCTTCAAAGTCGGAAAATTCGAAGAAAACTGTTGTATGATCCTTTTCTGATTATCGTCCGATTGGCTTCAAACTCATTTTCAAAGCTCCACACATCAAATAATTCGACACTTGTATCAGCGATTTTGGAAATTTCAGCCCCATGATCGGAAAATTTGTGGAAAACTCTGGAATTCGACATTTTTAATTTTCATGCGATTGGCTTCAAACTCATTTTTAAGGTTCTACACAAACTCATAATAGGCGCGGTGCCCAAACATTTTGGAAAATCTACCCCCAAGTTCGGAAAATTCGCGGAAAACTGTTGTATGCAATTTTTTTGATTATCGACCGATTAACTTCAAACTTATTTTCAATTTTTCTGTTTATCATCCAATTATTTAGAAACTAGTTTTCAAAGCACCTACCAGTAAATAATTCGACACATGTGCTACCGGTTTTGAAAAATGCACGCCCACTGTCCGAAAGGGGTGAAGTCCTGAATTCAGCTTCATAATAGTTTCCAAATATAAAAAAAAACCTCGGTACTTTTCGGGCAATATAACGGGCGGAAAATAGTTGGAAAGCTTTATTGGTTTTCAAATGACAAATGATTTTCGAAAATCTACTCCGCGTCGCCACAGGCGAGAAATTGAAGTCAAGGACAAATGAGTGGGATTATTTGTTTAGTTAGATCGGCTTCAAAGACATTTTCATAGCCCTACACAAAATACAAAATACAAAATACGGGAGGGAAACTGTGATACGTTAGTTTTATGTATTTCTTACGGTTGACGAAAGTAGTAAAATATTTCGATATAATATAAAATATTTATATTATATTAGTATACAAATATAATAAGAAAGAACGGCTATCTTCGGGTGCCGAAGCTGTATACCCTAGCAGCAATGTTTTTGATCAAATTATAGGAAACTGTTTGAAGTATTATAAAACTCTCACTAAGTTTGGATGAAATATTTGTATAAACAAAAAGTTTGATATAGTGGTCTGATTTTGATCAAATTAGGCCAGATTCTATAAACTCTCTAGAGACTCGGCTTGGGAGAGTTTGGTAAGTATACATCAATAAACAAATAAGTTTTTCATACAAAAACATATTTGTCGATCGATCATTCCTATGACAGCAGTTCTGACATATGTACTGTCTGAAGCAAAGAGAAGGGTCTGTGCCAAGTTTCATTACGATAGCTTTAAAACTGAGAGACTAGTTCGCATAGAAACAGACGGACAGACGGACGGACGGACAGACGGACATCGCTATATCGACTCGGATATTCATGCTGATTCAGAATACATATACTTTGTTGGGTCGCAAATGTCTCCTTCAGTCCATTACACATTTCGAGACAAAATTATGATACCCTGCCAGGGTATAAAAAAGATACTTCATAATAACATTATTATTATTATGTAGTAAATCGGAACAGCATTAGCAGTTGATGTTCGATTTTCCATAAATGTGGCGGTCGGTTGATATTTGGTAGTACCAACATGTTATAAGCTTGGAGACAAAATTGAATTTGTGTTGACAGCGGAGCACATATCCGCAGTGCACGGGACGTACGCACACAGAATGCGATAAATGTAGGGTTGCGCTATGTTTTAACAATGGAAATAATTGTTTTAAAAGTTTTCACTTGAATTAAGTACAGACTTTTTCCCACCCTTCCGCTATTTTATGGATGTTAGTATTATTCTTCTAACTTTATCAAAAATATTTTAAAGGTCTACGCCCACCTGTCGCCACGGGCGAGAAATGGGGGTCAAAGTCAAATGCAATATAATGCAAAGTGCATCTAAATATTTCGCCGGGCAAGGCCGGGGTATTTAGCTAGTTATTTTATAATAGTACTCTATTAAGTATTAAAAAATCAAAGTTAAATAAATGTAATTTATCGTATGAAACAAAGGGAATCACTCTATTGTAATAATCAATGATTTTCAGTAGCAATGCAATAAAGAATGCCCTCTTCTTTTTGTTTCTCTGTCTCTCTAGTTTTATATTTGTTTTGTGTCTATTGTGAAGTGCGCTGCCTCTAAGAATAGAACTGGACTGCTCCGATCCGACCCGCACCCACTGCCACCCTTTCATTGACCGAAAGTCGGCAAATGGAGGACTTTGCTTATGTATGTGCCTATGCCCCGCCATTCGACACTGATTCGACACTGAACATTTCTCACCTCATTAATACGCCTTATAAATATCAAGTGGCTGCCGCAGCTGTACCCAGGGCTACAGATAGTATTGTTTATTGTTTTTAGAAAGAAAGTGGCCTGTCATTGCACCCTATTTGAATTGTTGAGGTTCGGATGTGGGGTATAATAACTCTGCCGTCGGCGCGTGCGGCTCGTGCGCGACGATCACTTTTACTTGATGGCTGGAATCAAACGCCGCAGTACTACTAGACGATGAGATACTAATAATATGCTGACAGATACATTTCTGCTTGCTAAAGAAACATTACCTATGCATAATTTTTGTACACGCACTGAACAGTTTCTCAACCTTAAAGCAGTCCAAGGAAAGACTGACTTACTTTAATACAATTGCTTGGGACAGTGCTGCTAAGCCCATTCCGAAAACAACTAAACAAAATAAGTATCAATACGCCAAAGTTATGCACAGAATGAAAAACTTTTTTCATGTACGTTAGTGATTTGTCGTTGTACTGGCTTATACAAATGTTGCTGCCATTGGAACAATCGGGTGAGACAACATTAATCGAAAATCGATCATTATATCGATGCGGATGAGAATGTGCTCGACCGATTTACATTCACATTTTATTAATTAACAAGTAAGAATTCTTTAGTCGAGTATACCCGACTACAAAACTCCCTGTACCCAGGTCAAAAATTTCCGATCACATCTACGTACACTTACACATACACACACACATACACAAAAGACGCACACATACGAGCGACAGCTCGAGCGCAGCGCAAGCGAGGCATTTTAAGTTGTGGCTGTGCTGCTTCTTCCCCCCGCGCTCCAGCACTGAATCTTGTTTGTTTAATAACTTCCGTGTTTGTTATCCGATCGACATGAAATTTTGACAGTAGATTAAGAGTGACTAATGTATTGTACATGCCAAATCGCACATCTATATCTTGAAAATTGTTACTGTAAAACGGTTTTTATCGAATAGCGGGAACGGGGTGAGATATCTCAAATCTAAAATAAATTTGACCTGCTCCCGCTATACACAAACCTACATTCCAAATTTGGTGTCTCTAGCTCTTATAGTTGCTGAGATCCTTGCGTTCATACATACGGACGGACAGACGGACAGACAGACGGACATGGCCAAATCAAAATCTATTTTGATACTGATCAAGAATATATATACTTTATAGGATCGGAGATGTCTCCATTTGCCTGTTACATACACTTGCACAGATTTAGTACTCCCTTTTTACCCATTTTATGGGTACAGGGAGTAAAAAGCCACGCAATTGATTAATAAAGTGAAATGATTAAAAATAACTAAATCGTGGTTTCACAAAAATATATGACTTCAGCAGCAGGCGCAGCAAAGCATAAACAAAAAGCTGAAAGACATAAGCTTATTTGTCCAGGGGGTTAACATTAGTCTGCATGTCAAATTTGATGACTCTATCTGTACAGGTGTGGGAGATATAGATTTTGCTCATTAGCGCGCGAGGGGGTGGGGGGTCAAAAATTATGACACTTGAGGGTAAGCACCACGTGTACCAAGTTTGGTTGCTCTAGCTTCAAGGGTGTGGAAAAAATTGCGTTCATACGGACAGAGGGACAAACTCAATATACTCTTTTTCCCTTCGGGAACAGAGTATAAAAATCTTCTTACCAAACATGCTTATTAGAGAAAGTGAAATTATGTGATCCTTGTAGTTGTAATTGGAATAATAGAATTGGGTGACCGAAAATTAATCAACTTGATTGAGAAATATTGAACAATCCTTGGATGTCTTTTTCTGTGTACTTAAATACGTATAGTACGTCGAAGGCTTTATTACAATGATGAAATGCGTCGACATAAGATTTACTACATCGAACTAAAATCCAAACAGATGTTATTTACACTGATTTCAGTAGGGCTTCTGACTATGTTAATCTTTATCTTTTACTACACAAGCTCCATCATCTGGGATTTCCAAATAACTTGATTCTTTGGATCTGTAACTACTTAACTCTTAGAACCCAAAAGGTTTATTTCAAAGGCTTAACCTCTAAGTCTGTTCAAGTTACTTTCGGAGTACCACAAGGAAGTCATCTTGGCCCCTTATTACTTACGTTGTTCATAAATGACCTTCCTTCTGTCATAAATCACTTCGGGTACTGATGTATGCCGATGATGTTAAATTGTGTCTGTCATCTACTGATTTTCTATCTGGGTAAAGGTTGCAAACTAATCTTGATAGTTTTCAAGACTGGTGTCGGGTAAATTTATTAAATCTTAATTGTGGACAGCGTAACGTAATGTCTTTTTATATGCGAATGCCATTTTTAAATAATAATATTCTTAATGATAATCCGCTTGTTCGAATTGAGTCAGTTAATGATTTGGGTAACTTTTTAGATCCCAAGCTAAAATTGGGGTAATTTTTTTTACATAAACTAATTAATGGGGAAATTGATTCTTCTGAGTTAATCAGCCAAATTAGTTTTGCAGTTCCGATCAGAAATTCTAGAAACTTTCTTCCTCTTTCTCTTTAAGCTTGTAATACTAACCAAGCGACCATAACCCTTTTCGTATTCTATGTTCTAATTATAACAACCTTTATCATTTAATATGTAATGCTACTTCTATTTCCTTACTCAGAACTTCACTTTTATGTTATCTGTGTAATCTATAGTTACTTTTTGATTATTGCTTAATTTATGTAGAACTTTTATTTACCTTGTACTTATTTATCAGTTCCGCGATCTTTGTTACCGCACGTTATGCGGCGCGCCCCTCGGTCGGTTGGGCGGGAGGTGGGTTGCATTTTGCCTGGGTCCGCGCTTTAACAAGCCCGTGCTTGGTGTCGTTGGGCCACTTGAAAGTACTGCCCGTTTTAGTACATCAACCAACGTCCAAGAGAAGAACTGAAAGTTCTGACTTTTGCGTACTTTGATTTAACCACACGGGGTGATCTAAACGATCGCAAGTTTATATGTGGTAATAGCCAGGCTCTCAGAATGTCTGAGTTCCTGCGGTTCAGAGCCTATACTCGTATGTATTTGTACATGCACAAATCTCTAAGTATTGTCCAGAAATAAATCATTACAGAGTTGGCTGTTTATTTTTATGCTGCTTTGCTTTTACGGTTCTTTGTGCGAAAGTTGTTGCTTCTAATGTATTTTGGTTTTCCTTTTATATGAATTTGAAAGACTTCTGACAGTTTCTAATTTTATAATGTTGCAATTTATTTTTCCATATTCAGCGCATAATTCCCTAAGCCCACAAGCACACGTTATTTCTGCAACAAGGCAGCGGACATATGCGAATCTTCGAATTCATCGTTTAGTCGAATGTTATGGCCTGATTTGTAGTAGAATTGAATGCAATACCATCTCCAACATTATAACGAGTATTCGATCTCAATAAAATGTATTTTGATTCCGCCCACGGGGCTTGACAGTGTTTTATTATGTTCATAGTCCCATGGCCCAGACCTATCCTTAGTCTATGTAGTAGAAATAGACAATGAACATTTTAAAGAGAAATTTATGAATTTTATGACATTTATGGATGTGTTGAACATTTCCCTGTTGTCATCTGTATAAAATATGAACCAGTCGATCAATTTAGAAGAGAGATGGTTAGCGTAGTACTTCCACCAGCTGTGGAACCACCCACATCCAGAACCATGAATAGGATCGCAAGAACCAAGTAGACGGATCATAAATTTATTTTATTTGTACACATTTATTCAACCCACACCATACACACTATTCAAATGTACATGTGTGCCAATGCACATATATTTTGACAATATCTACATACATAAATATACATATATTGTTCTTCTATATTTATGGTGAGATATTTGGCTTTCAATACATCACGTATTTTTCTACGCTGAGGGTATTATAATTTTGTTAAAATATGTGTAACTCATTGAATAAGGCGTTTCCGTCCTATAAAGTATATATTTTCTCGATCAACAAGACCGATCTAGCTTAGTCCGTGTTGGTTTGTCATTCTGTTTCCATGCAAACTCAGTTTTAGAGCTATCGCGGTGAAATTTAGCACAGATCCTTAGTTTTGTTGCATCTGTTGGAACCGATCGGATTGGACTACTATAACATATGTATAACTGTCATAGGAATGATCGGTAGAAAACTATGCTTTTGTATGAAAAACCTTTTGGTTTACCCTTTTATCATCCTTCTATATGAGAAACCATTTTGTTTACCCTTTTATCATCCTTACCAAGCTCACCTTAACAGAGTCTCTGTAAACTTTGCACAACCTGACCAAATGTGGTCAAAATCGAACTATTATATCATATAGCTGTCATAGGAACAATCGGGTAAAAAATGCATTTTTGTGGGAAAAAAGTTTTTGCTTATACAAATATTGCATCTAAACTAAACAATTGAGGGTTTTCTCTAGTCTTTGTATACTCGTCTTAAAAAAAATTTGAAAAAAAGTATATTGGGCCTGTGAAATATCCGTCTGTCGGTCCGTCCGTATGAACGCATATATTTCCACACCCTTGAAGCTAGAGCAACCACATTTGTTACACATGTTGGTGTATACCCTCAAATTATAAAGTGTCAAGATCTAACTCTTTAACTCTCACCAGCTGTGAGTTGGGCACAGCTTGTCGAACCGGCTACTCGTCCACCGGGTTGGAGATTGCATGCATATTCCTATTCTTTTCTATATTCTTCTCTTTAGCTTTATACTTTAAATTAACCTTAAATTTTTAGTTTTTTCTTTATGACTAACTCTTTACTATCTTGCTATAGGCTCCAATAACGCCACCGGCAATTCTTAGCTGTGAATAGGGGTATAGCTGGCCGGACTGGCAAATAAACTTCCCCCAACGTGTTGGTGTCGTTATTAGATACATTTGTAATTTCGTGTAGGCTTTTAAATTTTTTTCCATATATCTATGTATTAAATTATATTTTTTGTTTCGAGGCAGCACTGTTTTGCCATCGTAAGTAAATAAATAAATAAATTAATAAAATTAAAAAATAGAATTTACCTACGAGATGTGATTCACTTTAAAATAGTTATAGCGTGTGTATAAAATACACAGAGTCTCAACCAAATGCACTTTTACTGTGTTCGATTCCATAAAAATCTTCCGGAATACAGATTGTCAGTCTTCCTGTGACATAATCAGATCTAAACAAACCGCATCGTTGGCCCCATGTAGACTCCCGGTTCTTGGCCGCAATGCAACTTCACCATCGCCATCCGCTTTTATTTAAATTTCTGTTTTCATTCATAAATTTTGCATTCAAAAATAGAACTCCCGTGCTTACAGCGCGCTGCGGTTGCAACCGCCACCCGATCACGAATCCGATGTACTCGTAGTTCCCGATCCCGTTGTCATGCCAACGTCTACGTTGTCATGTTGAGGCAACGGCCCGGCAAGGCAAGGTTAGCACAATTTGATTAATAGTAGAATATTTGCAGGCACATTTTTTAATGCATTTCCGGTGTGATTTGCACATGGACAAGGAGCAGAATGCAGAATAGCAATGGTACACATACATATGTACATATGTGCACATGCATACATACAGATGGATAATCGAGTAAGTGGGCACTTGGGGCCGCAGGGTCGACAACCGTTCACGATGAACTTATAAATTTCATAATATGATTTTACTTCTGTATATACGAGCATACACATTAAATCTGTAAAACCCACTCGATAATTTAAATATTTGATAGTCATACCCGACCACTAGACATCACACACACATATGTATCAAGCAGGTTAGAGCAGTAAACGCAAGCATTAAAACATGCAGGGGCTATTCATCTGTGCAAATGTATGTAACAGGCAGAAGGAGACATATCTGACCTTATAAAGTACATATATTCTTGATCAGTATCAATATCCGAGTCGATTTGGCCATGTTCGTCTGTCTGTCCGTATACCTGTAGACCTCAACATTTTATAAACAAGTGTATTTGAGTTTTGAATTTCTGCTGACAGCGGTGCACATATCCGCAGTGCACGGGATTTACGCAAACAGATTGCGATAAATGTTGGGTTGCGATATGTTTTAACAATGGAAATAATAGTTTTCACTTGAATTAAGCACAGACTTTTTCCCACACTTCCGCTATTTTCTAGATGTTAGTATTATTCTTCTAACTTTATTACAAATATTTTAAAGTCTACGCCCACCCGTTACGAGCGAGAAAAGGCGGTTAAAGTCAAATGAATGAGTTTAGTTAGATTGGCTTAAAAGTCATTGTCACAGCCCTACACAACAAATCATTAAGTATTTGGCTCAACTATTTAATTTTCACGGGACGGAAAATTTGGATACTCTATTTTTGTGTATTTCTTATAGTTGACGAGAGTAGTCAAATTCAACATAATGCAAAGCGCATCTAAATATTTCGACGGCAAGGCCAGCAAGGCCGGGGTATTTCCAGCTAGTATGTATATACATACTATAGATGTATTCCATGTTTAGTTGCTCTAGCTTCAAGAATGTGGAATAAAATTGCGTTCATACGGACACACTGATATATTGCTTACAACCCTTTGGAGTTGTTCATCGAACGGAAGCCAAACTGATTGTCAGGCATCACTTGGTTGTCCCTCAGTTCAACCAGTAAGCGCAGAAGGAGAAGCCTCCCAAACACTTTGGCAAAAGTCGGGAGCAAACTAAAAGGGCGATAGCAGTCAGTTTTATCTACAGGCCTGCCTGACAAAACTTGTAGAGCTTTCTTGAGATGGCGGTAATGATCGTAAGAAGTATCAGCCCTCACCTTCTGGCAGAACTCTGCCAACTGACCAAGAGCCCTCTTGGACTTTAGTCCTCTTATTTCCGTTTTTTGGGATCAGCATGCTCCAGCATGTCATCGAAGAGATTCCGTCGCGACGGGACATATTAATCTTATCTTAACATTTAATAAAACGGTAATTTCGTTGGTCCAAAGATTTTAACTGTCATTGGCCTCAATGCCCTAAACACGATTTCGGAAAATCACGGTAGGTAAATTGCGGAAAACTTATGTATGAAGCTTTTTGCTTACCATCGTCTTCAAACTCATTTCCAAAGGTCTTCATAATTCGACACATGTAGAACCATTTAACTCAAAGAACTAAAAAACTCTACCTCCACCGAAAAGAAAAACAAAATTTGTGGTATACTATTTTTGTAAATTTTTCAATATTGGGGCAAACTAACATAATTCATTTTAATCAACATATCTCGCCGATAACGAAAGGTTAATACCGGCTAGTCAGATATAAAAAAAAATGAAAATTGGGGAAAAGGACGTTTAAATTAATTAAAGGGAATGCTTACAATCTAATTGTACTCGTCTTAAAATTTTAAAAAGAGTATATTCGTTTTGGGAAATGTCCGTCTCTCCGCATGAACACAATTTAGCAAAAAAACAAGTAAAAACAAGTGAGAATGCTATAGTCAAGTATTCCCGACTACGAAACTGCCTGTACCCAGGTCTAAAACATCCAATCACATCTACGTCCACTTACACACACACATACACAAAGACGCACACACACAGGCGGCAAAAGCAACAGCGCAAGCGAGGCATTTTAAATGGTGGCTATGCTTCTTCTTCCCCCTCGCTGCAGCACTGAATCTTGTTTCGTGAAGAACTTCCGTGTTTATTATCCGATCCGCTTATGAAATTTGGACAGTAGATTAAGAGTGATTAAAGTATTGTACATGCCAAATCTAAAAGCTATGTATATCTTGAAAATTGTTACTGTAAAACGGTTTTTATCGATTTGCGGGACAACGGGGGAGATATCTGAAATATGAAACAAACTTGAGCTGCGTATGGTATACAGGAACCTACATTCCAAATTTGGTGTCTCTAGCTTTTGTAGTTGCTGAGATCGACGCGTTCATACAGACGGACAGACGGACAGACAGACGGACAGACGGACATGGCCAAATCGAAATCTCTTTTGATACTGATCAAGAATATATATACTTTATACGGTCGGAGATGTCTCCTTCTGCCTGTTACATACATTTGCACAGATTTTGTACCCTCTTTTTACCCATTTTATGGGTACAGGGAAATAAATACTGCTTGTAACCAAAAATATTGCAGAAAATTTAGACAACTCAATGGCGTATTTTGGGGAAAACAAAAACGAATTGAGCATTGAGCAAATAACAGTAAAGCAATCATTTAAGATAGCAGGAAGAGTAAAAAGTAGTGACATATGTAAGTCAATATCACGTAATTCAATTGTGATAGCGCGAGGTTGGTGAAGCAAAATTAGTTTTTCTTATTTATTTGTCTAGTTCTCCTCATGTTTTAGTGTCATGTAAGTATGACCTTGCAAAAATATGGATATGTACAGACATACATATAGTAAGTTAACAGCGGGAAATTTTCTTTTATGGACACAAGATTATTATACTCGAATCTACCACGTACGTATAATTATACAAGTGAGTACCGTGGTATGTAAATGCGCATAACGGGATGTTAGGCTCTTACGTTCCTCATATGTACATATGTATGTATGTACATGCATGTATGCATGTACACATATGCATATAAACATATGCATATACATAGCATTTTTATTCCACATTCATACGTGTCTACTTGAATGTGTGCGGGCGCCTTGCATACACACACAATCACATACACATACACAGGCATTTGCATTTGTAAAGAACAAGGCGAATTTGAGTGAGACGGCAAAATTTATTTGTTTTCTATTGGCAGACCGATGAGAATGCATGGGCAAACGCTCACGTACTACATACATACTTGTCAATGTGGCTTTGCTTTGTTGGTAGGTTATACAAGAGTGCACATGTACAGTATGTACATATGTATGTACCTATGTATAAGTGTTGTCGAATATTTTTAAAATATCGTATTTACGATATTTTCTATTTTGAAAAAGTTTCAAAATTATATTTAATATATCGCTTTGAAAATATCGATATATTTGATATAATTGTCTTATTTTCAAAAAAAAAAAAAAAAGGGATACTATATGGTCTATATTAAGGAAACATAACAATATATTTCAAGAGATACTAATCTAGTATGCATTATACATATAAAAGATGAAAAAATGATTAATTCCAATATTTGGCTTTAACAGACTTCAACAAGTAAGAATGCTATAGTCGAGTATACCCGACTACGAAACTCCCTGTACCCAGGTCTAAAACATCCAATCACATCTAAGTCCACTTACCCATACACACACACATACACAAAGACGCAAGCACACAGGCGGCAAAAGTGGATGTGCTTCTTCTTCCCCCTCTCGCTGCATTACTGAATCTTCTTTCGTGAATAACTTCCGTGTTTATTATCCGATCGACTTGAAATTTGGACAGTAGATTAAAAGAGACTAAAGTATTGTACATGCCAAATCTTAAAGCTATATCTTGAAAATTGTTACTGTAAAACGGTTTTAATCGATTTGCGGGGGAACGGGGGGAGATATCTGAAATATGAAACAAACTTGATCTGCGTATGCTATACAGGAACCTACATTTCAAATTTGGTGTCTCTAGCTCTTGTAGTTGCTGAGATCGACGCGTTCATACGGACAGACGGACAGACGGACAGACGGACAGACAGACGGACATGGCCAAATCGAAATCTCTTTTGATACTGATCAAGAATATATATACTTTATAGGGTCGGAGATGTCTCCTTCTGTCTGTTACATACATTTGCACAGATGTAATACCCCCTTTTTACCCATTTTATGGGTACAGGGAGTAAAAATACGCGTAGCGTTATGCGCAAATCTGTCAGTTTTTATAAGAAATATCGATATATTGATATTTTGATATATTATTAACAACCCTAGTACATACATAGGTATTCGAGTGTTAGTAATAGGCAACTTGGTTTTTTGTGTGCTATATCTGTATATGTTTACTAAATACATATGTAGAACTTGGGCTGTCAGCTACCAAAAATAATTTGTATACTCTGTTCCAGAAGGGAAAAACCGACAAATAAGCTAATTATTGCGGACTGGGAACAGAGTATTCTGTTGTCGGATATGTCCGACTGCAACGTTCTTACTTGTTATAGTTTGCTGTGTAATAACCAAGCATACGAAGTTAGCATATAATTAAGTTATACGCAAAGGATTAACTTCTCTTTAAATACTCTTTACTCTTTGGTGTCCTGGGTTTTATTAAGCGTTGGTCGAAGGAATTTAACGATCCCTACATTACTAAAACTCTTTATACTTCTCTTGTGCGACCTATTCTTGAATATGGGTCTTGTATTTGGTGTCCCCAATACAAGGTTCATCATTATAGATTAGAATCGGTACGAAAACAATTTCTGCTCTTTGCACTCCGGGGTCTTAACTGGAATACTAATACTCGCTTGCCTTCTTATCGTAGTAGACTTTTATTAATAAATTTGCCTTCTCTTCTGAATTAATCAGCCAAATTAGTTTTGCAGTTCCGATCAGATCTTCTAGAAACTTTCTTCCACTATCTCTTCAAGCTTGTAGTTCTAATTATGCTATTCATAACCCCTTTCGAGTCTTATGTTCTAACTAAAAATTTACTCTTACGTTATTTATGTAATCCTTAGGAACTTGTGTATTATGTTATTGTTGTATTTGCATGTCCGCGATCTTTCGCTACCGTACGTTATGCGGCGTGCCCCTCGGTCGGTTGGGCGGGAGGTGGGTTGCATTTATGCATGGGTCCGCGCGTTAACAAGCCCGTGCTTGGTGTCGTTGGGCCACTTGTATGTACTGTTCGTTAGTACATCAACGTCCAGAAATTATAAAATAATAAAACCATTTTGAAAACTTTCAGCTGGTCAAATTTAATATTCTGTATGGCAACTCTAACTATTGTTTATTTATTTATTTATTTATTTGGCTGACAAACAATGCTGTCGCCAAAAATATGAAACATATTAAGATAATTAATTTAAAAGAATAGAATAGCCTAATAGAAATTACATAAAATACTAAAGACGACACCGACCCGATGGGGGTATTTTATTTGCCTGTCCGGCTAGCTATGCCCCGAATCACAGCCAAGTGTGGTCAATGACGTCAATAGTACCTACACCTGAATAGGGAGAAGTTAGTAATAAAATTAAATTTAAATTAACTTAAAATGTTAGAAAAATTAAATTAATTAAATTATGTAAAAAATAAACCATATAACTAAACGAAAGAAGAGAAGAGATAGATGAAGAGATAGGTATGGAAATAACAGATAAGACATAGGACAAGTGAAAATAAAAATAGAGTGAGAGTGAGAGTATGGAGGAGCATTGAAGGGTTGAGTGTTTAATTCGATTTGAATTTTCCTATTATTTTCACTGTAGGCAAACAGCTAGAATTCCGGAATCGAGCCGGTTCGGTTTAAAAATTTCCTTGCTTGCTACCTTGGTTGGACGTTGATGTACTAAACGACCAGTACATTCAAGTGGCCCAACGACACCAAGCACGGGCTTGTTAACGCGCGGACCAAGGCAAACTGCAACCCACCTCCCGCCCAACCGACCGAGGGCGCCTAACGTGAGGGGACAAGTAGATACTACAAACTAAATACAAGTTCTACATAAACATAGAAAAAATACCCTTGTTTAAATACCCTTTCGTATAAGACGGTTTTATCGGATTCTTTTTGAAATGGTTTTGCGTTACGTATGTTCATAAATCTTAATTTCTTTGAACTGGCAGCTAAATAAATGCTTACCGATTTTAGACACATTTATGAACGCTTAAATTGAATATACCCGACTAAGACACCCTGTACACAGGTGTGAATTCCCAACCACATCTTCATACTCTTCCACATAAGCAACAATCAACTGAAACTAACAACCGCTAATCTAGTGGAACGGCAAGCAAGCAGAGCATTTCAGGTGGCGGCCGCCCTGTTGCTTCCCTCTGTTAGACAGTACAGAAATAATGTATTGAATATCATCTGAGCTTATTATCTGATCTGCTAATCTATCAATAGATAAATGTGCACCAAGAATCGTAATACTATAACTAAGTATGTATGTACTATATAGGGTCGGAAGTGCCTCCCTCTGCTGGTTGCTTACATTGGAACATCTACAGTGCACCCTATTACACATTTTATGGAATTGAATCACAAAAATTGTTGCCAAGCCCCCAAAAATTTCCAACATAAAACAGACTGGGAGCAGAGTATACCGCAATCGGGAGTTACCGACTTTAATCTTTAATAATACTCGTAACCAAAAGACTAAATAAGCTAATACATATTCGTCGTGAAATTGACATTATGTGCGAATAGGTATTCAGGCAAGACCGGTTTTAATATTTAGGGTCGAAATTGCCGACTCAAGTCCAAATCCATATGTGCTAATGTGTTTTTAATGAGGACACTTTGACTACTTAGCGCTCTGATTGTATCTAACTGACGCTATCAATTGCGGCGACGACAACGACAACGAACGCGATCCTGTTGTGTTTACACGAAACAACCCCTATCCCGGAGGCTAACACTAACCTTCTAACCCTGCCAGGCGGAAATGCAGATTCTGTTAGACTTTCATTAGACAATCTTTGGCCCATCATGATTAGGCCATTCTGTACAGCGAATCTGGCAGATAAACATCACATTAGCGTGATTTCAAGCCGATTAGCCTGGGCATGCTAAAAGTTGCATAGTCATCATCCGTAGATCTGCTTCCTCATTCTCATTCAGAGTGGGTTGAGGTTCTCAATGCGTGTGACAATACGAACGAGTAAAATGAGCGATGACTGAATGTGAAGTAAATCCAATCTCTCATAGAAGGGGGCGCTACGAATATTTGCTGTAGGTCATTAAAAGAAACAATGTCAAATCTTTACAGTGCCAAATCTAAACCAGAATCGTAGCGCGACTTTAGATACATAGCTTTTGACTCGACTGAGTTTAGAAAATGAACTGTTAATGATTTGAAAGCGAAGGCGAAAGATTGTAGATTTGCCCAAGCGAAAATCTGCCGAATCATGATTCAATTACGACAAAAAACTTGTCTGACCAGTTGAATCAAAGTAACTGTAAAAATATCTGATATAATTATATTAATACACTTTGAAAAGGCAATACAGTTCTTTGTTCCACTGTTCCATAAAATGGGTAAAAGGAGGTACTAAAACTGTGCAAATGTATGCAACATGCAGAAGAAGACATCTCCGAACCTATTTGTGTACATCTTCTATCTATATCTATGTATATAAAAGAGTTCGTGCTGACTGACTGACTGACTGACTGATTGGCAATCATCGCACAGCCCAAACCGTAAGAGCTAGGATGCTGAAATTTTCACAGTAGGTTCCATCTATGATGAAAGTGCACGCGACGGGTTTTTGGAAAATTCCACCCACAAGCGTGGAAAATCGCGAAAAACTGTTGTATGAAACTTTTTGTTTACCATCCAATCGGCGTCAAACTCATTTTTAAAGATTACACAAAAAATCATTTGACACATATTTCACCGATTTTGGAAAATCCACCCCTGGGCGGAAAATGGGGTCTCAAGGTTGTATGGGCAAAAGTCTAATTTTAGTCCGATCACCTTCAAATTCATTTTCAAAGCTCTTTACGTAAAATAATTCAACACGTGTATCAGCGATTTTGGAAATTTCAGCCCCATGGTCGGAAAATTATCGGAAAACTCTGGCATTCGACATTTTTAATTTTCATGCGATTGGCTTCAAACTCATTTTCAAGGTTCTACACAAACTCATAATAGGCGCGGTGCCCAAAGATTTTGGAAAATCTACCCCCAAGTTCGGAAAATTCGCGGAAAAATGTTGTGTGAAACTTTTTTGATTATCGTCCGATTGACTTCAAACTTATTTTCAAACTTTTCTGTTTATCATCCAATTATTTTGAAACTAATTTTCAAAGCACCTCACATTAATAATTCAACACATGTGCTACCGGTTTTAAAAAATGCAGGCCCACGGTCCGAAAAGGGTGAAGTCTTGAATTCAGCTTCATAATAATTTCCAAATATAAATTAAAAAATACTCGGTACTTTGCGGGCAACACAACGGGCGGAAAATAGTTGGAAAGCTCTAGTCTGGATTTTTAGTATTATTCGTTGAATTGGTTTTCATATGCCAAACTATTTTGGAAAATCTACTCCGCGTCACCACGGGCGGGAAATGGAAGTCAAGGACAAATGAGAGGGATTATTTGTATAGTTAGATCAGCTTCAAAGACATTTTCATAGCGCTACACAAGAAACATTAGTCACGTTCTCAACTATACAGTTTCCTACCCCCACGGGAAGGAAAACGATCTCAGCAACTATAAAAGCCAGAAACACTAAATTTCAATGCAGATCAAATTTGTTTCAAATTTCAGATATTCCCCCATACCCCCGCAATTCGATAAAAACGTTTTACAGCAAGAATTAAAATAAGTAGGAATGCTCTAGTCGAGAACACCCGACTACGAAACTCCCTGTACCCAGGTCTAAAACTGCCTAACATATCTTCTTACAATGCCTAAGCATACACACACACATACAAATACGCACGCACACAAGCGACAACGCAAGCAACCATACGCAGGTCAAGTTTGTTTCCAATTTCAGATATCTCCCCCTGTTACCCCGCGATTCGATAAAAATGTTTTTAGCCAACAATCTTAAAGATAAATCTTTGGGATTTGGAATGTATAATACTTTGGTCACTCAAATTTCAAGTTGATCGGATAATAAGCACGGAAGTTATTTACGAAAGAAGATTCAGTGCTGCAGTTAAGGGGGGAAGAAGAAGCGCAGCCACAACTTAAAATGCCTCGCTTGCGCATGTGTAAGTGTACGAAGATGCGATCGGAAATATTTGACCTGGGTACAGGGAGTTTTGTAGTCGGGTATACTCGACTAAAGCATTCTTACTTTTTTTTTTTTAACCGAGTATAACAAGTTGTTCTACCGAAAAAATATATTTGATCAAACCAGATCCAAATCTTCAGTTAACTCGATTTGGCCATGTCCGTCTGTCGTCCGTATGGATGAACGCCAGGATTTCAGAAACTATAAGAGCTAAGATACCAAATTTGGACCGCAAATCGATAAAGGATAATCTTAAAGATATAGCCTTGGGATTTCGCATGTATAATATCAATGTCACTAATAATCTGTTATGTGATTTTTATATCAATCGGATAATCAGCACAGAAGAAAGTACTGCAGAGTAGGGGCAGCCCCCGCTTGCATATTTGTTTGCATGCGTACGTGTGGATGTGTGTGTGTATGTATAAGTATTCGAAGATGTGTATTCGACTAAAGCATTCTTACTGGTTTGATTTTGAAACAAAGTTGATTTGGTTCACATATGTATGTAGATTTAAAAGGCTAGATCTACTCGGCTATCATCTACTAGATGATAATCACTCACTAACATTGTATGTATGCATGTAAAGATTTTATGGGATTGAAGATGCCTTCTTTTGCCTGTTACATACAACATCGCCGTTTTTGCCTAACCCATTTTATGGTTACAGGGTGTAATAGGCGCCTTGTGGCGAGTGGAAGTTAGAGCCCTAAAGAATGTGTCCATAGAACTTGTAAGCCCAACGGAGCCGGATCAGAACTTGGTGTACACGCAGGTCGACGGTGGAGTGCTGGGTAAAGCCAAAAAAAGAATGAGAAAATGTGAAAACAGAAAGAAAAGCTTATTGTTCTGGGCTTGAATACCAAACGTTCCACAAAAGCGATTCAAAGGCAAAAAATCTGAAAGAGAATTTAGAGGAGCAGAGTGGAATAGATGCTCGGAGTCCACACACACACACAATGAAGAAAAACTGAAAATAAAGGAAACAGAATAATACAACTTTGTGTTGGCACAAAGCCAGAGAAATGCAAAGTGAATGTAATGAATAGAAAACAGCAGAATGAAATATGTAATAAAAGCACAGAAGAAAAGCATTCACAAACATATACCAGTATGTACATAGTACATTCAAACATACCCGTATGTATGAACGTACTTTATGTACATATAGGCACACGTACATCATTTACTCATACAAAAAGCTGTAATGTGTACGCTGTGTACTGTATACAACAAAAAAGCGAGTGGGAGCCAATGGACCCTAGCAAATCCCTGTTTCCAAATAATGCAAAATGTACATTTGTATGTATACATAGTACATACATACATATTTATGTTAAAGCTTCCGCTTCAAACACACGGTTCGCAAAATACTCGAGCAAAAGTTTTTGAATGCTTATATTAATTTATTAGCATCATTCTCTTGTACTAGATTATAAGATTCAGATGAACAGACTGACAGACAGCGCCTGATCGACTAGACTATTGATACTGAAGAGAATATATGACTATACTTTATAGGGTCAGTTTTAATACCACTTATGCAATTAATCGATACAGGGTGTAAGAATTCTGTGCTGCTTAGCCAAACTATTTAATAATGTGGTCCAAAGCATTAAGGTGTGGCCACTATCAGTATTCTTGAAAAAACCACCACCCTTCATCTTGCAGTGTTGCAAATAATATTACAACGAATTAAAATAATTTCAAAATCTCGCTGTCTTTTAAATCCTTCCTCGTACAGGTTTATTATATGCCACGTAGCACGTGCTTATGGGTTTTAAATGTCTTAGTCTTAGGATAACAGTTTTTAAAAATTGCCATTGATTACGTGACTACTCCTTGAATTTACATATGCTAATTTGAAAATTGTCACCTGAAAGCAACGTGGGCTGCTGAGCGAGTTTTGAGAATGGGTGACTGATGCGTGACTCGCTGCTATGAGATGCATTGCAAATTAGGAACCCACTCAAAGGGGATCCAATGGGCCAATGCTGGATAACCAAAATTACGCAGAATTCAATTCCATTTACATATTGTCCTTAATGGACAAAAGCTTGGCACCAAAAGCTTTCACAATGTTATGTAGCGCCCGACGCATAAATTCTAAATATACCCTTCGTTGGCCTTGCGCAATTTTGGGTTGATCTTTCTCAATTAAGGGTCGTTGGGCATAACAAAGCGGATAACCCTCACATTGCCATTAGTGATATAAAAGTCGGGAAAAAGCATAAGTAAGTGCAATAAAGTACGAAACATGAATTTATAATTTCGAAATTTTACATGAAATGCATACTACTTCATATAAGAACACTAAAAAATTTCGGGACACGTGTAATAATGTTTGAGTTGAGTCCACCGTCTAATGTTTACTTAATAATAAGTATGTTATTTACCTGGCTGATCAATCGACTTCTTATAAGCTGCAGATGCCGAATCATATCAGAGACAGTCCGGTCCTTCTCATATGTTCTCTGTACTTGTACGCCAGTAGTCAACGCAGTTTGATCTCTGTAATGACAGCAAGAAAGTAACCCATAAGAACTTTGAAACATTCCAAATTACTTATCCCCAAAATTCTAATAAATAAGATATGATGGGTGAATAGTCAGTTGAAAGCTCGAAATGATATAAATATATACAATATATAAACTTTAGATATATACTTTTAATTACGACGTCAAGAACCATCAATCAATGTTCTTACATTATCTACAAAACATTGCCAATTCTTCAACCATATCAAAGTTCCTGTGGTTGCAGGATTACACTTAGTTTCCTATTTGAAAATTGCCGAAGCTAATTTCATTAAAAATGCACACCGCCCTAAACTAGCAAATAATTTCGTGGTAAAGGTGCCTTTCGCTGAATCGATGCACAGTGGTTAGTTTCCTTGCTCTAAGTTCGAAAGA
Source organism: Hirtodrosophila confusa (assembly GCA_035043065.1). Taxonomy (NCBI): domain Eukaryota; kingdom Metazoa; phylum Arthropoda; class Insecta; order Diptera; family Drosophilidae; genus Hirtodrosophila; species Hirtodrosophila confusa. The sequence goes on along the minus strand of JAWNNI010000157.1, from coordinate 345,816 downwards.
CTTACACACGGCCTTGTGGATACATTATAAATACACAAGCAAGAGCTAACGACCGTTTTGCCAAATAAATACAGTACCAGTATTGACAGCTTACATTAAATAATTGTAACAATAATTTTAAGCTAAATGAAATTTTCTGCTGTAAACTTCATATGATTGTACGAAGTCTACACGTTCAAGTCGCTAGTTAGTATATGTTTAAAATATACATTATTCATTGAATACATAAAATTACTCATTGAACCACTGTGCGTCGTTCGCACGTCCGCCGCCATGCTATCCGTTTGTCAGCCTCAGATGGAATCCGACCCACTTGGGTCACTGCTCAAATTTCAGTTTATGCTTTTAGAGTGTTGCTGAATAATTGAATACTACGAACGGAAATGGCGAATATAGTTAGAGGGAAGCAAATTACGACCACAGAGCTCCAATATCCACAAAATCCCAATCTGATTGGCGGCATCTCACTCTTGCCTGGATGACGTTTGAAATTCCCAAGTACTCCCGCCGCAACCGGACTGACAGTGTTCAATTAGCTGGGAAATAAAGACGCTGGAGTAGTCCAATATTGAAAGTTGCGTGAAATTGGAAAACTACGCTCTAAAATTTGACAAAATACGCAAGTAGTAATGCAAACATTTACCTAAGGTATCGAAAATGAATATTTGATTCACGATTGTACGGGTTAACAGTTCTTATGACTAACTTCATCGTAAATTCAAATTTCTACTTTGGCTCTAAATACTTTTATTATGTAATAGCTGCTGAACGCTTGCTGAAATGGTGACCTTGACACTTTATAAGCTGAGGGTATCCACCAACATGTGTACCAAGTTTGGTTGCTCTAGCTTCAAGGGTGTCGAAAAAATTGCGTTCATACGGACAGACGGAGACACCAAAATTAAGTTGCAGGTTTGTGTAAAGCGGGCGCAGGTCAATGCTACTTCCAATTTTGAAAATTTCCCTTGCACTCCCACACATTAATAAAAACGATTTATAAGGAAAATTTTAAAGATACTATAGCTTTGATTTTTGACATGGGTAATACTTGGGTCACCCTGGCAGGGAAAAGCAGCAAGTCAGCCACCGCTTGAAATGCCATGCTTGCTGTCGCTCTTATGTGTGTATGCTGTGAGTATGTGTATGTGTATATATATGTGTATGCAAATTCCGGCGGCGGAGCAAGACTCTATTGCCGAAATAATGAAATAAATGCAAATAAAACTTGACCAATTTGTGTATATCGATACGATAATTGAACGTTTTTAATGTTGGAAAACATCGAAAAATGACCGGAGCTGCCAGATGGTTTGACATAAAACAGCACAAATTTGACTAGATTAATAATAGTTTGCAATAAAATGTGTATATACCGTTTTATTTATATACATATACACTAGCTGATAATACCCCGGCCCCGGCGAAATATATAGATTTAAATGCATAATATTGGGTTTTACTACTTTCGTCAATTGTAGAAAATACACACAATAGCGTACCACAATTTTCCCGCCCGTGGGAGTAGTCTCTCCTAAATAGTTGGGCCTAGTGATTTTTACTCCCTGTACCCATAAAATGGGTAAAAAGGGGGTATTACATCTGTGCAAATGTATGTAACAGGCAGAAGGAGACATCTCCGACCCTATAAAGTATATATATTCTTGATCAGTATCAAAAGAGATTTCGATTTGGCCATGTCCGTCTGTCTGTCCGTATGTATGAACGCGAGGATCTCAGAAACTAGAAGAGCTAGAGACACCAAATTTGGAATGTAGGTTGGTGTATAGCGGGAAAAAGTCAAGTCTATTTTAGATTTGAGATATCTCCCGCCGTTCCCCCGCAATTCGATAAAAAAGTTTTTTTACCAACATCTTAAAAGATATAGCTTTGGCATGTATAATACTTTGGACACTCTTAATCTACTGTTCAAATTTCAAGTCGATCGGATAATAAACACGGAAGTTATTCACGAAAGGAGATTCAGTGCTTCAGCGCGGGGGAAGAAGCAGCACAGCCACAACTTAAAATGCCTCGCTTGCGCTGCTCGTGTTAGTGCGTCTTTTGTGTATGTGTGTGTGTATGTGTAAGTGTACGTAGATGCGATCGGAAATTTTTAACCTGGGTACAGGGAGCTTAGTAGTCGGGTATACTCGACTATATCATTCTTACTTCTTTGTGTAGGGCTATGAAAATGTCTTCAAGCCGATCTAATTAAACAAATAATATCACTCATTTGACATTAACCCCCATTACCCGCCCGTGGCGACTGGCTGGGGTACATCATTATATCATCGGTTAGCACACTCTTAAATTATTTTTGGTATAGTTTTGAAAATGAGTTTGAAGCCCATTCTATTTTCCCCCCGTCGTGTTAACACCCAAAGAACCTAACTTTTGGTGTTTAGCTTTGGCAATTAGTATGAAGTCATCCGCATGAGCAACTAAAATACTGAATTCTAGAGTTTTCCACTTCTTTTCCGACAGTTAAATGATTTTTCCAAGATCGGTGCCACCAGTGTCAAATTATTTAATGTGTAGAGCTTTGAAAATGAGCTTGAAGCCAATCGGACGATAATCAAAAAAGTTTCATACAAAAGTCTTCCATGAGCTTTCCGACCTTGGGGGTAGACTTTCCAAAATCTTTGAGCACCGCGCTTATGATGCCTTTGTTTAGCACCTTACATATTTCTGGACGTTGATGTACTAACGAACAGTACATACAAGTGGCCCAACGACACCAAGCACGGGCTTGTTAACGCGCGGACCCAAGCATAAATGCAACCCACCTCCCGCCAAACCGACCGAGGGGCACGCCGCATAACTGAAAATTAAAAATGTCGAATGGCAGAGTTTTCCACCTATTTTCCGACCATGGGGCTGAATCTCACAAAATCGATGATACACGTGTCAAATTATTTAATGTGTAGAGCTTTGAAAATGAGTTTGAAGCCAATCGGACGATAATCAAAAAAGTTGCATACAACAGTTTTCCGCGAATTTTCCGACCTTTGGGGTACATTTTCCAAAATCTTTGGGCACCGCGCCATATCGCTGATACACGTGACAAAATATTTTAGGTGAAGAGCTTTGAAAATGAACTTTTAGGTGATCGGACTAAAATTAGACTTTCGCCCATACCACCTTGAGACCCCCATTTCGCGCAGATTTTCCAAAATCGGTGAAGTATGTGTGAATTGAATTTTTATTATTTTATTTCTTCACGTAAAATAATTCGATACATGTGGCACCGATTTTGGAAAAACACGTCAACGGTCAGAAAAGTACAGGAAACCTCTGGAATTCAGCATTTCAGTTTCTCAAACAAACGACTTCATACTAATTTCAAAAGCTTAACACAAAAAGTTAAGTTCTTTGGGTGTCAACACAACGGGGGGAAATAGGTGGAAAGCTGTGTGGTAGTATTTTTCTTACAATAGACTTCAAATTCATTTTCAAAACAATAGCAAAAATAATTTAGGAGAGTGCTAGCCGATGTTAAAAATTGTAGCCCTACACAAATAATCATTAGGCTCTAAAGTCCACTCCCACGGGCGTATCACAATTTTCCCTTCCATGGAGGTAGGAAACTAAATAGTTAGCTGAGCCAAATGCTTAATGATTTGCTGTGTAGGGCTCTGGCAATGACTGTGAAGCCGATCTAACTAAACAAATAATCTCACTCATTTGACCTTAACCCCCATTTCGCGATGGTTGGGCGTAGTCCCTTAAAATATTTTTGATGAAGTTGGAAGAATAATACTAACATCTAACATGGTGGGAAGTCTGTTATTAATTCAAATGAAAACACTTATTTCCAAAAATTCAAAAGTCCCAAATTACGCGGCAAAGTTATCACATGTTTGTAGTGTCAAATACATTATATGTGTGTGTGCATGCCGCTGGGCCGACTTACTACATAATAATAATAATGTTAATTTGTACTAAATCTGCCCAGCAGCATTCACATTTTATTAACTAAAAAGGTACATAATTAATTAATAAAATTAAATGATTACAATTAACCAAATCGTAGTATAACAAAAATAATTGACTCCAGCAACAGCGCGTCATCGACCGTAGATCGATAGCAAAGCATAGGCAGTGTTGAGAGACATAGGCAATATGTCGATTTCAGTAGTTTTAAGGCCGAGATAGCGATTCAAGAGAGAGATGTTTTATCTCTTTTGCACTTTCACTTTGTTATGCAGCAGCTGGCGCATACCGAGATTTTTATACAATTTTCGTATACTTCCCGCTATACATGTTTTTAACTATTTTTTTTTCGACAGTTCCACCTAACTTTATAATAAGAAGGTGCTGTAAAAACTTGTAAAAAAAAATAATGTAGGAAATTTTATCGTGATCTGAAGATCGTTTATATTCAAAAATTACAAAAAGAATGCATTGTTCTTCGGAAATGATAATTTGGAATACAATCCACTCACCTCATTGGCTTCAACATTGCGCGATTCTCCGAAATGCTTTGTTTGCCGAAATTTTCAGACATTGGGGCATGAACAATTAAAGGTGAGAGTTCAGACCGAGTTGGTACAATTTGTTCGCCGTCCAAATTTTCAAAAGTGGAAAGTAAACTTCGACCAGGCACCTGGATAATGTGCTCCTCTATGCCGAGGACATCTTCGTCCAAAACCTGATCTTCAGGGTAGGCCGAGCTCAGCTTTGATGGTAGAATTCCCGGGCTTGTGCCTAGTTCCTGTTTTATCACTTTGCTGAATTCATTTTCAAAAAGTGCGACGTCAACGCCTTCAAAGTCCCCTTCGTTAGACTGGGATGTGTTTACGAATCGTTTTATCGGACACGACATCACATCTGTATTAATGGGAGTCTTTCCATTTGCGTCACTTGATCGTTGGATATCTTGAGCTGGCGTTGATTTGGAATTGCCATTAAGCAGACGTGCTTTCGATGACTTTTTAATGCGCTTCTTTGCAGCCGACGCCGCTGTTTGTTGCTGCTGGACTGACTGCAACAGAGGATGAAAAATCGAAATATGTGATATCAATTTATTTATTTGATTGAACAATTCTACAATTTTGGTTGGCACATATTTACATGAGAAACGCTGTCAATATCCGATTCATTGGCACTGGAATTTGAACTAGCTCTCGGACTAGTGCTCCTTGTGTCGATGTCCAGATCAGTATGCTCACCATCGCTTGCTGATACCATGGCCAGCCCCAGCCCCAGCCGCATAATGCCCTCCTCCTCGTTAGCCATCACTGTACCTTTAACTCCAGAATTACAAATGAAGTCGCACTCGGTAGTATTTCTCACAGTACAGCTGGTCGCTTTGCTGTCATTATTATTGTTATTATTGAGAAACTGTTGCTGCATTTTGCCAGCCGAAAGTGCAATTTCGCTAAGATTTAATTGAAAATGTCCAGTATCTGATGCAGTTGTCTCTAATCCTTGAGAGCTATTTGAGTCGGCATCAAATTTATTTGGTGGCGATTTTCGTTTTCCCGACATGCTGAAATGTTCGGTAAAAAATTTTTACATACGCTTAACAATTATCTATGTACATATATATGTATGTATGTATGTATGTATGTATGACTGATTGGCGACTCACGGGCAGGCCAATCAATAGATTCTAGACATCTGCAATTTACAGTAGTAGCTTTATATTATTTCGTGAACTTTGCAATAACTTTGTTTAGTGCGAAAGTGCTTAAAAAATTAATTTGAAAATTGTATGCAAATACTTGTTTGCAGCGGCGTGCTGTGTAAGAACGTGATGCGAAGGGATGATTCGCTCTTCACACTTTATAAACTAAGGATACCAAGTTTGGTTGCTCTAGCTTCGAGGTTGAGGAAAAAATTGCATTCATACGGACAGACAGACAGCAGTATATTGCAGAAACCCAATATATACTCTTTTAAAAAAAATATAAAATAGTTAATAAATAAAAAGCGCTAATAAGTGAAATCAAAACATTTTGTATGTATTTTTATACCCTAGCAGAGGGTATTATAATTTTGTCTCCAAATTTGTAATGGACTGAAGGAGACGTTTCCGACCCAACAAAGTATATGTATTCTGAATCAGCATGAACAGCCGAGTCGTATAGCGATGTCTGTCTGTCCGTCCGTCCGTCTGCTTCTATGCGAACTAGTCTGTCAGTTTTAATGAAACTTGGCACAGACCCTTCTTTTAGCAGTCAGTACATATGTCGGAACCGGCCGGATCGGACCACTATAACATATAGCTGCCATTGGAATGATCGGTCGACAACTATGTTTTTGTATGAAAAACTTTTTTGTTTATGAAGACATCCTTACAGAGGAAACAGAGAGAGAGTTTATACAATCTGACCAAATTTGGTCTAAATAGGACCACTAAATCACTATATCAAACTTTTTGTTTATACAAATATTTCATCCAAACTAAGTGAGTTTTATTATACACACACATGACTCCCATAGGAGCAATCCGACAAAAATTTAATTTTGTATAAAAAAACATTGCTGCTTTGGTATGCAGCTTAGGCACTCCGAAGATAGCCGTTCTTTCTTGTTAAACTTTTGTTTTGTTTTTACATTTTTGCCAACAACCTATGTTCTTTCTTTCGTACAAATTAATATTTTTAAGCAATATTTCTTCTTTTCTGAATCTTAGGCTTTCATGTAATTAAAATGTGAAATTGGTCCTGTTGGAAAAGTTTGCAATCGACAATTTTATTTACTTTAGCTCATTGCCAAAGTTCTTAAAACTCCAACGGTCGAATTTTACTTATTTATTTTTTATCACACAACATATGAAATTTTGGGTAGCTCCTGTACTGGGATTGAGATAAATATAAAGATGATATTGTGCATAACAAACAAGTAAGAATGCTATAGTCGAGTATACCCGACTACGAAACTCCTGTACCCAGGTCTAAAACATTCAATCACATCTACGCCCACTTACACATACACACACACATACACAAAGACGCACACACACACTGTGCGGCAAAAGCGACAGCGCAAGCGAGGCATTTTAATTGGTGGCTGTGCTTCTCCTTCCCCCTCTCGCTGCATCACTGAATCTTCTTTCGTGAATAACTTCCGTGTTTATTATCCGATCGACTTGAAATTTGGACAGTAGATTAAGAGAGACTAAAGTATTGTACATGTCAAATCTTAAAGCTATATCTTGAAAATTGTTACTGTAAAACGGTTTTAATCGATTTGCGGGGGAACGGGGGAGATATCTGAAATATGAAACAAACTTGATCTGCGTATGCTATACAGGAACCTACATTTCAAATTTGGTGTCTCTAGCTCTTGTAGTTGCTGAGATCGACGCGTTCATACGGACAGACGGACAGACGGACAGACAGACGGACATGGCCAAATCGAAATCTCTTTTGATACTGATCAAGAATATATATACTTTATAGGGTCGGAGATGTCTCCTTCTGTCTGTTACATACATTTGCACAGATGTAATACCCCTTTTACCCATTTTATGGGTACAGGGAGTAAAAATAACTTTATGACTGACTGGTGGCGGTCGGTTGGTATTTGTTAGTACCATGTTATAAGTTTGGCGCCAAATTTGAGACTTTTGAATTTCTGCTGACAGCGGTGCACATTTCCGCAGTGCAGGGAATTTACGCTAACAAGGGAAATAATTGTTTTAAAAATTTGAACTTGAATGTTCTAGATTTGGCTGCAAATCTACTTTGTGCCGGAATGGGGACCGGGCTGACTCTGACTTTTATTCATGCCATGTACACAGAATACGTATTTTTATTTGTTGAATAAAATGACAAATTAATAACAGCAGAGCTCCACGCATCATGACCCCTGACATATACGTAGTAGTATGTATGAGCAACATCTTAGGCCACACAATGCCACACTTGCTTGAGCGGAAGAAGCAATTTGCTTAGAAATTATCAGCCCAAGCCACGATCGAAATTTCATACAATATTTGTAGTCAGCGGTATAATAAGCAGTATCAAGCTACGCACCATTTGTGATTTTAGAAAGAATAAACTAGGGCCAATTTTTCAATGTCTTAATAAATCGTATGTGCTATATAAACTGTCGGGTAGAGACAATTTAGATTTTTCAATAACCCAATTTAAGCGCTATCTGGTACTTTATCTGACATATTGGGTAAATATGACTTATAAATAAAACAGCTGATTGCAACCGTTGGCTAATCATTTAACAACCTTTGCTGAAAATGGATTTGAGATTAAACAGTTCGATTTAACTTCACTCTTTAAAAGATTCCGATGTAGAGATGACTTCGACTTATACTAAAAGAGTATATTATATCAGACCAAACTTTTGAGGTTTTGGATGATAGTGTTTTTATAACAAGACTAGCTGACCAGCTTTATAACAAGACGCCCGGCCTTGCCCGGCGAAATAGTTAGATGCACTTTGCATTATGTTGAATTTGACTACTTTCGTCAACCGGAAGAAATACACAAAAATTGGCTAATCATTTAACAACCTTTGCTGAAAATGGATTTGAGATTAAACAGTTCGATTTAACTTCACTCTTTAAAAGATTCCGATGTAGAGATGACTTCGACTTATACTAAAAGAGTATATTATATCAGACCAAACTTTTTGAGGTTTTGGATGATAGTGTTTTTATAACAAGACTAGCTGACCAGCTTTATAACAAGACGCCCGGCCTTGCCCGGCGAAATAGTTAGATGCACTTTGCATTATGTTGAATTTGACTACTTTCGTCAACCGGAAGAAATACACAAAAATAGCGTATCACAATTTTCCCTTCCATGGAGGTAGGAAACTAAATAGTTAGCTGAGCCAAATGCTTAATGATTTGCTGTGTAGGGCTCTGGCAATGACTGTGAAGCCGATCTAACTAAACAAATAATCTCACTCATTTGACCTTAACCCCCATTTCGCGATGGTTGGGCGTAGTCCCTTAAAATATTTTTGATGAAGTTGGAAGAATAATACTAACATCTAACATGGTGGGAAGTCTGTTTTTAATTCAAATGAAAACACTTATTTCCAAAAATTCAAAAGTCCCAAATTACGCGGCAAAGTTATCACATGTTTATGCGTGTGTGCATGCCGCTGGGCCGACTTACTACATAATAATAATAATGTTAATTTGTACTAAATCTGCCCAGCAGCTTTCACATTCTATTAACTAAAAAGGTACATAATTAATTAATAAAATTAAATGATTACAATTAACCAAATCGTAGTATAACAAAAATAATTGACTCCAGCAACAGCGCGCCATCGACCGTAGATCGATAGCAAAGCATAGGCAGTGTTGAGACACATAGGCAATATGTCGATTTCAGTAGCACTTATAAGTTTTAAGGCCGAGATAGCGATTCAAAAGAGAGATTTTTACTCCCTGTACCCATAAAATGGGTAAAAGGGAGTATTACATCTGTGCAAATGTATGTAACAGACAGAAGGAGACATCTCCGACCCTATAAAGTATATATATTCTTGATCAGTATCAAGAGATTTCGATTTGGCCATGTCCGTCTGTCTGTCCGTCTGTCCGTCTGTCCGTATGAACGCGTCGATCTCAGCAACTACAAAAGCTAGAGACACCAAATTTGAAATGTGGGTTCCTGTATAGCATACGCAGATCAAGTTTGTTTCATATTTCAGATATCTCCCCCCGTTCCCCCGCAAATCGACTAAAACCGTTTTACAGTAACAATTTTCAAGATATAGCTTTAAGATTTGGCATGTACAATACTTTAGTCTCTCTAATCTACTGTCCAAATTTCAAGTCGATCGGATAATAAACACGGAAGTTATTCACGAAAGAAGATTCAGTAATGCAGCGAGAGGGGGAAGAAGAAGCACAGCCACTTTTGCCGCCTGTGTGCGTGTGTCTTTGTGTATGTGTGTGTGTATGGGTAAGTGGACTTAGATGTGATTGGATGTTTTAGACCTGGGTACAGGGAGTTTCGTAGTCGGGTATACTCGACTATAGCATTCTTACTTGTTTTATATCGTTTGCACTTTCAGCCACAGCCAACTTCGTAGCACAACTCGAAAAATGGCGTCGGCAAGTGCGGAATTGATAAACAATTGAATATTGCAATCAACTGGCTTATTTAAATATATTAATTAAACAAAAATTCAAAAATTGCGAAAATAATTTAAAATTTTGAATTTTATTAATAATAAAAACAAAACGAATTTCTGAATTGTCATAAATGTCACTATATTCTGCTAAACAACGCCGCTTATGAACGGCAGCAAAATATCTTCAAATGTTTCGCACACAACATACACAACATCATAGCCAAGGACCAGGCGATCTGAAAAAACAGCAGCACGAAAGTACAAAACGGAAAGGGAGACGTCCACAAATATGTACCCAACTACATATGCACAACTATAGCAAAACCACCCCCGTTCATGAAGGTAGAGGTCATCGAATGTTTTGCATACAACGAACAGAATCTGAACCAGGTGATCAGGGCAAACAGTAGGAAGAAAGTACAAAAACAAAGGAAACGCCCACGAGTTGGGTCGATCGAGTTGTGCGTTGCCCAAATACGCCACAACCAGTTGCGGCAACTCGCTGCTCGTAACAAAAGGTTTTGATACAGAATGTAGTTGACACAACTTTGACGCGACCGTACCAAACACATTGCAATCGGTTGCCGCAACCGAAAAACTCAATCAAGTTGGCCCTTGTGTATGGGTCCCATTATACTTCCCGATATATATTTAACAATTTTTTCGGCAGTTCCACCTAATTTTATAATAAGAAGGTACTGTACAAATTCCAGGCATCTAGCTTCTACCGGTTGGGCTGCGCAAATGTCACCAATCAGTCAGTTAGTCAGGTTGAACTCTTTTAAATGTACATAGATATGTACATACATGCACTTATTCATATAACTACTGTATGTGCATGTAGTATGTATGTGAAACATAATAAAAACGCGAGATAGACAAAATTTGAGTGGCAAGCCCATTTTCAAAATTTTTGTTGTCACAAAATTATATCAGTAATCAAGTAAGAATGCTTTAGTCGAGTATAACCGGCTAAAAAACTCCCTAACTTCCGTGTTTATTACCCGATCCGCTTATGAAATTTAGACAGTAGATTAAGAGAAACTAAAGTATTGTACATGCCAAATCTTAAGCCTATATATTTAAAATTGTTACTATAAAACGGTTTTTATCGATTTGCGGGGGAACGGGGGAGATATCTGAATAATGAAACAAACTTGATCTGCGTATGGTATACAGGAACCTACATTCCAAATTTGGTGTCTCTAGCTTTTGTAGTTGCTGAGATCGACGCCTTCATACGGACAGACGGACAGACAGACGGACATGGCCAAATCGAAATCTCTTTTGATACTGATCAAGAATATATATACTTTATAGGGTCGGAGATGTCTCCTTCTGCCTGTTACGTACATTTGCACAGATGTAATACCCCCTTTTTACCCATTTTACAGGGAGTAAAAATCGTGTTTTCTATTTATCAGCCCACACTCATATGTGTTCATCCATTTTATTTTTAAGAATCTTGCCAAGAAAATGTAGTCTAGCTGAAAAATCTACAGATGCCAAGAGGCATGCTGCTAGCAGAGCAGAAGAAACTGATGTAGAGCGCAAGATAATCGAGAACTTAGTGCGCGATTATTAGTTCAATGATCAAAGTTTGTGAGTATTAGCACTGGGATTGTGCTGTGCAAATGGAAAAGTCAAATTGCCGGCATTGAATTGTCCACCAGAACCACTGCAATCAGGGATTCTGGAACGTCAGCAGAATCAAAGCATTTCTTGAAGAATATTCAGGCATAAAATTCATGTTTTCAAATGACTTTGTTTGATGCAACAAATATTGAAAAGGATAATTACATGCCAACATTGGTACAAACTTGGTACACCTACCCCTACCGCCACCCACTCCCCGCAATTTGGCGGAAATCTAAATCTTAATCATTTTATTTTAAGCTAGTCACCAAATTTGACATACAGAGTAATGTTGAAAAATCTGCATCAAAAATGGTTTGCCACCCCCACGCCCTTGCCCGCAAATCGGTAGAGCTTTCCCCACAACACGTTTTTCACAGAGGCATATCTCCTAAAGTTTGACAGGTTTGACATACACAGTACTGTAGACGATCTGGACAATTAAACCCAAAAAAAATTCTTGATGGATTGATAAATTACGTTTGACCGCTTAATTTAAGAAATTTAAACGGGAATCTAAAACGGAATTTTCTTACTCACTGTACCCGTAAAATGGGTAAAGGGGGGGTATTCAATCTGTTTAAATGTACGTAACAGGCAGAAGAAGACATCTGTCTGTCCGTATGTATGAACGCAAAGATCTTGAAAACTATAACAGGTAGAGACACCAAATTTGGAAAGTAATTAGTAGTTAGAGTATAGCGGGCACAGATCAAGTTAATTTAACATTTTGAATATTATCCCACACGATAAAACCAATTTATAACAGTATAAGAGATATAGCTTTTGATATTTCGCATGTATATTTGGGATAACAAACATAAAAGTTATTTAAGAAATGCTACTACATCAGCGGCACAGCCGCCGCTTGATATGCAACTGTGTATGTAAGTGTATGAAGATGTGTTTGTGAATTGTGAACAGGGAATATCGTAGTCGGGTAAGCTCGATTAAGGTATTCATATTTCTTTCTCACTGTACTTTTTACTTTCGGAATCTGGCTCAGATCAGTTGCAGGAATTGCATACATATGTAGTATATCTGATGTAGTATATATGGTGGCCAGAATGCGTCAGCCAAACCTCCTTTGTATCGCAATTCTATCCTCAGGGACAGATACGAGTACAGGCAGCAACAGAGCACTCAACTCAGCGACAACTTGCGATGCGAAAAAAACAAATGATTGTTTTTCCGATTTGCTTTGAACTGAACATTTTATTTATAATGATGACTTCCGTTGCTCTGCGACTCGAATACGCGTATGTGCACACACGATACCAACAGACGCACATACACACACTCACATCAATTCAAATATTGACTTGTACACTTACAAATAGCTTCCGCAAGTTGACTTCAATGGTTTCCTTTTTGCCGGTTTTGTAATGTTGATGCAGTATATAAATACTGTACAGTGTCCGACAAGAGTCTACATACTACCAAAATTTCTGCCACCTGCCAAGTTCAATAGTATTATTAAATAAATAAGTACATTTTACTAATATACGTATTAACAAATATACCTATTTTAATATAAGCTCTTAAACTATTAATAACAATAAAGAATGCTCTAGCGACTATACTCGACTACGAGCCACCCTGTACTCAGATTTGAAATTCTCAAACATCTTCCTGGTCACGTGCACATACGCATCAAACAGTTCCGTGGATCTTTTTAGGTGGCGGTGGCTTTTCATACAACAATTTCTACCCATCGTTCCTATCACAGCTATATGATATAGTGCTACTATTCTGCCTGAAAGTGGTCAGCTTAATCAAAGCAATACGTTACTTCGATTTGTAAGTTTACTTATGATACGTTCATATGCAAAAATATTTACATTGCAACTCAATTATCGACCGATTGATCCTAAAACAGCATAATCTATAGGGGTCTCTTTAGACTATGTTTCCGATTAAGAATATAAGCTCATAATGAACTGTTACACACTTACATAGTTCGCTATTCAACGAAACTACCACATAAAATAAACTAAGCAGATAAAATACTGCAGAGTAATTGTTTTGTAGGGGACACAATAGATCTTACAGGTCGCAGTACACTCAAGATACAGTTTTCGTGCTCCCGAGCAGAGGGAAGCAGCAGCCTAGCCGCCACTTGCAATGCTCTGCTTAATTGCTGTGCCGCTAAACTGCTTGATGCATTTGTGTGTATTAGCATGTGTACGAAAATGTTTCGGAATCTCACACTTGGGTACAGGGAGTCTAGTAGTCGGGCTACTCGACTGGAGCATTCTTATTTGGTTTCACGTACGAAAGAACAGCTGGGTAAGAATCTGAAAATGGATACTGTAAATGTGAATAATTCCACAGCACAAAGCCGATAATTTAAATAAATAAATAAATTAGTTACGGCCAATGCTTAAACAGACACACACACAAATGAGCACAACAATGAAAACCCGAATTCAACCCTCCTCGACACCCGTGGTAGTTTTATTCAGACCCCGATGTCGAGTCCGCTTCCGATTTCAGCTTGTTGCGGGCGAGCTTTTTTGTAAATTCCAGAGTATTCAATATTTAGCTAAGCAACAAAGGAACACGGAAGTTATTGGCAGACCTATACATACATATGTACATGCAACACTTTCTTGGTCGTTTTGTGTTATTTTAGATGATTTTCATTATTTGCCGTTTCTTGCTTCATTTATCATCTGCTGTCGAAGCAAGTGCCTCCAATTCGTCCGTAATTCTCGTAAAAGCCTAGTAAGCAATTTGGAGGCGGGGTCGACTTTTAACCGCCACGCGCCAGAGGCAAGACTAATTCTGATACACGGGGGGAGCGCGTCAAATTCATACCCCAAATTCTAGAAGAGTTCAATTCAAACACAACTCCTACCTACTGTACTTCTCTCTGCTTCAGCATCTTGTTGTCACCCCTTGCCCTTATCACTAAATGAGTATCATATGCTTACTAAGTAGGATATACAAACAACCTTACTTACATACATGCATATGTAAGTATATGAATACTTGGACCTGTAAGTGTATATGCGTGTGTGTGTCTGTGTCTGCGCCCGGTGCGCTTAAGGTAAATAAAATAAATATTTTTTTCTTTTTAAGCACCGCAAAAACAACATCGGTAAACAACAAGATGCACAACACATAAAAAAGAAACACAAAAATGCCCGGCGCAATAATGAATTTTCAATTGAAATCCTTGGCTGTTTCGTCACAACACGTCGGCGGTCAGGACCCAGGACCAAGCCCAGACCATGGCTCGGGCCCTGGCCCAGACTTAAATCCATTGACTGTTGGCATTGTTTACGAGCCCTTGGCAATAGCCTTCATGTCTTTGCGCACGTGCTGGCATTAAAAATGAATTTGGTCGACCGAAGGACCTCCGGCGAAGGAATAAATCTAATGGGGTCTACTTACGAGTATTTGAGAAGGCCGATTACCACTTTGCAAATTACCAAATCGAGGGCGGGCTCACAAAAAGCGGTGGGTAAAAGCCAAGCTTATTCCTGGTTCAGTAGGCATACTTGTATATACGTATGTAAGTATGTAGTAAAGAAGTAAGTATATATGTATATAGTTGCAGTGCCTAATGTATAACAAGTATGAATGCTTTAGTCGAAAGTACTTGACTAAGGAAATACTCTCTACTTACGTTTGATGTACCCTAAAACTTACTCACACGCAGTACGGCTGGTGTCAAGGCATACCAAATGTTAGTCCCTTGATGCATCACTAGTAGTTAGCAGAATCGTTTGCTTCAAGTAATGCACAAGGGCGATAGACAAATAAAACGAAACACAGAAAATCAGCGAAGGCAATAGAAGCGACAAAAGCAACAGACGAATACGAAGCGCATGTATCCAAGTTAACGTTAAAAAGGGGGTACTAAATCTGTGCAAATGTATGTAACAGGGAAAAGGAGACACCTACGACCCTATAAAGTGTATATATTCTTGATCAGTATCAAAAGAGATTTCGATTTGGCCATGTCCGTCTGTCTGTCCGTCTGTCCGTCCGTCCGTATGTATGAACGCAAGGATCTCAGCAACTATAAGAGCTAGAGACACCAAATTTGGAATGTAGGTTTGTGGTAGCGGGAGCAGGTCAAGTTTATTTTAGATTTGAGATATTCCCCCCCCCCCCCCCCATTCCGCCGCTATTCGATAAAAACCGTTTTACAGTAACAATTTTCAAGATATTGTTTTGGGACTTGACATGTACAAAACTTTAGTCACTCTTAATCTACTGTCTAATTTTCAACTCGATCAGATAATAAACACGGAAGTTATTCAATAAACAAGATTCAGTACTGTAGCGAAGGGGGGGAAGAAGCAGCACAGCCACAGCTTAAGATGCCTCGCTTGCGCTGTCGCTCGTGCGTGTACGTCTTTGTGTATGTGTGTGTGTATGTGTTAGTGTACGAAGATGCGATCGGAAATTTTTGACCTGGGTACAGGGAGTTTTGTAGTAGGGTATACTCAACTATAGCATTCTTACTTGATTTTGTTCTCTTTGAGGCTAGCACATTTTTCTGTGCATTCTGAAGTGTGAAGTGTTTAAACGCAGGGCTTGGGAAAATAAAACAAATACTTTTAAGTATATAATTTCATATAATTGCATTCGAAATATAAATAAGTATTAATAAATTTTACATTCCAGACGCAATCTCTAAGTGCCAAGTTGTGACGCCGGCGCCGGAGCTGCGTAAGGCGGTGCAGTTACAAACAAGTAAGAATGCTATAGTCGAGTATACCCGACTACGAAACTCCCTGTACCCAGGTCTAAAACATTCAATCACATCTACGCCCACTAACACATACATACACATACACAAAGACGCACGCACACAGGCGGCAAAAGCGACAGCGCAAGCGAGGCATTTTAATCCCCCTCTCGCTGCATTACTGAATCTTCTTTCGTGAATAACTTCCGTGTTTATTATCCGATCGACTTGAAATTTGTAGACAGTAGATTAAGAGAGACTAAAGTATTGTACATGCCAAATCTTAAAGCTGTATCTTGAAAATTGTTACTGTAAAACGGTTTTAATCGATTTGCGGGGGAACGGGGGAGATATCTGAAATATGAAACAAACTTGATCTGCGTATGGTATACAGGAACCTACATTCCAAATTTGGTGTCTCTAGCTCTTGTAGTTGCTGAGATCGACGCGTTCATACGGACAGACGGACAGACAGACGGACATGGCCAAATCGAAATCTCTTTTGATACTGATCAAGAATATATATACTTTATAGGGTCGGAGATGTCTCCTTCTGTCTGTTACATACATTTGCACAGATGTAATACCCCCTTTTTACCCATTTTATGGGTACAGGGAGTAAAAAGAATATAAACAAGTAAGAATGCTATAGTCGAGTATACCCGACTACGAAACTCCCTGCACCCAGGTCTAAAACATTCAATCACATCTACGTCCACTTACACATACACACACACATATACAAAGACGCACACACACAGGCGGCAAAAGCGCCAGCGCAAGCGAGGCATTTTAAATGGTGGCTATGCTTCTTCTTCCCCCTCTCGCTGCATCACTGAATATTCTTTCGTGAATAACATCCGTGTTTATTGTCCGATCGACTTGAAATTTGGAGAGTAGATTAAGAGAGACTAAAGTATTGTACATGCCAAACATAAAAGCTATATCTTGAAAATTGTTACTGTAAAACGGTTTATATCGATTTGCGGGGAACGGGGGGAGATATGTGAAATATGAAACAAACTTGATCTGCGTATGGTATACAGGAACCTACATTCCAAATTTGGTGTCTCTAGCTCTTGTAGTTGCTGAGATCGACGCGTTCATACGGACAGACGGACAGACGGACGGACGGACAGACGGACAGACGGACAGACAGACGGACATGGCCAAATCGAAATCTCTTTTAATACTGATCAAGAATATATACACTTTATAGGGTCGGAGATGTCTCCTTCTGCCTGTTATATACATTTGCACAGATGTAATACCTCCTTTTACCCATTTTATGGGTACAGGGAGTAACAAGTAAGAATGCTATAGTCGAGTATACCCGACTACGAAACTCCCTGCACCCAGGTCTAAAACATTCAATCACATCTACGTCCACTTACACATACACACACACATATACAAAGACGCACACACACAGGCGGCAAAAGCGCCAGCGCAAGCGAGGCATTTTAAATGGTGGCTATGCTTCTTCTTCCCCCCTCTCGCTGCATCACTGAATATTCTTTCGTGAATAACATCCGTGTTTATTGTCCGATCGACTTGAAATTTGGAGAGTAGATTAAGAGAGACTAAAGTATTGTACATGCCAAACATAAAAGCTATATCTTGAAAATTGTTACTGTAAAACGGTTTATATCGATTTGCGGGGGAACGGGGGGAGATATGTGAAATATGAAACAAACTTCATCTGCGTATGGTATACAGGAACCTACATTCCAAATTTGGTGTCTCTAGCTCTTGTAGTTGCTGAGATCGACGCGTTCATACGGACAGACGGACAGACGGACGGACGGACAGACAGACGGACATGGCCAAATCGAAATCTCTTTTAATACTGATCAAGAATATATATACTTTATAGGGTCGGAGATGTCTCCTTCTGCCTGTTATATACATTTGCACAGATGTAATACCTCCTTTTTACCCATTTTATGGGTACAGGGAGTAACAAGTAAGAATGCTATAGTCGAGTATACCCGACTACGAAACTCCCTGTACCCAGGTCTAAGACATCCAATCACATCTACGTCCACTTACACATACATACACACATACACAAAGACGCACACACACACTGGCGGCGAAAGCGACAGCGCAAGCGAGGCAATTTAATTGGTGGCTGTGCTTCTTCTTCCCCCTCTCGCTGCATCACTGAATCTTCTTTCGTGAATAACTTCCGTGTTTATTATCCGATCGACTTGAAATTTGGACAGTAGATTAAGAGAGACTAAAGTATTGTACATGCCAAATCTTAAAGCTATATCTTGAAAATTGTTACTGTAAAACGGTTTTAATCGATTTGCGGGGGAACAGGAGGAGATATCTGAAATATGAAACAAACTTCATCTGCGTATGGTATACAGGAACCTACATTTCAAATTTGGTGTCTCTAGCTCTTATAGTTGCTGAGATCGACGCGTTCATACGGACAGACGGACAGACGGACGGACGGACAGACAGACGGACATGGCCAAATCGAAATCTCTTTTGATACTGATCAAGAATATATATACTTTATAGGGTCGGAGATATCTCCTTCTGTCTGTTACATACATTTGCACAGATGTAATACCCCCTTTTTACCCATTTTATGGGTACAGGGAGTAATTATTTGACTCATATTTCACCGATTTTGGAAATCCACTCCATGGGCGGAAAATTGTGGTCTCAAATGGGAGAAGTTAAATTTTGGTCCGATCGGGCTCAAAATCATTTTCAAAGCTCTACACATTAACTAATTAGATACGTATCTCACCGATTTTGAAAAATTTACCTCCACGGTTAGAAAATTAGTGGAAAACTTTTTTTGAAGCGATTGAGTTCAAACTCATTTTCAAGGCTCTACACAATAACAAAATAGGCGTGACGCTTAAATTTTTTGGAAAATCTGC
Organism: Hirtodrosophila confusa; assembly: GCA_035043065.1. NCBI lineage: Eukaryota > Metazoa > Arthropoda > Insecta > Diptera > Drosophilidae > Hirtodrosophila > Hirtodrosophila confusa. The sequence continues at coordinate 326,508 of JAWNNI010000157.1, read as the reverse complement.
CCCCACGAAAGTAGTCGAATTCAACATGATAATAATAATAATCTAAATATATCGCCGGGCAGCGCTGGGGTTTTACCAGCTTGTTAATTAATAAGGTTTATTGATCAAAATTAACTAAGTCCACGATGTCAAGCAGCAGCGCGCCATCAAGCCAATATCAAAGCATAAACAAAATACTGAGAGACATAAGCAATATAGCGATTTCAGTCGCACTTATAAGTGTTAAAGCCGAGAGAGCGATTCAAGAGAGACAATTTCTTGTCTCGTTTGCACTTTTAAGTTGTTATGCAGCAGCTGACCAATACTGAGGTTTTCAAACAAATACAGTTTTCTCATACTTCCGGATATATATTAAGCCAATTTTTTCGACAGCTCCCACTTACGGTATAATAGGAAGGTACTGTAAAAATTGCAGGCTTCTAGCTTCTACCGTTTGGGCTGCCAAACTGTCGGCAGTCAGTCAGTCAGTCAATACGAACTCTTTTATATATACACATGTAGTACATATGTATGTATATGGAATAAACAAGTAAGAATGTAGCAGTCGGACGCACCCGACTGCAAAATACTATGTTCCCAGTCCTAAGTATATAATTTGGTTATTTGTGGGTGCGGAAAGAGACGCGAAAAAAACAGTAGTCTGTATGCCAAATTTGGTGCGGGTTCAAAATTTTTTTGATGCAGATTTGTCTGTATGCCAAATTTGATGACTACCTGTAGAGGTGTGGGAGATATACATTTTTGGGGCGATCTCGACACTTCATAAATTGGGGGTATACAGCAACATGTGTACCAAGTTTGGTTGCTCTAGCTTCAAGGGTGTGGAAAAAACAGACGGACATTTCGCAAACCCAATATACTATTTTTCCTTCGGGAACATAGTATAATAATTAATAGTGTTTGGCTTGGGTGATTACTTTTCAGAAGCCTCTCATAAGTATGTAGTGTCTAAATATCAAAATTGCCGGAAAGTCACAATTTTTTTTTTAGATAAACAGCTTAAAGTGAGTTAGAAACTGTCTCCCGATTTTCGATATTTTAACAAAAAGGCGATGGAAGCGATTATGTATGTATATTCAAATTTACGAGTATGTACATACATACATACATATTTATATGAACATATTAAGTACTTGTTTACGACTACATTAATTTGCATAAACATACATATGTATGTAGGTATGTAGGTATATGTAGGTATGTATGAATGTATCTGCATGAACGAGTATATCTACTCCATAAGGATGAAGTCTATATCCTATAACTCTACTGGCACTTTTAACAGTGTGGTACTTGCAAATCGCAGTTCAAAGGAAGCTTTTGTATTTGTGACCGGTTGTTGCTGTTGTTGCCGGCTGGCTTTGTCTCTTTGTTGATGGTGCACTTGTTTGGTCAAAAGGGCGCAAACAAAAGGTTGGCTGGACCACGGTCGGAGGACATTGGGCAACGTAACCATCCGTTTGCTGCCAGCTGGTGGCAAAAGTCCGGGCTTGTCCATTATTTATGCCTGTTTTTATTTGTTCATTTTTGTATTACACTTTCCCACATCTCAAATAGGTTGGCGATGCAATGAAAGACGCTCAGTTGCCCTTTTATGCTAGTACTAAATACCTATATACATGTCTACACATTTATATAGATTTGTATATACATACATATGAGTAGGTGTGTATACTCTATGCTCGCTGTCCGTTACGTTGGACCGTTTTGTCATTGCCTTCGTAGTCTTTTTATACTATGTTCCCGAAGGGAAATTAGTATATTGGGTTTGCGAAATGTCTGTCTGTGCGTCAGTCCGTATGAACGCAATTTTTTTACTCCCTGTACCCATGTACCTACCTGTATCTTCCCCATTTTTAAAGCTATAGTCACCAAAATTTTGCATACAGACTAATGTTGAGATTCCCGACAGATCTGCATCAAAAAATATTTGACCGCCCCCCCCCACCCCCACAAATCGGCATATGATATCCCCAAAACACGTTTTTCACGGGCTATATCTCCTACAGTTTCAAAGATAGAGTTATCTAATTTGACATACAGACTAATTTTGATCACCTGGGAAAATCTGCATCAAAAATTTTTTGACCCCCCCACCCTCTCCCCCGCAATGGAGAAAAATTTATATCTCTCACACCTTTACAGGTAGAGTCACCAAATTTGGCACACAGACTAATGTTAACCTTCTGGACAAATCTGCATCAAAAAAATGTTGAACCCCCCTTCCCATAAAAAGGAGCAAAATCTATATCTCCCACACCTGTGCAGTTTTTTTCGCGTCTCTTTCTGAACACACAAATAACCAAAACCAGTCCTATACTGGGAACACAGTATTCTGCAGTCGGGTGCGTCCGACTGCAACGTTCTTACTTGTTTGATCTTATGATTTGTATGTGACAACCGTCTACCCATTATCATAGCCACACATTTTTTCTACATACTCGAACATATGTATATTTAGGGTGTTCACTTGACGTTGCAGGGTTACAGATGAGCAGAAGTGCATGTTTTGGCAACAACAACTTGTACTAAAAATTGTCTGCAACGCCCAGACCCTTGACTACGAAAAGTGTTGCACTTCTGCTAATCTGAAGATGCGTAAAATACGATAAGTGCTCGATATTATCAATCGATATTTGGTATTTTTGGTATATTTTAGTGCTAAAGCTATGGATTTTAGTGCTAAACCGCGTGACATCTTGCAACGCGCAGCATTTGCTTGAAACGATTGCCTTCAAATGAGCATAGTATATTATTGCGCCAATCATTTGATTTCGGCACGTTACCGCTAATGCCTCGACGGCAAAAAAAAATGCACACGGCATTATCCACAAAATCAACCAATTCACACAACGAATTCTATACACCTTACGCCTCTGAAATTCACGAAAAACTTCCTCCGTTTTGAGATCAAAAGGCTTATACTTTAAACTTTTAAAAGGCATCTTTCTTAAATTCATGCAGCTCAAGCACATTCACAAATATTGCTATAATTTGGCACGAAATGTGTGAAGCCTTTTCCGACATCGTAAGGATAAAATATATTCTAGATCAGCAACAACACTCAGCTGTTTTACCTAGCGATGTCCGCCTGTCGGTCTGCCAAACAACTAATCTCCCAGGTTTAGAGCTTTCGACACAAAATATTATAATTGAACGCGGTGTTCAGAGAATAATAATAATAAAACAATAAGAAATAAAAATAAATTGCCTGGCAATACCAACTAATCCTGGCTAGAATTACATATTTACTTAGGTAAACGTATGTAGATGTTTTAAGTTGTGTTGCTAGAGATACGGTGAGTTCGGCGTTTTTACTCCTGTACCCATAAAATGGGTAAAAGGGGGTATTACATCTGTGCAAATGTATGTAACAGACAGAAGGAGACATCTCCGACCCTATAAAGTATATATATTCTTGATCAGTATCAAAAGAGATTTCGATTTGGCCATGTCCGTCTGTCTGTCCGTCTGTCCGTCTGTCCGTATGAACGCGTCGATCTCAGCAACTACAAGAGCTTGAGACACCAAATTTGAAATGTAGGTTCCTGTATACCATACGCAGATCAAGTTTGTTTCATATTTCAGATATCTCCCCCCGTTCCCCCGCAAATCGATTAAAACCGTTTTACAGTAACAATTTTCAAGATATAGCTTTAAGATTTGGCATGTACAATACTTTAGTCTCTCTTAATCTACTGTCCAAATTTCAAGTCGATCGGATAATAAACACGGAAGTTATTCACGAAAGAAGATTCAGTGCTGCAGCAAGGGGAAGAAGAAGCACAGCCACCATTTAAAATACTTCGCTTGCGCTGTGGCTCGTGTGTGTGCGCCCTTGTGTATGTATGTGTGTGTATGTGTAAGCGAAGATACGATTGGAAATTTTTGACCTGGGTACAGGGAGTTTCGTAGTCGGGTATACTCGACTATAGCATTCTTACTTGTTTTTTATTCAACTGAAAAATTTTACGAAGGAAACTACAGAGAAAAGTAGGCAGTACCATCCCCAAACCATAATTTTCTAAGGGGATTATTACACTTGTCGCGCCCCATCTTGTCCATTCTGTATTAATGGCGCACTAGAGGACAGTATAATGCGTACTCATATTGTATTATGTCTACTTACTGTTAGATGAAAGGTCGTTGACAAATCTGCAATGTAATGTTATTGCTAATGATTTTTGTTAGTTTGCGCATTGTCATTCCAACTCTTACTTCTCCAGCTATTTTGCCGTCGATGGTGATTGGTAATATCATATTGATTTTTGTTTAGGTGTACAACAAAATTTGTAATTCGTTTGGCTAATCCTAATCCGCTTAAAGACGCACAACAGCCTATTATCTCTAGCGTTCTCCAAACTTATTTCGGAAGCTAGTGTACTATTTGAGTCATCACAGCTATCTATGAACTTACCAAAGCCCGAAAACAAAGAAGAACATTAAAGTCAGAAGTTCCTATCTGTGGTAAGCTTAGTTTCAAGCATCGATGACTACCACCACGCTTAATTGTTTCTTGTATACAGCTTTGCAAATAAGTTTGAAACAAATCAAACGCTAACCAATAAATGTTGATTTTCAGCGATTTTCACAAATTTTCTGACCGTGGGCGTGTACTTTTACTCCCTGAACCCATAAAATGGGTAAAAAGGGGATACTAAATCTGTGCAAATGTATGTAACAGGCAGAAGGAGACATCTCCGACCCTATAAAGTATATATATTCTTGATCAGTATCAAAAGAGATTTCGATTTCGAAGCAGCACACCACTTAAAATGCCTCGCTTGCGCTGTCGTTTGCGCTGTCGCCTTTGTGTGTGTGTATGTGTAAGTATACAGAGATGCGATCGGAATTTTTATACTATGTTCCCGATGGGAAAATAATATTTTCGGGTTGCAAAATGTCCGTCTGTCCGTCTGTCCGTCTGTCCGTATGAACGCAATTTTTTTGCCTTTATCTTTGAGCTAGAGCAACCAAACTTGGTACACGTGTTGGTGTATATCGTCATCACGGCAAATGAGAAAAACTATATCTCCCACACCTTTACAGGTAGTCACCAAATTTGGCATACATACTAATGTTGACCCCTGGACAAATCTGCATCAAAAATTTTTGGACCCCCACCGCCTCCCCCACAAATGAGCAAAATCTATATCTCCCACATCTGTGCAGTTTTTTTTCGCGTATCTTTCTGAACACACAAATAACCAAATTATATAGGACTGGAACATAGTATTCTGCAGTATTATTATTTTATTACTTTTTTTATTAGTACAACTTTTATCAATTATAATTATTTATTTATCTATATATATAAAAGAGTTCGTGCTGACTGACTGACTGATTGGCAATCATCGCACAGCCCAAACCGTAAGGATGCTGACATTTTCACAGTAGGTTCCATCTATGATTCCCACAAGCGTGGAAAATCGCGGAAAACTGTTGCATGAAACTTTTTTGCTTACCATCCAATCGTCTTCAAACTCATATTCAAAGATCTACTCAAAAATTCATTTGACACATATTTCACCGATTTTGGAAAATCCACCCCCATGGCGGAAAATGCGGGTCTCAAGGTTGTATGGGCGAAACGCTAATTTTAATCCGATCACCTTCAAATTCATTTTCAAAGCTCTTTAATAATTCGACACGTGTATCAGCGATTTTGGGAAATTCAGCCCCATGGTCGGAAAAGTTGTGGAAAACTCTGGCATTCGACATTCTTAATTTTCATGCGATTGGCTTCAAACTCATTTTCAAGGCTCTATGCGAAAAAATAATAGGCGAAGTGGTCAAAGATCTTAGAAAATCTATCCCCAAAGTTAGAAAATTCGAGGAAAACTGTTATATGAAACTTTTTTGATTATCGTCCGATTGGCTTCTAACTCATTTTCAAAGCTCAACACATTAAATAATTCGACACATGATCTACCGGTTTTGAAAAATGCACGCCCACGGTCCGAAAGGGGTAAATTCATGAATTCAGCTTCATAATAATTTCCAAATATAAATTTAAAAAAACCTTGGTACTTTGCGGGCAAAAACAATAACGTTGCAGTCGGACGCACCCGACTCGGGCGATCTCGACACTTCATAAATTGAGGGTATAGACCAACATGCGTACCAAGTTTGGTTGCTCTAGCTTCAAGGGTGTGGAAAAAAATTGCGTTCATACAGACAGACGGACATTTCGCAAACCCAATATACTATTTTCCCTTCGGGAACATAGTATAAAAACCTCAGTACTTTGCGGACAATACAACGGGCGGTATATAGTTGGAAAGCTTTAGTCTGGATTTTTAGTATTATTCAATGAATTGGTTTTCAAATGACAAATGATTTTGGAAAGTCTACTCATCGTCGCCACGGGCGGAAAATGGAAGTCAAGGACAAATGAGTAGGATTATTTGTTTAGTTAGATCGGCTTCAAAGACATTTTCATCGCCCTACAAAAAAAAAACATTAGTCACGTGGCTCAACTATATGGTTTCCTACCCCCACGGGAGGGAAAACTGTGATACGTTAGTTTTGTGTATTTCTTACGGTTGACGAAAGTAGTCAAATTCAACATAATGCATTTTAATCCAAATATTTCGCCGGGCAACGCTGGCGTGTTACCAGCTAGTATATACATACATATGTATGTATTCCGGGTAAGGTGAGAATTACTGTATTTACAAGTACATATGTATGTACATCGAAAATGCCCCATTGAGTGACAAGGTAAAGTAAACTATAGAAAAGCAACCCAAGTTTTGGTTGTTGGGGTCGATTTTCCGGAGAAAACATCTGATTGCATATCTATATATGTATATAAAAGATTTCAACCTGACTGACTGATTGGTTAAATTTTGGGCAGCCCAAACGGTAAAAGCTAGATGCCTGGAATTTTTAAAGTACCTTCTTATTATAAAAATAGGTGGCACTGCCGAAAAAAATAGTTAAATATATATCGGGAAGCATAAGAAAACTGTATTTTAAAATTGTATGAAAATCTTGGTATGCGCCAGCTGCTACATAACAACGTAAAAGTGCAAAACAGATACAAAATTTCTCTCTTGAATCGCTCTCTCGACCTTAAAACTTATAAGTGCGACTGAAATCGCCACATTGCTCATGTCTCTCAGACTCTGTTTATGCTTTACTATCGATCTACGGTAGTTGGCGCGCTGCTGCTGGAGTCAATTATTTTTGTTATAGTACTACGGTTTGGTTAATTTTAATCATTTAAGTTTATTAATTAGTCATGTACCTTTTTAGTTAATATAATGCGAATGCTGCTGGGCTGATTTACTACAAAGTAACATTATTATTATTATGTAATAAGTCGGAACAGCTGCATTCGCAATATCGATAGTTGATCGGTTTGCCATAAATGTGGCGGTCCGTTGATATTTGTTAGTACCAACATCTAATAAGTTTGCCGCCAAATTTAAGACTTGATTTTTTGCTAACAGCGGTGCACATTTTCGCTGTGCACGGCACTTACGCAATCAGAATGCGATAAATGAAGGAATGCACTATGTTTTAACTATGGAAATAATTGTTTTAAAAGTTTTCACTTGAATTAAGTACAGACTTTAACCACTCTTCCGCTATTTTCTGGTTGTTAGTATTATTCTTATAAGTTCATCTAAAATATTTTAAAGGACCACGCCCACCCGTCGACACGGGCGAGAAATGGGGGTCAACGTCAAATGAGTGAGATTATTTGTTTACTTACATCGGCTTCAAAGTCATTGTCACAGCCCTACACAACAAATCATTAGGCATTTGACTCAACTATTTGGATTCCACGGGAGGGAAAGTTGTGATACTCTATTTTTGTGTATTTCTTACAGTTGACGAAAGTAGTTAAATTCAACATAATGCACTTTTATCCAAATATTTCGCCGGGCAAGGCCGGGGTATTTCCAGCTAGTTTATATATACATATATGAATGTACTAGTTACGACAAATGCAGAAGGGACTCCCTTTTATTGCACTTGAATTACTTGAAATGTGACCACTTGACCAATCAATGAATATTAAATTCTTCTTGTAGTCGGCAATATGTTTAATGTCGACAGCAAAGGCTACCGTCGTTCCAAACTCCACCCAATGAAACCATTCAAACCCCAACCACAACCCAGAAATTATGTTCCCAGTGCGTCGCGCAGCAGAGGCAGATGACTTTTTCTTATATAGTGTTCTTCTTGATTGAGTCTCCTGCATTAGTGAATTGAGTATTGGTATCGAGTTTGGGTGCATTGAAGGAACATCTTTGCCCTTGCCAACACCAACAAAAGTCCCATGGGGTGTCCCAGCAGAAATAGACACGTGGACGTTGGCACGTCCACACCCCTTCTCCATAGCAGCCCACAAATTTTTGGCTGGAATTCTATCCCTAGTAAGAGTCGCCGTTGCATAAGTGTCCAGGGTCCAGCGTTCAATGTTCTGTTTAAAAAGCACATCTGATCAGCGCAGTGATTGTTTTTGAATAGCTGCCCGTTAGTTTGTTGATTTCTCCGCAGCTGTGTCACGCATATGACCGAACAGGATTGACGCACTCTCATATGTATGTATGTACGAGTATGAGTGTATTTGATCTTGGCAACACGAGAACTACTTATAGCTTCTTTGTGTGTTTGAAAAATCTCTTTGGTCCATCGCAATGCCAAGCAACGCAAAGAGTTGAGGAGGAAGTGGAAGTCGAAGTTGCTCCTCACGCCACAAAAGACAAAAGATCAGAACACGTTTGACAATGAGATAATGACACAACATCTGAACCACATCTGGTCACCACATGCAACAACATCGCGAACGTCAAAGCGAACGCGAATCCCAGTCCCTTTCCCATTTTGATTGAGCGCTGCACTGAGTGCGACATTAGATTATAAATATATGTACTATAAGATTATTTACATATAGGTAAGTACACTAGCAGGTACTGCCAGGCACCGCCCGAACCAAATCTATTTCAATAAGTTCTTTTTTGTTATGCAGAATTCGCCTGCTCATATTTATCTCACTCCAAGTACAGTGAAGCAGGAGCCTAATTTTACATATTTGACCTTGACACCCACCAAGTCCTGTCCATGGGGGTCAGTCATAACTACTATTTATTATACTATGTTCCCAAAGGGAAAATAGTACATATATTGGGTTTGCGAAATGTCCGTCTGTCCGTATGAACGCAATTTTTTGCCTTTAAGCTAGAGCAACCAAACTTGGTAGACATCTTGGTGTGTACCCTCAATTTATGAAGTGTCGAGATCGCACAGCCACCCCCACCCCCTTCACCGCAATTTAGGGAAAATCTGTATCTTTTACATTTTTACTCCCTGTACCCATAAAATGGGTAAAAAGGGGGTACTAAATCTGTGCAAATGTATGTAACAGGCAGAAGGAGACACCTCCGACCCTATAAAGTGTATATATTCTTGATCAGTATCAGAAGAGATTTCGATTTGGCCATGTCCGTCTGTCTGTCCGCCCGTATGTATGAGCGCAAATATAAGAGCTAGAAACCCCAAATTTGTAATGTAGGTTCGTGTATAGCGGGAGCAGGTCAAGTTTGTTTTAGATTTGAGATATCTCCCCCCGTTCCCCCGCAATTCGATAAAAACCATTTTACAGTAACAGTTTTCAAGATATAGATTTGGGATTTGGTATGTATGATATTTTGGTCACTTTTAATGTACTGCCCAAATTTCAAGTCGTTCGGATAATAAACACGGAAGTTATTAACGAAAGAAGATTCAGTGCTGCAGCAGGGGAAGAAGCACAGCCGCAACTTAAAATGCCTGGCTTGCGCTATATAGCCATATGACTTGTGCGTGTGCGTATTAGTGTATGTGTGTGTGTATGTGTAAGTATACGAAGATGCGATTGGAAACTTTTGACCTGGGTACAGGGAGTTTTGTAGTCGGGTATACTCGACTAAAGCATTCTTACTTGTTTTGTGTACATATATATTTAAACATACTTAACTTCGCTTTTCATTTATTTCTTTCATGAGTGGTTTAAAATAATTTACAAATTTTGGTTTTTTATCCTCGTCGCCAATGTAACAACCTATGTTTTCAAATTAAATCCAAAAACAAAGTTTATTATAATTTATTATTTTAGGTCTATCCAGCTCGGTAGTCCAGGTTGAACTGAGAATATTATATTTCGAACTGTAGCATGTTTGGTTTAGAAATCAAGGCCAACTTGATTATATGAAAAAGGCCAGCCTATTACAGTCATCAGTAAATCATTGCATTTTAAGTTTGATTCGCTTAAATTCTAACACAGCACTCTTATTAAGTTATGAAACGTACTGTATATACTATTACTTTGTAGGATCAGAAACAACTTCTTTCAAGCGTTACTCATTTCGTGACAAAATCGTAACACATATAGTTTCAAAGGCATACAAATATTTCGCGTTAATGTTTGGTCGCATCTTCTTATATTTCTCATCATTCATCGTAATTTTCACAATCTCAAAATATTGAATTTCTTTATGTATACAGCCCTGCTGATAATAGTACGCAAAACTGCTAATGCGCACTGTGGTGAAATTGAAGTAGATTATCCACAGATGCTGTACAGTGGGACAGAAAGGAGGCTGGCTGCTCGTGTCGATCGCCTTGGAACTAACACACGCCCAAGCGCTCGCACCGACACATGCGTCTACACTGGTAACTGGTACCGCCATTAGCGAGGATGACGATCCGGATCATGATTCGTATCTGTCTCTGTCTCAGTCTCAGCTGCGGCAGACAAGCAAGTCGCGCGTGCAGTTACAAGTACATTTACATCGTTGCATGGTTGCATCAGCTACATCATCGGTACATCATGCGCCACTTTGGTGTGTGCAACCGAAGACCCATACGGCAACCACGAGCGTCTTTTAACGATCGCAACTAGATTGAGACAAGGACTGCGACTTCGGCTGCGACTGGGACTACTGCGCAAAGTGGTTTTGCCTCTCAATGCAGAAATGGCAATGCATCATGTTATGTTTTGACCACAGCAGACGGGACCGGGACCAAGACCGAGGTCTGCGGCATATACCAAGTCGTTGACTCGCAGTTATTTTTCGTTTGTTTCATTTTGTCTTGGATGCGCTGTCAAGTTGCTGTTTGTTTTTGTTGGTTTTTTTTTTGTTTTTTGTTTTACTTTACTTTTGGAACTTTGTTTAACAGGCGTAAGGCAACTTTGTACACCATCTATGTATATATTGGCATTCACACTCAGAAAAACAAGCCGATTGTATTGAGTTCTAGAATTATTGTTCTGCAATTATCAGGATGGAGTGCCTATTTTTACTCCCTGTACCCACAAAATGGGAAAAAGGGGGTATTAAACCTGTGCAAATGTATGTAACAGGCAGAGGGAGACATCTTAGACCCTATAAAGTATATATATTCTTGATCAGTATGAAAAGACATTTCGATTTGGCCCTGTCGGTATGTCTGTCTGTATGAACACGACGATCTCAGCAACTATAAGAACTACAAACACCAAATTTAGAGTGTAGGTTCCTGTTACCATACTCTGATCAAGTTAGTTTCCCATTTTAGATATCTCTCACCGTTCCCCAGCAAATCGATAAAAATGATTTTTCAAACACAATTTTAAGGATATCGCCTTGGAATTCGGCAAGTATAATACTTGGGTCATTCTTAATCTACTGCTAAAAAAAAACCAAGTCAATCGGATCATAAACACGAAAGTTATTTGCGAAAGAGGATTCAGTACTGCAGCGCAGCCACCACTTGAATCGCTTGCGCTATCGCTTATGTGCGTGCCTATTTGTGTATGTGTGTGTGTGACCTTGACCTTGGTACAGGGAGTTTCGTAGTGGGGTATACTTGACTGAGCATTCTAACCCAGGCCATATACGACACAATTTTACCACAACCAGTTGCTACAACCGGTTGCCTCTTAGAGAAAATTTTTTGGCACACACATTACAACTTTTTGAGCCAACTTCGTAGCTCAACTTTAAAAATTGTGTCGACAAGTGCCGAATTAATAAAAAACATAAATATAAACAAGTAAGAATGCTATAGTCGAGTATACCCGACTACGAAACTCCCTGTACCCAGGTCTAAAACATCCAATCACATCTAAGTCCACTTACCCATACACACACACATACACAAAGACACACGCACACAGGCGGCAAAAGTGGCTGTGCTTCTTCTTCCCCCTTCTCGCTGCATTACTGAATCTTCTTTCGTGAATAACTTCCGTGCTTATTATCCGACCGACTTGAAATTTGGACAGTAGTAGTAAGAGAGACTAAAGTATTGCCCATGCCAAATCTAAAAGCTATATCTTTAAAATTGTTCCTGTAAAACTCTTTTATTGAATTATTGTTTATTTATGTTTCTTTAGTTTAAAAAAAATTATTTAAATTGTTATTATCAAATTATGCTATGTTTCTTTTCAACATCAAGCCGACGGAATGGTGTGACAATGTCAGTACCTTATTCACGTGAAAATTTAAAAAAAGTCTTTTGCATTGTTAAAACATAGCCCAACCCCACAATAATCGCATTCTATTTGCGCAAATCCCGTGCATTGCGGAAATATACACCAAAAATGGAAATGGGAGCAAAAATTCAGAAATCCCAAATTTGGCGGCAAAATGATCAGAAGCACAAGTGGCTACAGCGTCGGCAGATTGAAAAATGTAAAGCTCAGACAATGCAGATCAACATTATTCAAAGTATTTTTAAATTTTTAATTTACTTTACGAAATAGTTTTAAATGTTATTTTACGAAGGGTTAAAAGGTAATTTTTATTAATATTACTTATAACCGTTACGTTTCCTGATGTCAATACCAGGAACCATATATTTTTCTTTTTAATGAAACCCAAAGCAGAATCCTAACTTTAAATTGATTGGCAGTATGTGAATCTCAGTACACAGCGAAGTTCGCGGCGAAAGAGTTTAACGGGTGTTTTACATCGGAATTTTGTATTGACTTTTCACGCTTTCAAAAATATTTGTCGATTTCAATACGAAGCTTTAATCACTTGTAGTCTCCATTTCTCTAATTTTGCGAATATCACAATAGCGTTTCCGACGCACAGTGGCTTGTGTTGACTTTTTACTTTACGCTTGCCTTCGGCATCTCTGCACGTTATTGCTGCATAGATCATAATAAAGCCCTACTAAGAATGCATATATATATATATGTATGTATGTATGTACATATGTAAATTTATTCACTTGATATCACTATTTCACTATTTATATATATTTTCATATGTATTAATGATTACTTACCATCCAAAATTGGGGCAAATGCCAATTGACACTTTTCACTCAAATGAAATTATTAAGACGTGACCGAAGCGAAAGAAAGAATAATGTACATATACAGGCGGTAACTAACTACAGTGAGATCTTTTCAATTTTCAAGGTCATATATTGTATGATAAGTACAAAGTGCAATCATACATCCCTTTCGCCCTCACACGATTTAATATATTTAAACGTACTTCCCACTTTGAGAGCGAAAAAATGCGATCTCAGCCTCTCCCTCCAAAAGCAGGGTTAACTTTTTCAAAAATTTGAGTTTGAATTTCTAAAATTAAGATAAATATTTCTTAAAAATAGAAAATATTTCTGAAAATTAGAAATAAAAATTATATTTTTGGGATTGCCAATTAAGAGTCTGCATTTCTACTTTAAAGAAATAAATTTCTTAATTTTACAAATTATTTCTATAAAATAGAAAATATTTCTGGTTCTTAGGGCAATTTTAATTTTTGGGTGATTTTCTAAGTTATAGGGCGTTTTTTTTTCTGAGTGTACAGCAAAGAGAGTCATTTGTCAATGTCTCATTACGATTGCTCTAAAACTGAAAGACTGGTAGACGCAGACAAACAGACGGCCATGGCTTGATCTAATTGGCTATTCCTGCTGATCAAGAATATATATGGAGTCAGAAGCTTTCCTTTTAATGCCTTACACATTTCGTGACTATACCCTAGGGTATAGGAAGGGATAAAGGTTTCTGCAATATCTGTCTGTCAGTCCGAATGAACGCCATTTTTTACAATTGCAGTTCAATCAACCAAATCTCATCTGGGTGTTCGTATATACCGGCTAGGATATTAGCCAGTAGAACTGCTAAGTTTTTTATGTTCCGTTCACCTCCACACCTTCGCATATCGGCAAAATATATAACTCCCTTGTTTTTACTTCCTCTACCCATAAAATGGGTAAATGTATGTAACAGGCAGAAGGAGACTTCTACGACCCTATAAAGTATGTACATATATTCTTGATTAGTATAAAAAAAATTCAATTTGGCCATATCCGTCTGTTATACGGACGGACACCGTATGTATGAACGCGTCGATATCAGCAACTGCAAGAGCTAGAGACACCAAATTTAGAATGTCGTCTATAGCAGGCGCAGGTCAAGTTTATTTTGGATCCGAGATATTCCCCCCCCTCCCCCACACCCCCGCAATTCAATAAAAACGTTTCATACCAACCATTTTAAAGATATAGCTTTGGTATTTGGCGTGTATACTACTTTAGTCACTCTTAATACTATCAAAATTTCAAGCTGATCGTATAATTAACACGGAAGTTATTCAAAAAACAAAATTCAGTACTACAGAGCGGGGGAAGCAGCCGCCACTTGAAATGCCTCCCTAGCACTCTTGCTTGTATGCGTGCGTAGTTGTATAGTGGTGTGTGTATGTGTAAGTGAACGAAGGTGTATGTGGAAGTTTTAGACCTGGGTACAGGGAGTCTCGTAAATTTCTAAACAGAACTTGAATTTCTTGCTTTTCAGAAATTAACAAGTAAGAATGCTATAGTCGAGTATACCCGACTACGAAACTCCCTGTACCCAGGTCTAAAACATTCAATCACATCTACGTCCACTTACACATACACACACACATACACAAAGACGCACGCACACAGGCGTCAAAAGCGACAGCGCAAGCGACAGCGCAAGCGAGGCATTTTAAGTGGTGGCTGTGCTTCTTCTTCCCCCTTCTCGCTGCATTACTGAATCTTCTTTCGTGAATAACTTCCGTGTTTATTATCCGATCGACTTGAAATTTGGACAGTAGTAGTAAGAGAGACTAAAGTATTGCACATGCCAAATCTAAAAGCTATATATTTAAAATTGTTCCTGCAAAACGTTTTTATTGAATCGCGGGGGAACGGGCGGAGATATCTGAAATTGGAAACAAACTTGATCTGCGTATGCTATACAGGTACCTACATTTCAAATTTGGTGTCTCTAGCTCTTATAGTTGCTGAGATCGACGCGTTCATACAGACGGACAGACGGACATGGCCAAATCGAAATCTCTTTTGATTGTGATCAAGAATATATATACTTTATAGGGTCGGAGATGTCTCCTTCAGCCAGTTACATACATTTGCACAGATTTAGTACCCCATTTTTACCCATTTTATGGGTACAGGGAGTAAAAACACTGTCTAAATTCATCGCCTGCCTCTGAAACACTGCTTCAACGATGCTATGCCTATTACACGACAATAGTGAGCAAGAGTATACAAATTTACTCTCCCAACGTGAATGGCGCTACATAATATACTAAAAGCAGCGTCCACTCAAATCGCTTCATAGTGCTATATCAATGGCAATTGACATGCTGAACTAAGAATAGAAAACTTAGGAAGTAGCGATGATTGTACTGCACCCAGTTTCAGTTTCAGCTTGCAATTAGCACTCGTTGCACTCTGCTCTGATCTTTTGCAGTTCTGCTTTGGGTTCGAGAAAATTCGAAACAAACAAGCACTTTGTTTGTTAACTTAACGGCATTCGGTCAGTCCTTTGTATTTTATTCTATCAGGCGAAAGCCGAACAAAAACAATGGACCTATTGTTCTACTGAAGTGTATTTGCTTTAGCTGATGGAGCTCAGAATTCACAGCAGGCGTCAAAATTGAGATACTCACAAATTTTAAGGAATTGTACTGTAATTGAATTTCAATTAGGAGACATTCGCACACCAAATCAGACCATTGTAAGAAAAACAAGTAAGAATGCTATAGTCGAGTATACCCGACTACGAAACTCCCTGTACCCAGGTCTAAAACATTCAATCACATCTACGTCCACTTACACATACACACACACATACACAAAGACGCACGCACACAGGCGGCAAAAGCAACAGCGCAAGCGAGTCATTTTAATTGGTGGCTGTGCTTCTTCTTCCCCCTCTCGCTGCATCACTGAATCTTCTTTCGTGAATAACTTCCGTGTTTATTATCCGATCGACTTAAAATTTGGACAGTAGATTAAGAGAGACTAAAGTATTGTACATGCTAAATCTAAAAACTATATCTTGAAAATTGTTCCTGTAAAACATTTCATTTACCTACATTTCAAATTTGGTGTCTCTAGCTCTTATAGTTGCTGAGATCGACGCGTTCATACAGACGGACAGACGGACATGGCCAAATCGAAATCTCTTTTGATACTGATCAAGAATATATACACTTTATAGGGTCGGAGATGTCTCCTTCTGCCTGTTACATACATTTGCACAGATTTAGTACCCCCTTTTTACCCATTTTATGGGTACAGGGAGTAAAAATCAACTCAAGCCAATTTTGTATTCAAAATATCGACGATCGCTGTGGAGATTGGTCGCAACGGTCAAAAGTACAATCAAAATTAAACGATATTGTTAGTTTCGCTACACACTACTCGTATTGGTGCAGTTAACTATTTTAAACTTTCTTCATACATTGAGGTGTGTCCCCTCTTCCTTCGGTAACACACTCGGACGCATCGCTACTTAACATAAACTGCCCTTAAATTGAACCAACGATTATTTACTTAATACTCACAACGGATATACAGTAAACTGTATATTCCAGACTCTCTGCGGACAAGATGCGTTGAGTTGAGATGGCTTGAACGATTTGTGGTCTAGTCCTGTAGCCATTTGCACCATTTGCGTGGCTCGGTTTTTGTAACAGACTTAGGACTTTGTCACGGCTTCCCCTACTGTAGATCTTAACTAATCTGCATAACTCTGATAACAAAAGCAGACAGACCAGAGTCGAGCAGTAAGATGGCCAAATAGCAGCAAAAGGAGCAGTGGGCAAAGGGGTAAGACCCAAGCGAAGTCGCAAGTGCGTTACCTGTCTGGACGGAAAGACGACTATCGGAGAGATCGACTTAGTCGCTCGTATGCGCGCAATGTCTCGCAAATGATAAACACACACCCTCCAGCTCCAGCTCCTGCTCCAGGTTTAAGTTTTGGTTTGGGTCTTACCTTAGCCAGCAGAAACAGGAAACAACAATGTTGTTCGAGAGATTTGATTTCTTGTATTCGCGTTCGTTTGAGTTTGCGTTCGCATTCGCATTCACCTGTTGTTATTTTGAGTGTGTTTATTTTGCGACGACGGCGACGGCAGCAACAGCTACAACAATCACAACAACAACGACAACAGCACAACTAGTTTTCCATGTTTTCGCATCGCGCGCATTCGCATTCCGGAGCTTTCGTCTCCGTCTCCGAACCGATCTAAGGTCCAGGTCTCAGTCACTGTCGTCTCTACACGGAGTCCGCGTCGGCGCCGCGATTCAGATTCGGCTTTATCTATCTACTCAAAAACGAGTTTTCGCTGCATTTTCTCAATAGACTAGTACACACGCAAACTTCGAGCCCAAATACACACTTACACACGCACAGGCACACGCACGTTGGATATTTATGCGTTATGCGTAACAAATCCAGGTCCAGGTCCAGGTCCAGACCAGGTCCAAGTCAAAGTCCCAGCCCAAGCCGACTCTTTAACAATTTTAAATAAATACTGGCTTTTCGCTTTCCTACGTTGCATATGAGCAATTCCATTAAGCAATTCGGGAAGAGGAAATGCTTCCCATTACCAGCGATTAGCTAATAATAATATATGAAATGTACGTACTCATATGTATGACAGTATTCAAAGTTCTATAGTCGTACATACATATGAACATTCATATCACGCTAGCAGTAACCTGTAGTGAAGGTTTAGGACCGTGCTTTGGGCTAAAGGAGACAGATATCATACCAGATAACGATTTTTAGTATACATATAAGGTATACAACTGTAACTATGAAAAAAATTTATTTAAATATGGTATTCAAAAACTTTAAACTAGAGATGGATCCCGGTAAAATTTTGAGAAAGGGCGAAAGATAATAGTATGGAGTGTGATAGGTCACTTCTTGGGTCACTCTTGTTTTATTGCCACGTTTAAGACGATCTATAATGTATGAAATCATCTTATACATAAATTTGCACAGCGTATTAGCCCCTTTATCCATTTTATAAGTAGAGGGTGTGCCATGTTTATGTAGCATTTACAAATTCACAAATTCAATCATGGAGGTATATCACATGTTAAAAGTGCACTCTAAAAGTTGGAAAATAGGTGGTAACGCCTTTGAATCTGTGAATTGACGATGAGTTCATAGAAATCAGCTTTCGTGAGTAAGTCGGATTTATCAAGTGATATTTATACATTAATTTCGACCCCGATTCATTAAATATTTTCCAAAATGAGCATAAACGTAGTATAGCTTCATTTGTAAAGAAAATTTAATTTTTTGCCATTTACTTGCAAGCGGTTGTCCAGTTTGACCAGCTTCCCAGAACTATATGAAAACCTGTCGTTGTAGCGCCGCCCGCTTCCCCTAACCAGTAAACCTCTTCCAAGACTAGCGCAGTTCTGCTAAGCTTAATGAGCATGCGTACGAGAGTGTGTGTAAATTTATGGATTAAAAGAGATTCATATACATATGTACATATATGTTTATATGAGTGAATGTATGTATGTGTGTGTAGAAATGCTCTGCAGTAAATCGACTAAGAACGCAGCTTTAGGGAGGTGCAAAGCTTAGTTACCTCGTATGTGCTATTTCAAAGTTAGGACAGGTAACGATAAGCATGAAATTTCAACCGCTCGTCATGATGAAAAAGTGTTCTGTGTTCAGATCTTTTGTTTTATCTGCTTCAATTTGGTGTTTCAAGCCACTCCACCTCATCCTCGTCCATGTTGATGATATCTCCGACCGTTAATGTCGAAAATAAGTGCATACTTAATACAATTGTGCAATTGTTTTTCCTTGATTTCGAACCTTTGTGTTTGTGCTGTGTGTACTGCCGTTGCATTGTCGTTTTGGGCACCCACCTCCCCATTCTTATCGATGCTCCGCTGTTGGCCCTATACCACCACCTAGCAAGAAGTATTCTGTACATACATGCCTGTACATATGTACATATATACATGCATACATACTCGAATGTCTGTTTTCATTTTGTTACTGTCGATGTCGCAGTCTGTCATTGTTTTCCGTATAGACACGTCTTTACCTTTGCCGCCTTGCCGCCATGAGTACTGCTTAAAACAGTACTACTTAGATATATGAATAAGAATATAACCAACGTTTACCGTCTGTCTACGTTTAAGTAGTTGGAATAACATTCACTAAGACTTGGCAAGTTAAACTTCTGCAGCATTGCCTCCTTTCTGTGGGCTCACGGAGAGCAGAAGGCGGTTCAGAGAATCGAGTATTTCTCGTTGAGAATGTGTGTTTACTGCATTGTTTTGCCTTGATCGTCTCTTTGATGTATCCGTGGCCCTTATTACAACCTGATACAAGTCTGTACATGTGTTGCGAGGCACACAATTTATGGCGTTCCTGGATGACACTCTCGGACAATCGACAAGGAGCCGACCAAGCAGGCCAAATAACAAATAGCAAATGCAAATCGCTTGACAGATGTATGGAGTAACATCATTAAAACTCTCAGAGCATTTGCTTCAAATAATAATAACAAAATTTAACTAGTTGGGAGTACTCGACTCGGAGATAGCCCGTTGCTTCCATCTGTTCGGCACAATAGAAAATTGGTACTTGCATAACTTCTGTATTTATTATCCGATCGCTAAGCAGTTGTCATTCTAGGTAAACAGCATGGACATACTTTGATGTATTCAATCATATATTTTCAAAATTATGTTTTTTATTTGTTTGGATTGTAGAGGGATAATCAAGACAAGCTTTATCACAGCGAATTTGGTATCTCTAACGATTTGAGTCTGTGAGATCCACACGCTCATACCGACGGACAGATAGACTCTGCTGTTTCTGCAGATCAATAATACGTACATATGTATATACTCTATAGAGTCGCTATGCCTCTTTCTACGTTCTCTATTATGCCCCTTTGATCCATTTTATTAGAAACCGGGTATGAATAGACGGAAACGAGGACGAGACGTAGTAGTCCGATAGAAACTGGATCTAAGATCTTGCAAGATCGAGCTATGCATTAGGAAATTTGCTTTAATTGCAAAGTATGCGCGATATGATCGAAAACTCAAACCGGGCAACCAACACCAACCAACACAAAATAAACAACAACACGAATCAAAACACGAAAACGAGTCGAAAATAAAACAAAGGCAAAAGCGCATGCCGCCCTGGTTACAGTTATATGTTTATATATATATATACATATATACACATATATGTACATATGTACATATACCATACGTACACATATATTTATAGGTATGGTAGTTACGAAGCAGGTCTGTCGGCGGGGACTCGGGGATTCGGCAGCAGCAGACAGTCGGCAATCGGTCGGGCGCGATTACAGAAAACCAGTCTCCCATCGAATGCATGATCGGAGTTAGGAGCTGAACTGAGCTGAGCTTCGCTAGCATACAGCATCCAGCATCCAGTATCCAGTGCAAAGAGCTGTCTGCGTGGCAAATGCACCTGTCGCGTTCAATGCTTGTGCACTGGCAGCATGCGGCAACGCAGTGGACAGTGACAGTGGCTGGGGGCAAAGACAGAGAGTATGGGGTAAAGAGTAAGGACCAGCTCCCAGGGCTCAATATTCCCACATATGAAAACGTAATTCAAGCTCGCATTATAAGAGTTAAGTAATTTCAAGCAAAAGTATATACAAATACAGTAAAAGTTAAGTATATACAAATACATAATTGTAAACTAATCATCTCCAATCTCTTCTATGACGCAACTTGGTCGAGTAATAGTCTTTACAGCATGATTTTGATATTTCCCAAAGCACAGCTTTAGCCTCTTCAAAATATTTCAGACCAAGTTCAAATTAATCTACAATATCAAAATTAGATAACTTTTAATCGCTTCACAATCTTCATTCTTATGTACTTGAGTACCGTTAAGGCATCGATTGGAACCGAAGATCGAAGAAAAGGCAGCTAACTATCGCAAACTTACCTTAGCTTTTGCAGCTGTGTTGTTGCTGAATTACTATTCCATAAATTGTGTTTATATTTTGTTGACTAGGTTAGCTCGATTTACATTACATGTAATTCTTTAAACTTGTATATGGCACTTAAAGAAATGTGTATTCATATATCTGTCACATTTCACTTTTACCCTAGTGACACAGTAAAAACACTACAAGCACGCGAGTAGTATTTGTATTGGGGTGCGGGACTACATTGCTTTCATTGATTCCAGGGTATACTTTGAAGTACTAATAGTCAGATACAGAATGCCTAAGATACATCTTCGGCATTGTGACGTCATATTTGACAACATGAAAATGTTGTCGATCTGCCGACTCTCCGTATGTAGACACCACAAAAATACATTTTCGTTTTATATTCGTAAGTGATAAGTGTTTGACCTTTCATAGTTAGTTCAAATTTAGTTTTGTGAGTACTCGCATTGGAATCGAGAACTTTGACAATTTTTAATTGTACGTGCATACTACATCTGTGTAGTATGTGCTCAACTATTGAAGACAGCAACTGTGCAACGGGGGTACGTATACATACATAGGTCCTCCTAAGATATCATTCTTTGTAGAGCAATTGCGGCTTACGCGATTTACTACATGGTGCACAGCTTATTTAATTTATGGTATTAAGGTTTTGATATTAAATGTGAGCCTTGGCAACTTCTAATTCTATGCGTTTAATTTAAGATTCAATTTAAATTTATATTTCGAAGTTTAGTTCGATGCACGCGAAAACGTGAAACGGGTAAGCAGGCGACCGACGACTGCAACAGCAACAGCAGCGCCAACGGCAACGGCAGCCCCAACGACAACGACAACACCAACAATTGTAACGGCGACGCGACAACCTAACCTCCACCACCACCACCACAGCGTGGCAATGTTCAATTGTCACTGATTTCAATTGGATTCCACTTCCACCTTCAACTGCTCCAACGGGCTGCAGCATGATGCGCGTGCAAGAGGGATGCTCTTCGGCCTTAAAACTAATCTAAGAGACTGAAGATGTCCATTCGGGTTTGTTTTTGTATTCGGATTCAGCATTTGCTCGGACCCAGCGTCAGCATCGTTGTGCTTTTATACACACAAATACATCTCTTTGGTTTTTGTCTCTTTGAAGTAAAGAGAGACTCTCGTAGTCATAATCGTAGCAGAGAGAATCCACAGTGCGAAATAACAAGGTGACCAATGATAGCTTCGCACATGCAGTTGACGACCAATCGTTGATTTATTGAAATCATAAGGCTCCGCCCATAAAACGCTGCGTCACATAAGAGACTCTTTTACGACTGGATTACGCAAGTAGAGTAAAGAATATTAAATCTGAACTGCAGTCTCCAGTTGGATCACTTAACACTTATATTATTCACATTTCTCTCCAAATTTATTTTTCTCCAAAATCATTAAAAAACGGTAAAAAGGTTATAATAAAGATAAATGCATGTACATGAAACAGGCAGGAAAGGCACCCATCCATATAAAGTAGATCATAATAATAAAACATTAAAATATATTTTGGCTATATGTACTTGTGTAAATATTTTGTGTAACCTAGCAGAGGGTATTATGATTTTGTCACGAAATGTGTAACGCATTGAAGGAGACGTTTCCGACCCAACAAAGTAAATACCTCTGTATATTTTGAATCATCATTAAAAGCGTCTGTTTCTATGCAAAATAGTCCCTCAGCTTAAAAGCTTTTGTTATAAAACTTGGCACGGACCCTTCTTTTTGCTGCACGCAGTACATATGTCGGAACCGGCCGGATCGGACCACTGTAATATATAGCTGCCATAGGAATGAAGGGTCGAAAACTATGTTTTTGTTTAAAAAACTTTGTTGCTTATGTAGATATCCTTGCCAAATTCACCCACCCCGAGTCTCTGTATAGATTACACAACCTGACCACATTTCGTCAAAATCAGACCACTATATCATATAGGAACATTCGGGTGAAAAATGAGTTTTTGTATGAACACGTTTTTACTCCTGTACCCATAAAATGGGTAAATGTATGTACAAATGTAACAGGCAGAATAAGGCGTCTCCGACGCCAAAGATAGCCGTTCTTTCATAATTAGAATTATTTTCTGTACATTTTTATGAATAAATTAAATTGCTTATCAAAATTTGTTGCAAAGTACATACTACGTACTCTGTATTTGGCTTCTAAATTTGATTGAATTTTATTATATTATATAGTTCCCAGTCAAGGTGATCAGTGTTAAAGAAAATCAGAAAGGCCATCTTCGGCGATACGAAGCTATAAACGAGTACGGTGGATGAAATATCTGTATAAGCAAAATGTATTTCAGAGAAAAACTTATTTTTCATCCGATTGTTCCTTGACATTAATAAGATATAATAATAAGCTCAGTCAACATTTAAATAGCATACCGATACCTTCAATTACTGAGCTTAGTTTTTCAACAACTCAACTTTCGACTTTTTGTTCTATGGCAACTAAATACATAATAAAGTGATTCGACCTGCACGGTTCCGACATACGTACTGTCTGTGGCAAGTTTCATCTAGATAGCTCTAAAACTAAGTGAATAGTTTGAATAGATCGAGTTGCACCTTTATGCTGATCAAGAATATGTACACTTTGTGTGGCTGGAAGCGTCTCCTTTAATGCGCAGATTTCTTGACAAGACTACAATACCTCTGCACGGGTACAAAGAGTAAGAATGTTCTAGTCAAGTATACCCGAAAATGAGCCCAGGTTTGAAATTCACATCTACGTACCCACACACTCTTATGAACCAAGCACTTCACCGGTAGTAGAAGTAAGAGGATCACGTGGCGTCTGAGCTGCTGCTCTTCTGCTTTTGTCGTAAAAACTTTCGTTTCTATCGATTGGCGGGGTTGTGTATGGAAAATCTAAATTACAAAACAAGCTGATAGCAACGTAACTCGAATTATTGAGACTATGAGAGTCTATAACATTAAATTTAAACACAATCATTTAAGGCACAACAGACAACAGTATTGGCTCCATTGTGCCAAATTAACTGTTGTGGTTGAATTGATTCCCGATTTGCGCATGTCACAGTTGTAGTTGGAGTAGTAAGTACTTCACAGGGGCGATGTCTACTTTAACACAGCTTTTGACCTCTCTCACTCTTCGTAGCACTTGCCTTGCTAACCTTTGTTTCTGCGGTCCTTAGGCCTTTGCATTAACACAAATCTAATATTTCTTACCCATTTTTATAACGGAACATAAATTACTAACATTAACACTCAACATTCATTTTTTTGCCAGACATAACATACAGCTCAACAGTTTTGATTGCATTGTGCCAAGTTCGCTGTTGTGGTTGCATTCAGCCAAATTACCCATTTTGACTACAATAGAGCGCAATTCACAGTTTTGTCTGAATACAAACTTCCCTTTGTATTCAGCAAATCGACACAAATTTAATATAATATCTTACCTATTTTTACTGATATCAGTGTTTTATAACTGAACACAAATTGCTAACATTAAGACTCAACATTCATTTTTTTGCCAGAATAACATACAGTTCAACAGTTTTGATTGCATTGTGCCAAGTTCGCTGTTGTGGTTGCATTCAGCCAAATTACCCATTTTGACTACAATAGAGCGCAATTCACAGTTTTGTCTGAATACAAACTTCCCTTTGTATTCAGCAAATCGACACAAATTTAATATAATATCTTACCTATTTTTACTGATATCAGTATTTTATAACGGAACATAAATTGATAACATTAAGACTCAACATTCATTTTTTTGCCAGACATAACATACAGCTCAACAGTTTTGATTGCATTGTGCCAAGTTCGCTGTTGTGGTTGCATTCAGCCAAATTACCCATTTTGACTACAATAGAGCGCAATTCACAGTTTTGTCTGAATACAAACTTCCCTTTGTATTCAGCAAATCGACACAAATTTAATATAATATCTTACCTATTTTTACTGATATCAGTGTTTTATAACTGAACACAAATTGCTAACATTAAGACTCAACATTCATTTTTTTGCCAGAATAACATACAGTTCAACAGTTTTGATTGCATTGTGCCAAGTTCGCTGTTGTGGTTGCATTCAGCCAAATTACCCATTTTGACTCCAATAGAGCGCAATTCACAGTTTTGGCTGAATACAAACTTCCCTTTGTATTCAGCGAATCGACACAAATTTAATATAATATCTTACCTATTTTTACTGATATCAGTGTTTTATAACTGAACATAAAATGCTAACATTAAGACTCAACATTCATTTTTTTGCCAGACATAACATACAGTTCAACAGTTTTGATTGCATTGTGCCAAGTTCGCTGTTGTGGTTGCATTCAGCCAAATTACCCATTTTGACTCCAATAGAGCGCAATTCACAGTTTTGGCTGAATACAATTTCCCTTTGTATTCAGCGAATCGACACAAATTTAATATAATATCTTACCTATATTTACTGATATCAGTGTTTTATAACTGAACATAAATTGCTAACATTAAGACTCAACATTCATTTTTTTGCCAGACATAACATACAGTTCAACAGTTTTGATTGCATTGTGCCAAGGTCGCTGTTGTGGTTGCATTCAGCCAAATTACCCATTTTGACTCCAATAGAGCGCAATTCACAGTTTTGGCTGAATACAAACTTCCCTTTGTATTCAGCAAATCGACACAAATTTAATATAATATCTTACCTATTTTTACTGATATCAGTGTTTTATAACGGAACATAAAATGCTAACATTAAGACTCAACATTCATTTTTTTGCCAGACATAACATACAGTTCAACAGTTTTGATTGCATTGTGCCAAGTTCGCTGTTGTGGTTGCATTCAACCAAATTACCCATTTTGACTCCAATAGAGCGCAATTCACAGTTTTGGCTGAATACAAACTTCCCTTTGTATTCAGCGAATCGACACAAATTTAATATAATATCTTACCTATTTTTACTGATATCAGTATTTTATAACGGAACATAAATTGATAACATTAAGACTCAACATTCATTTTTTTGCCAGACATAACATACAGTTCAACAGTTTTGATTGCATTGTGCCAAGTTCGCTGTTGTGGTTGCATTCAGCCAAATTACCCATTTTGACTCCAATAGAGCGCAATTCACAGTTTTGGCTGAATACAAACTTCCCTTTGTATTCAGCGAATCGACACAAATTTAATATAATATCTTACCTATTTTTACTGATATCAGTGTTTTATAACTGAACATAAATTGATAACATTAAGACTCAACATTCATTTTTTTGCCAGACATAACATACAGTTCAATAGTTTTGATTGCATTGTGCCAAGTTCGCTGTTGTGGTTGCATTCAGCCAAATTAACCATTTTGACTCCAATAGAGCGCAATTCACAGTTTTGGCTGAATACAAACTTCCCTTTGTATTCAGCGAATCGACACAAATTTAATATAATATCTTACCTATTTTTACTGATATCAGTATTTTATAACGGAACATAAATTGATAACATTAAGACTCAACATTCATTTTTTTGTCAGACAACATACAGTTCAACAGTTTTGATTGCATTGTGCCAAGTTCGCTGTTGTGGTTGCATTCAGCCAAATTACCCATTTTGACTCCAATAGAGCGCAATTCACAGTTTTGGCTGAATATAAATTTCCCTTTTTCTGTGTTCGCTCTTTGGGCCGTACAAGCGCCGTTTTCGGGCCAAAAGCAATTTCAGTTACCAGGTTCAATTCACCGTTCCCGGGCCTTCATTTTGAGCCAAAAACTAGCAAAACTTCAAATTTTCGTCATTTTTCGCAAATTTTAGGCCGTTTTGGCCGTTTAATCCACTATTTAACAAAATTCGAAATTAGCCCGGATTTTATTTCGTATAGAAAATAAAAGTTTTTGGCGATTGGGGCTCGCTGCCGCCCCCAGAGCCGAAACAAGACGAAATGTTAGGGAAATGTTATCCTGCGTCGCCGCTCTGCCGCCAAAAATGTACATTTCTTGAAGTGCGTCATAGTTGGTTTATCTTAGCTTCCACAAGCGTGTCCACCAAGGTGTTCCAATATTTTGGACTGTACAGGCCGCGGCTGGGTCCGGCTACGTCACTGTTCCGGAACCACTTTGGCAGTGTTGCCACTTGTTAACTACAAAAAGAGGCAGAGCTGCTGCCTTGGCTAGCCATGGAAAATGAACAAGTCGAACAAGGCGATATGCCTGTAAAATAGGTGGTATTGGTAAAATTGGTCAATACAAGTGGGTTATCACGCATCTTATCAGCAGCGATTAAGCGGACCTGGTCTACGCGATTGCAATAACGATTCTTCGTCGTCAACGGAAATGGCTCGGTTAAGTGTCATTTAAAAAATTAAAAACGGATAAGCAGCTGCGCTGCAAAATAGTACTAAATAGCGATTAATAATGATTAATATTTCAACCATCAAAATCCATTAAGACGGCCCTTTTGTGCGTCAATATTTGTGTATCCTAAAGCGAGTTGATAAGGCTGTTGCAGTTTATTTTAATAAATATGTTTCATCCTTTATTATAATTCTTCTCATACGCGTTTCGGCGTTTGTTACGCCTTCCTCAGGGAGTCTGGTTTTACATGCATATAAAAAACATTTGCATACATACAAAGATTTAACAAACATTTAGACTTACATTAAAATACATACATTAAACTTATTGTAGTATTTGCTACAGTGTCGTTCCAACATCTAAATTGCACTTTTGTTTATGTTTATCCATCGTCGTTTTATTTCTACAGTCTTTGCGCGTCAAGTTGTGTTTGTCAACTGCCGCGTAAATAAAGTTTGTCTTTTCAATGTCTTCTTTGTGGTTTACTGTGTTCTCCTTTTGTTGTTGTATTCGTAGGCTAGCGTCAGTCTCGTTCGTTCTCGCCTCTCAATCTATCTATGTCTATATATATAAAAGAGTTCGTGCTGACTGACTGATTGGCAATCATCGCACAGCCCAAACTGAAGAGCTAGAATTCTGAAATTTTCACAGTAGGTTCCGTCTATTATGAAAGTGCACGCTAAGACAGGATTTTGGAAAATTCCACCCACAAGCGTGGAAAATCGCGGAAAACTGTTGTATGAAACTTTTTTGTTTACCATCCAATCGGCTTCAAACTCATTTCCAAAGATCTACATAAAAATTTATTTGACACATATTTCACCGATTTTGGAAAATTCACCCACCTGATTCAAATTCATTTTCAAAGCTCTTCACGTAAAATAATTCGACACGTGTATCAGCGATTTTTGGAAATTCAACCCCATGGTCGGAAAGTTGGTGGAAAACTCTGGCATTCGACATTTTTAATTTTCAAGTGATTGGCTTCAAACTCATTTTCAAGGTTCTATACAAAGTCATGACAGTGGCCAAATATTGTAGAAAATCTACCCCCAAAGTCGGAAAATTCGTGGAAAACTATTGCATGCAACTTTTTTGATTATCGTCCGATTGACTTTCAACTCGTTTTCAAACTTTTCTGTTTATCATCCAATTATTTTGAAACTAATGTTCAAAGCACCTCACATTAAATAATTCGACACATGTGCTACCGGTTTTGAAAAATGCACGCCCACGGTCCGAAAGGGGTGAAGTCTAGAATTCAGCTTCATAATAATTTCCAAATATAAATAAAAACAAGTAAGAATGCTATAGTCGAGTATACCCGACTACGAAACTCCCTGTACCCAGGTCAAAAATTTCCGATCGCATCTTCGTTAACTTACACATACATACACAGATACGCACACGCACGAGCCACAGCGCAAGCCAGGCACTTTAAGTTGTGACTGTGCTTCTTCTTCCCCTTGCTGCAGCACTGAATCTTCTTTCGTGAATAACTTAGGTGTTTATTATCCGATCGACTTGAAATTTGGACAGTAGATTAAGAGGGACTAAAGTACTGGACATGCCAAATCTTAAAGCTATATCTTGAAAATTGTAACTGTAAAACGGTTTTTATCGAATAGCGGGGGAACGGGGGGAGATATCTCAAATCTAAAATAAACTTGACCTGCTCCCGCTATACACGAACCTACATTCCAAATTTGGTGTCTCTAGCTCTTATAGTTGCTGAGATCCTTGCGTTCATACATACGGACAGACAGACGGACAGACGGACGGACGGACAGACGGACAGACAGACGGACATGGCCAAATCGAAATCTCTTTTGATACTGATCAAGAATATATATACTTTATAGGGTCGGAGATGTCTCCTTCTGCCTGTTACATACTTTTGCACAAATCCAATACCCCTTTTTACCCATTTTATGGGTACAGGGAGTAACAAGTAAGAATGCTATAGTCGAGTATACCCGACTACGAAACTCCCTGTACCCAGGTCAAGAATTTCCGATCGCATCTTCGTTAACTTACACATACATACACAGATACGCACACGCACGAGCCACAGCGCAAGCCAGGCATTTTAAGTTGTGACTGTGCTTCTTCTTCCCCTTGCTGCAGCACTGAATCTTCTTTCGTGAATAACTTAGGTGTTTATTATCCGATCGACTTGAAATTTGGACAGTAGCTTAAGAGGGACTAAAGTATTGGACATGCTAAATCTTAAAGCTATATCTTGAAAATTGTAACTGTAAAACGGTTTTTATCGAATAGCGGGGGAACGGGGGGAGATATCTCAAATCTAAAATAAACTTGACCTGCTCCCGCTATACACGAACCTACATTCCAAATTTGGTGTCTCTAGCTCTTATAGTTGCTGAGATCCTTGCGTTCATACATACGGACAGACAGACGGACAGACAGACGGACATGGCCAAATCGAAATCTCTTTTGATACTGATCAAGAATATATATACTTTATAGGGTCGGAGATGTCTCCTTCTGCCTGTTACATACTTTTGCACAAATCCAATACCCCCTTTTACCCATTTTATGGGTACAGGGAGTAAAAACCTCGGTACTTTGCGGGCAATACAACGGGCGGAAATAGTTGGATAGCTTTATTCTAGATTTTTAGTATTATTCGTTGAATTGGTTTTCAAATGCCAAATGATTTTGGAAAATCTACTCCGCGTCGCCACGGGCGGGAAATGGAAGTCAAGGACAAATGAGTGGGATTATTTGTTTAGTTAGATCGGCTTCAAAGACATCATAGCCCTACACAAAAAACATTAGTCACGTGGCTCAACTATATAGTTTCCTACCCCCACGGGAGGAAAAACTGTAAAACGTTAGTTTTGTGTATTTCTTACGGTTGACGAAATTAGTCAAATTCAACATAATGCATTTTAATCTTAATATTTCGCCGGGCAACGCTGGCGTTTTACCAGCTAGTTTTATATACATGTCTGGTCTGTGTACTTCGTCACTTATAGCGTAAGCTTTTTGTATAATGTTCTTCGCGGTGTTTACTTTTTGACTTATCGGTTGGTTGGAGTTGAAATTCATAATCCGTCCGAATGCAATTTGTGTACCATTTAAATATTATCCTGCCTTGTTTCTTCTCCAGTTCTGTGTCCAAATAAGCAATTTTATTATTACACAAATGTATTATCCATAGTTAATGAGTTCAGTGCTATAACTGGTAATAAATTATTAGCATTAAGACTTAACCTACAGATGTTTGTCAAATATAGCACACAATGCTCAGTTTTGTGCCAATTTCCCTTTAGTGGCTGTATTTAGACAAATTCCCCGCTTTGGCACCTGACCGGATTTCCCTAGATCGTTGAGCGACATGCCTACAAAGCATTTAAAAGCACAACATGACAAACAAACGTTAAGGAACGGGTATCTTTCGCGTGCCGAAGATACATATGTATGTACATATGTATATATGTACCCTTGCAACAATGTTTTTTCTACAAAAACTAAATTTTCGGATGTGTGTATGTGCGTGTGTAAGTGTACGAAGATGCGATCGAAAATTTTTGACCTGGGTACAGAGAGTTTTGTAGTCGAGTATAATCGACTATAGCATTCTTACTTGCTTTTTATTAAGAAATAAAAGTTATTTTTGGTAAATATTTTTGTTTCTTAAAAATAAGACTTACCTTGTGAATATATTTTTACGCTCAGAAATAAGACTTATTTCTTGAGTTTCGCTTTCTGATATTTGTGGACTGCTGATTACTTTAAATAATACGTAATAATACATATAGACTTGAGTTTTATTTTTTGAAGAAAAATTATAAATCAATAGGTTTGAGCTCAGGTTCCTGAGCGAGAAAAATAATATTCACAAAGTAAGTTTTATTTTTAAGGACAAAAATATATCTAAAAAGTAGGTTTCATTATTGAGTCTTTCTATGCAACTTAAAAATATAAAAATCAGTACAGCAAAGGTGTAGTCCATTTTCAAATATCAATTGTCTTTCATTATGAAACAAAATTTTAAGCCTTTGCTTCTTCGGTCTTCAACTCCAGGGCTTCTGTTAAATTTTTGCCCAACCAGTGTTTCAAGACGTAACCAGTCTTCTGCTAAATGACATTCTATGATCTTATTCAGTGATACTTGATGGGAGAACTAAGTAATATTGTTAAATTTCTCCTTAGTCGGTAATTGCCTTCGTTAATTTCAGTTTTGTAATTTGCAGGTAATCTTCTGCAGTAAAAAGATAGGGCTATGACTTTTTATTAGACGAATGCTTATCGATTTAATGATCATACAGCCTCTGTCCTTCTATTACATACATACCTTTAAGCCCTCATTATTGAAAATAAAGTATCCAAAAATTATGTATTTTGGGATCTGGGTTTACCATAACAATATTTAAAAACTTTATTTTTACATTTATTATTATATTATTAAAACGTACAATCTCTATGACTGGAATATGAGTCAATATGCATTATAGGGTGGGTTGGGAGTGTTAATGTCTACACTCCGATGTCATGTGTTAATTGAATTGCATTACGATTTATTAGGTAACAGTTCTTTAGGTGGGGGTGTGGTCATAGGTTTCGATTGAGCTCTCGATTCCAGATTAGCACGACGAGCTGCGGCTGCCATATAAGTGCCGTAGTATCTGCTTAATATATGTGGATCGACGTGGTTAAGTTCCACATAGGCTTTTGGCAGAGACATTGTCATTGCTAGCGGCGATGTGAGTGTAGGCGTAGTCGTTACGCTCAATGATCCTGGCGCTGAAGTAACTTCTAGAGGACACTCCTCTAAAGAATTAGAGTCATGTTGGCTACTACTCGCTACCGAACTATCACCCAAGGGAGATGAAACAGAAACTGAGAAATTGTGGGGCTCATGATCTACAACGTCTGCATCAAATGAAGATCGCCTTGCATCACTTAGGTACGAATTATTGTCATCTGGAGAAAGCATTTGCTGAATGACATTGTTACTTAAATGGTGGCTGGTCAGTTGTTCCGAGTTCTGCTCCTGTACCTCCTCTATGTCTTCATCTCCGTCTCCATCTCCGTCAACATCGATATCTGCATCGGCGTCAGCATCAACTTGATTTGCATTGGGACTGGGCTGCTCAACAACTAATTCGCGATGAATCGTTTGTTGCTTTTGTACTTGGACCTTAGTAATTACCGTGTGCTGCGTCTGTGTTGTTGTTCTGGTAGCGGCAGGCGTCGAATCTTCATCTTCAACGATGTCCACAATCTGTACATCAGGCGCAAGTAGCGAAGCTACATCAAACTGACGTTTTCGAGTCTGAGAGTAGAGATTAGCAATTGTAGTCGTCGTCGTAGAGTTGATATAAGCTATATGCTGATGCTGGTGCTGATGCTGTGCTTGCTGATAGATTGGGTCCAATCTTTGTGAATGATGCTGCTCGGGTTGCTGAATGTGGATCTGTTGTCTCTGGAGGGCTGTGGCTGTGGTTGTGGCCGTGTACTGTGGCAGATTACAGGCTGGGGTGGAGGCACCAACGACACTGCGTCCAAAAAACTGCCCAATGTAATGCTGATGGTAGGGATAATTGAGTGCAGCTAGCTGCATTGAAGCCTGAGCGACAGGAGGTGGTGGAGTGGTTAAATCTAAGGGCGGCGGACTCGGTGAATCCGTGCTAGCATCATCAACAGAGAGACCCATGTGCTTGCGAACCTTGCGCTGTGCTTTTCGGCGACGAAAGTCACCTTTCCGGAAGTCATCCATGTTGGCAGGATGAATAGCCCAGTAATGACCCTTGCCATTTGCGCTACGGCCAGATTTGATAAAGCAGTCGTTTAGTGATAGGTTGTGCCTAATAGAGTTTCTCCAGCCTGGCCCGCGGGACCGAAAGTACGGGTAATTATCCAAAATATACTGATATATGTCCGAGAGCACCAATTTCATTTCCGTGGAGCTAAGTATCGCCATTGCAATAAGTCCAATGTAGCTGTGCTGCGGCTTCGGCTCCTCCGGCTGAAAGATGCGCTGAGACTGAGGAAACAGCGAAATTGTGGAAAGCGTGGCTAATCGATTTCCACTAGAACCTGCACTGTGAGAGCCGTATGGATGGAGCCATGGCGGCATAGCCGAGGAGTCAACGCTTGATCCCGATCCCGCAGCTGTCCCATATTGAGGGCACCTTAACCGCTCTATGTTAAGTGCATAATTGTAGAGCTGTAAGCGATACTGTTCCAATGCCATGGTGGTCATTTGTGGGTGTGTTTGCCTAGGGATTGTCGTAGAGTTCGTGCCACAGCCGGTATTGGTACTAATAGTACCAAGAGGATATATACCAGTCATAAAATATGGCTTGAGAGGCGGAGCGCATGTGCCAGCATGAACCTGGTCGAGTTGCTGACTAGGCGATAATGTTCGCGATTGAGCCAAGTCTGTATTTGCCATTTGATGGTTCTTGTTCTTCAATTAAACAGCATTCTTCGGGTAAATATCACTTCAGCTTCATCACTTCACACCCAGAAAGGGCACGATCAGTTTCAAGTAATTTAAAATCGTAACTGAAAAGAGAAATAAACTATTTAAATACAAAAACTTCATGTACAACAATATATTATCTAATAAGACGATATTTTACAATGTATGCACCAAACGATGCATCACTATTGATACTAAGTATTAGAAAATTGGTAAATATCGAAATATCGAGGAACACGAATTTTTTGAATACCCCTCGCACTAAAAACATCGAAACAACAATGAACAGCGAACCTCGGAAGATACCAAATTTGGAATGTAGGTTCTTGTATACCATACGCAGATCAAGTTTTATTGTCCGATTGCAGATATCTCCCCCGCACCCCCGCAATTTGATAAAAACGTTAACAGCAACAATTTTGAAGATATACTTTTGAGACTCGGCATGTATAATATTCACTTTTAATCCAATGTAAAAATTTCAAGTCGATCGGATTATAAACCCTGAAGTTATTGACGAAATTAGATTCAGTGGGAGAAGAAGCAGCACAGCCCCAACTTAAAATGCCTCACTTGCGCTATCGCTTGTGTGTGTGCGTGCGCCTTGTGTGTGTGTGCGTGTGTATGTGCAAGTGGACGAATATGTTTTTGGAAGTTTAACACCTTGGTACAGGGAGTTTCGCAGTCGGGTATACTCGACTATAGCATTCTTACTTGTTAATTAATAGAATGTGAATGCTGCTGGTCCGATTTACTAGAAATTAACATTATTTTGCACATTCGCATCAATATAATAATCAATTATCGATTAATGTGGCGGTCGGTTGATATTTGTTAGTACCAACATGTGATAGCTTTGCCGCCAAATTTAGGACATTTGATTTTTGCTGACTGCGGTGCATACTTCCGCAGTGCACGGTATTTACGCAAGCAGAATGCGATAAATGTGGGGTTGCGCTATGTTTTAACGTCTACCCCGCGGGCGGGAAAATCGTGGCACGCTATTGTTGTATATTTTTATACTATGTTCTCAAAGGAAAATAGTATATTGACTGTCTGTCCGTATGAACGCAACTTTTTTCCACACCCTTGAAGCTAGAGCAACCAAACTTGGTACACATGTTGGTGTATATCCTCAATTTATGAAGTGTTAAGATTATATAGGACTGGAAACATAGTATTCTGCAGTTGGGTGCGTCCGACTACAACGTTCTTACTTGTTTACGATTGATGAAAGTAGCCAAATTCAACATAATGCATTTTAATCTAAACATTTCGCCGAGTAATGCTGGCGTTTTACCAGCTAGTGTATATATAAGACAGCTTGCTCTGACTGACTGATTCATAATGAATTAACCTATAATTATTTACAAAAATAAATTAAAGGTCACAATATATACATATGTACTTTGTTCATTTTTTACTCCCTGTGCAAACCACTAGCCTATGCGATCTGGCCCTGTTCATCTGTCTGTCTCTACGTCCGTATGAACGCGTCGATCTCAGCATCTATTATAAGAACCACGAGATCAACTTTTTTCAAATTTCGTAATAAGTTTTATAAAAACAATTTTAAAACAAGTAAGAACGTTGTTCCCAGTCCGTTATGATTTGCCTATTTGTGGGTTCGGAAAGAGACGCGAAGAAAACAGTAGTCTGTATGTCAAATTTGGTGACT
Source organism: Hirtodrosophila confusa (assembly GCA_035043065.1). NCBI lineage: Eukaryota > Metazoa > Arthropoda > Insecta > Diptera > Drosophilidae > Hirtodrosophila > Hirtodrosophila confusa. The sequence continues at coordinate 290,757 of JAWNNI010000157.1, read as the reverse complement.
CTACGTGTAGAGGTAGGGAGATATAGATTTTGCTCATTTTCGGGGGAGGGGGTGGAGGGGCCAAAAATTGTGCGATGCAGATTTGTCCATGGAGTGGCGGTCTCGACACTTCATAAATTGAAGGTATACACCAACATGTGTACCAAGTTTGGTTGTGGAAAAAAATTGCGTTCATACGGACAGACGGACATTTCGCAAACCCAATATACTCTTCTTCCCTTCGGGAACAGAGTATAATTAAAACTATAGGTTTGATTTTTAGCATGCATACGACTTTGTCACCCTTTGCCTATTGCAGTCAATCGGATAATAAACACAGAAGTTACTCAAGAAACTAGTTTAATCAAAGCAGAGCGGGGAAAGCAGCGCTGCCGAGTTACACCGTCGCTTGTATGTGTGAGCATTTGAGAATCTTAGAGAGCGAGCCTTGTAGCAGGGTATATTCGACTATAGTATTCATACTTGTTGTAAAGCTAAGCAATTATTTTTATTATTATTTATTATCAAAACTCACATGTATTTGGTAGTTTTTATACTGTTGTTCCAAGGAAAAGAGCATTTTGAGTTTGGCAATGTCCGTTTGTCCGCTACACACCCAAACTTGGCACACTGTTGGTAAATACCTTCAGTTTATTAAGTGTTAAGAGATCTGCTCCAGAATTGTTTGCCACCCGCACTCCTTCCCCCGCAAATGAGCAAATTCTATATAACCAAACCTTTTAGGTAGAGTCACTAAATTTGATAAGATTAATTTGATTAATTTTTTTCACGTCCCCTTCCGACCCCACAAATAAGCAAACTATTGTATACCAGGCTGGAAACAGAATATTCTGCAGTAGGGAACTTCCGACTGTCTTTCTGTTTCCATGCAAGTTTGCTCCGCAGTTTTAGAGATATCGTGATTCATCACACACATTTTAGAACCGTATACCCATGTTTCTTTATGTTTTATACACAACTAGCTGGTAACACGCCAGCGTTGCCCGGCGAAATATTTAGATTAAAATGCATTATGTTGAATTTGACTACTTTCGTCAACCGTAAGATATACACAAAACTAACGTATCACAGTTTTCCCTCCCATAGGGGTAGGAAACTATATAGGTGAGCTACGTGACTAATATTTTATGCGTAGGGCTACGAAAATGTCTTTGAAGCCGATCTAACTAAACAAAGAATCCCACTCATTTGACCTTGACTTCCCGCCCGTGGCGACGTGGAGTAGATTTTCCAAAATCATTTGGCATTTGAAAACCAATTCAACGAATAATACTAAAAATCCAGACTAAAGCTTTCCAACTATTTCCCGCCCGTTGTATTGCCCGCAAAGTACCGAGGCTTTTTTATTTATATTTGGAAATTATTATGAAGCTGAATTCCAGACTTCACCGCTTTCGGACCGTGGGCGTGAATTTTACAAAACCGGTAGTACATGTGTCGAATTATTTAATGTGAGGTGCTTTGAAAATGAGTTTCAAAATAATTGGATGATAAACAGAAAAGTTTGAAAATGAGTTTGAAGTCAATCGGACGATCATTTTCTGATGATCATACAACAGTTTTCTTCGAATTTTCCGACTTTGGAGGTAGATTTTCCAAAATCTTTGACCACTTCGCCCATTATTTTTACTCCCTGTACCCATAAAATGGGTAAAAAGGGGTACTAAATCTATGCAAATGTATGTAACAGGCAGAAGGAGACATCTCCGACCATATAAAGTATATATATTCTTGATCAGTATCAAAAGAGATTTCGATTTGGCCATGTCCGTCTGTCTGTCCGTCTGTCCGTCCGTATGTATGAACGCAAGGGTCTCAGCAACTATTAGAGGTAGAGACACAAAATTTGGAGTGCAGGTTCGTGTATAGCGGGAGCAGGTCAAGTTTATTTTAGATTTGAAATATCTCCCCCGTTCCCCCGCTATTCGATAAAAAACCGTTTTACAGTTACAATTTTCAAGATATAGCTTTAAGATTTGGCATGTCCAATACCTTAGTCCCTCTTAATCTACTGTCCAAATTTAAACACGGAAGTTATTCACGAAAGAAGATTCAGTGCTGCAGCAAGGGGAAGAAGAAGCACAGCCACCATTTAAAATGCTTCGCTTGCGCTGTGGCTCGTGTGTGTGCGCCCTTGTGTATGTATGTGTGTGTATGTGTAAGTTTACGTAGATGCGATCAGAAATTTTTGACCTGGGTACAGGGAGTTTCGTAGTCGGGTATACTCGACTATAGCATTCTTACTTGTTTCGCATAGAACGTTGAAAATGAGTTTGCATCCAATCGCATGAACACTAAAAATGTCGAATGCCAGAGGATCAATCTAATCTGGAAAAAGATTACGTCTATATAATCTTAAAATTTGAGTTTTTGCGCTGAAATCATAGAAGATTGAATCTGACTCGATGTGTTTTAAATTATCATACTGCATTTGATTTTCAGGTTTTTTTTCCATTTTCCTTGGTAAAATGGAGAGCCTCAGACTCCAAACATCAAAATAATGCCATGGAATTCGAATTTATAAGCTTGCAAGTCATTAATATTGTTAAAGCCTTTCGCTGCCGTTAAGTCGCGAATTGCAAAAAGCCAATTTAGACTTAATTCAAGCCATGGATCTCTCGATTCGAGCAAATGAGGATGAGTTTTCTAAAATCCACGAAGATTAAAAAATGGCTGAGCTGTTGACATTAAAACCAAATACATATAATCAATTTTTGGACGTCCATGTTATGAATCTTGGATCACGTAATTAGTTTGGAAGGGTTTTCGGTATTTTTCAAGAACGGTTCAACTGATATTGACAAAAAATTCAATCGCTTTACCAATACCCACCCGGATGACCTGTTCGATATTTATTTACTCAATAGCTTTTTAGATTGCGAGAAATATATAAAAATAGCGTAACTCAATTTTTCCGCCTGTAGGGGTAAATATTCCAATGGTTTTCCGTTGCTCAATTAATTTTGTAGAAAAACGACCGAGGTCGATGTAAGAAAAAAAATAATCTTACACATTTCACCTAGATGGTGATTGAGATTTTTACTCCCTGTACCCATAAAATGGGTAAAAAGGGGGTACTAAATCTGTGCAAATGTATGTAACAGGCAGGAGACATCTCCGACCCTATAAAGTATATATATTCTTGATCAGTATCAAAAGAGATTTCGATTTGGCCATGTCCGTCTGTCTGTCCGTCCGTATGTATGAACGTAAGTATCTCAGCAACTATAAGAGCTAGAGACCCCAAATTTGGAATGCAGATTCGTGTATAGCAGGAGCAGGTCAAGTTTATTTTTGATTTGAGATATCTCCCCCCGTTCCCCCGCAAATCGATAAAAACCGATTTACAGTAACAATTTTCAAGATATCGATTTGGGATTTGGCATGTATAGTACTTTGGCCACTCTTAATCTATTGCCTAAAAGTCGATCGGATAATAAACACGGCAGTTATTCACGAAAGAAGATTCAGGGCTGCAGCAAGGGGAAGAAGAAGCACAGCCACCATTTAAAATGCTTCGCTTGCGCTGTGGCTCGTGTGTGTGCGCCCTTGTGTATGTATGTGTGTGTATGTGTAAGTTTACGTAGATGCGATCAGAAATTTTTGACCTAGGTACAGGGAGTTTCGTAGTCGGGTATACTCGACTATAGCATTCTTACTTGTTTCGCATAGAACGTTGAAAATGAGTTTGAATCCAATCGCATGAACACTAAAAATGTCGAATGCCAGAGGATCAATCTAATCTGGAAAAAGATTACGTCTATATAATCTTAAAATTTGAGTTTTTGCGCTGAAATCATAGAAGATTGAATCTGACTCGATGTGTTTTAAATTATCATACTGCATTTGATTTTCAGGTTTTTTTTCCATTTTCCTTGGTAAAATGGAGAGCCTCAGACTCCAAACATCAAAATAATGCCATGGAATTCGAATTTATAAGCTTGCAAGTCATTAATATTGTTAAAGCCTTTCGCTGCCGTTAAGTCGCGAATTGCAAAAAGCCAATTTAGACTTAATTCAAGCCATGGATCTCTCGATTCGAGCAAATGAGGATGAGTTTTCTAAAATCCACGAAGATTAAAAAATGGCTGAGCTGTTGACATTAAAACCAAATACATATAATCAATTTTTGGACGTCCATGTTATGAATCTTGGATCACGTAATTAGTTTGGAAGGGTTTTCGGTATTTTTCAAGAACGGTTCAACTGATATTGACAAAAAATTCAATCGCTTTACCAATACCCACCCGGATGACCTGTTCGATATTTATTTACTCAATAGCTTTTTAGATTGCGAGAAATATATAAAAATAGCGTAACTCAATTTTTCCGCCTGTAGGGGTAAATATTCCAATGGTTTTCCGTTGCTCAATTAATTTTGTAGAAAAACGACCGAGGTCGATGTAAGAAAAAAAATAATCTTACACATTTCACCTAGATGGTGATTGAGATTTTTACTCCCTGTACCCATAAAATGGGTAAAAAGGGGGTACTAAATCTGTGCAAATGTATGTAACAGACAGGAGACATCTCCGACCCTATAAAGTATATATATTCTTGATCAGTATCAAAAGAGATTTCGATTTGGCCATGTCCGTCTGTCTGTCCGTCCGTATGTATGAACGTAAGTATCTCAGCAACTATAAGAGCTAGAGACCCCAAATTTGGAATGCAGATTCGTGTATAGCAGGAGCAGGTCAAGTTTATTTTTGATTTGAGATATCTCCCCCCGTTCCCCCGCAAATCGATAAAAACCGATTTACAGTAACAATTTTCAAGATATCGATTTGGGATTTGGCATGTATAGTACTTTGGCCACTCTTAATCTATTGCCTAAAAGTCGATCGGATAATAAACACGGCAGTTATTCACGAAAGAAGATTCAGGGCTGCAGCAAGGGGAAGAAGAAGCACAGCCACCATTTAAAATGCTTCGCTTGCGCTGTGGCTCGTGTGTGTGCGCCCTTGTGTATGTATGTGTGTGTATGTGTAAGTTTACGTAGATGCGATCAGAAATTTTTGACCTAGGTACAGGGAGTTTCGTAGTCGGGTATACTCGACTATAGCATTCTTACTTGTTTCGCATAGAACGTTGAAAATGAGTTTGAATCCAATCGCATGAACACTAAAAATGTCGAATGCCAGAGGATCAATCTAATCTGGAAAAAGATTACGTCTATATAATCTTAAAATTTGAGTTTTTGCGCTGAAATCATAGGAGATTGAATCTGACTCGATGTGTTTTAAATTATCATACTGCATTTGATTTTCAGGTTTTTTTTCCATTTTCCTTGGTAAAATGGAGAGCCTCAGACTCCAAACATCAAAATAATGCCATGGAATTCGAATTTATAAGCTTGCAAGTCATTAATATTGTTAAAGCCTTTCGCTGCCGTTAAGTCGCGAATTGCAAAAAGCCAATTTAGACTTAATTCAAGCCATGGATCTCTCGATTCGAGCAAATGAGGATGAGTTTTCTAAAATCCACGAAGATTAAAAAATGGCTGAGCTGTTGACATTAAAACCAAATACATATAATCAATTTTTGGACGTCCATGTTATGAATCTTGGATCACGTAATTAGTTTGGAAGGGTTTTCGGTATTTTTCAAGAACGGTTCAACTGATATTGACAAAAAATTCAATCGCTTTACCAATACCCACCCGGATGACCTGTTCGATATTTATTTACTCAATAGCTTTTTAGATTGCGAGAAATATATAAAAATAGCGTAACTCAATTTTTCCGCCTGTAGGGGTAAATATTCCAATGGTTTTCCGTTGCTCAATTAATTTTGTAGAAAAACGACCGAGGTCGATGTAAGAAAAAAAATAATCTTACACATTTCACCTAGATGGTGATTGAGATTTTTACTCCCTGTACCCATAAAATGGGTAAAAAGGGGGTACTAAATCTGTGCAAATGTATGTAACAGGCAGGAGACATCTCCGACCCTATAAAGTATATATATTCTTGATCAGTACCGAAAGAGATTTCGATTTGGCCATGTCCGTCTGTCTGTCCGTCCGTATGTATGAACGTAAGTATCTCAGCAACTATAAGAGCTAGAGACACCAAATTTGAATATGTAGATTCGTGTATAGCAGGAGCAGGTCAAGTTTATTTTTGATTTGAGATATCTCCCCCGTTCCCCCGCAATTCGATAAAAACCGATTTACAGTAACAATTTTCAAGATATCGATTTGGGATTTGGCATGTATAGTACTTTGGCCACTCTTAATCTATTGCCTAAAAGTCGATCGGATAATAAACACGGCAGTTATTCACGAAAGAAGATTCAGTGCTTCAGCGCGGGGGGAAAAAGAAGCACAGCCGCAACTTAAAATACCTCGCTTGCGCTGCGCTTGAGCTGCCGCTCGTGTGTGTGCATCTTTTGTGTATGTTTGTGTGTATGTGTACGAAGATGCGATTGAAAATTTTTGACCTGGGTACAGGGAGTTTCGTAGTCGGGTATACTCGACTATAGCATTCTTACTCGTTTAATATCGATCAGCATTCTTTTGTCTTTGAAAATAAATTCGATTCAAATCACATGATAACCAATAATGTTAAATTTCAGAGCTTTTCCGCCCATGGGGATCAATTTTCTGTCCGGATGAACGCGTCGATCTCAGCAACTACAAGAGCTAGAGACACCAAATTTGGAATGTAGGTTCCTGTATACCATACACAGATCAAGTTTGTTTCCAATTTCCGATATCTCCCCCCGTTCCCCCGCAATTCGATCAAAATATTTGACAGCAACAATTTTAAAGATAAAGCTTTGGAATTTGGAATGTAAAATATATTTTGGTTTTGCGGGGGTATGGGGGAATATCTCGGATCCAAAATAAACTTGAACTGCGCCTGCTATACAGGAACCTACATTTTAAAATTAAATTTCTTACAGTTCCTTAAACCGGCCATGAACACGGCCAAATCGAATCTTCTTTTGATACCAATCAAGATTATATATACATACATTATATGGTCGGAGATGTCTGCTTCTGCCTGTTACATACATTTGCACAGATTTAATACCCCCTTTTACCCATTTTATGGGTACAGGGAGTAAAAAGGTAAGGGCATAAAGGTGAGGGTGAGCCAGAGAATTCTTGCTTAGGGCGCGGCAAGCTGTGAGGTCTGAGTTCTCCCATACGTCGACAACCCAATGATCATGCGATGTATTGATCTTTGGCATTTATGTTAATGAGAGCTCCACTTGATGTCTCGTGCGAAGTGATGGCCGTGTTTCTCGTTTTCATGCTTGATATAATAAAAACAAACTTCAGCTCTTGAGAGTATACCCGATTGTCTGTTTTAAGTAGTTCGTAAGTATGTTCAAGCGAAAATGTATGTATGTACATACATACACATCGTAACATCATAACACGTGCACATGTGAATGCGCTGAGGTGTGGCACACAACTGTTTTCTTCTTTAGTTTTATGCTAATCGCACTTATGACCTCTCGCATTTGTTTATATTAGACTGTCGATTGTTTTTGTCATAGCTGCTCATATCTCTTGCATGAAAATACTATATAATTTTAAATTTCCTTATGTAAACCTTGCTGCTGGATAGATCAGTTAACTTCACAAAAAACGTAGATTTTATTTATCTAATACTGGCTGGTAAAACGCCAGCGTTGCCCGCCGAAATATTTAGATTAAAATGCATTATGTTGAATTTGACTACTTTCGTCAGTTTTCCCTCCCGTGGGTAAACAAATAATCCCACTCATTTGTCCTTGACTCCCATTTCCCGCTCATGGCGACGCGGAGTAGATTTTCCCAAATCATTTGACATTTGAAAACCAATTCAACGAATAATACTAAAAATCCAGACTAACGCTTTCCAACTATTTTTCGCCCGTTGTATTGCCCGCAAAGTACCGAGGTTCTTATACTCTGTTCCCGAAGGGAAAAAGAGTATATTGGGCTTACGAAATGTCCGTCTGTCCGCATGAACGCAATTTTTTCCACACCCTTGAAGCTAGAGCAACCAAACTTGGTACACATGTTGGTGTATACCCTTAGTTTATGAAGTGTCGAGATCAAATTTTCCAAAATCGGTGAAATATGTGTCAAATAAATTTTTGTGTAGATCTTCGAAAATTAGTTTGAAGTAGTCTGGATGGTAATCAAAAAAGTTTCATACAACAGTTTTCCGCGATTTTCCACGCTTGTCTGTGGAATTTTCCAAAATGCCGTCTTAGTGTGCACTTGCATCATAGATGGAACCAACTGTACAAATTTCAGCATCCTATCTCTTACGGTTTGGGCTGTGCGATGATTGCCAATCAGTCAGTCAGGACGAGCTCTTTTATATGTATGTATATATATGTAGATGGAGAGAACACATATGCAAGTAAGCATGTATGCTAACAAGTAAAAGTGCTATAGTCGCAAGCTATATCTTCAAAATTGTTGGTGTAAAACGTTTTTATCGAATTGCGGGGGAACGGGGAGATATCTGAAATTGGAAACAAACTTGATCTGCGTATGGTATACAGAAACCTACATTCCAAATTTTTTGTCTCTAACTCTTATAGTTGCTAAGATAGGCGCGTTCATCCGGACAGACGGAATACAGACGGACATGGCCAAATCGAAATCTCTTTTGATACTGATCGAGAATATATATACATTATATGGTCGGAAATTTCTCCTTCTGCCTGTTACATACATCACACATTTAATACCTCTCTTTTCCCCTTTTATGGGTACAGGGAACAAAAACATCCAAAGGCATTGAACATTACTGGTTATCAACCCCATGAACATATATGCCCATTTTCTCGCCAAGATGATTGCCAATCGTTTATGCGCTACTGGCAATAATATGCCACTTCAAAGTTTTAGACATACTAGCTCGATTGGAAGAAACTGCATAGTTGAACTAACCTTAAAGAAACGCCAACGTTAACGACTGGCGCAACTGTATCAACCCACTTATTCTCGATTGGCTAAAAATAGCTGGAGAAGTCGAGCAGCGTTTTACTGTGCAGAACCAGAGCTGGGGCTGCCGTACAAACTCCCCGAGAACTGCAGCATAATGCAGACAGAGACTTTCAATATGGAAGGCAGCCGAAGTAGCTGAATCCATCCAAACAACACATGAACGTTTTTATTCGTGGACAGCTAAACGGTAATCACATTTTTGTTCAAAAAATGTTGCTTCAAGCAGAGAGGCTTTAGATGACCTAAGAACGGCAAGAACAGTGCATATCTACTGAGTTCCCGGGGCATAGACGGTAGCGATATGATGGATTGGGATATCTCATGAGAACGCAGAAAAAATAAAAGTTTATTGGCATTTGCCAAGTGCAAACGAATTATTCAGGTTAACCGGTTCTACTTTACTTAACCTATTTAAGATGCACTTCCGTACTGCCGAGTTGAGGGAAACAGCTGCCCAGACGCCACCTGAAATTCTCTGCCTGCTTGTCATGGTGCTAAAGTGCTTGATGCATATGTTGTGACCTGGGTACAGAGTGTATCGTAGTCGGATATACTTGACTAGGGTCCATCAAATGATGGGAGATTTGAAAATTATTTTGAAACTGATTGGTCCAAAACAGACAATACAAGCCATTTGCCATCCAGAAGCTGTTTCAGAAATCTGTAAATCTATATCTATATCTATATATCTATATCTATATATATAAAAGAGTTCGTGCTGACTGACTGGCTAACTGATTGGCAATCAACGCACAGCCCAAACCGTAAGAGCTAGGATGCTGAAATTTTCACAGTCGGTTCCACCTTTGATGAAAGTGCACGCTAAGAGGGGATTTGGGAAAATTCCACCCACAAGCGTGGAAAATCGCGGAAAACTGTTGTATGAAACTTTTTTGTTTACCATCTAATCGGCTTCAAACTCATTTTCAAAGATCTACATAAAAATTCATTTGACACATATTTCACCGATTTTGGAAAATCCACCCCCATGGGCGGAAAATGGGGGTCTCAAGGTTGTATGGGCGAAAGGCTAATTTTAGTCCGATCACCTTCAAATTCATTTTCAAAGCTCTTCACGTAAAATAATTTGACACGTGTTTCAGCGATTTTGGTAAATTCAGACCTAAGGTCGGAAAATTGGTGGAAGACTCTGGCATTCGACATTTTTAATTTTCATGCGATTGGTTTCAAACTCATTTTGAAGGTTCTATGCGATATAAATAATAGGTGAAGTGGTCAAAGATTTAGGAAAATCTACCTCCAAGATCGGAAAATTCGAGGAAAATTGTTATATGAAACTCTTTTTATTATCGCCCGATTGGCTTCAAATTCATTTTTAAAGCTCTACACATTAAATAAATGGACACGTGTATCAGCGATTTTGGGAAATTCAGCCCCATGGTCGGAAAATCAATGGAAAACTCGACATTTTTAATTTTCATGCGATTGGTTTCAAAATCATTTTCAAGGTTCTACACAAACTTATAACAGGCGCGGTGCCCAAAGATTTTGGAAAATCTACCCCCAAGTTCGCGAAATTCGAGGAAAACTGTTGTATACAACTTTTTTGATTATCGTCAGATTGACATCAAACTTATTTTCAAACTTTTCTGTTTATCATCCAATTATTTTGAAACCCACGGTCCGAAAGGGGTGAAGTCTTGAATTCGGCTTCATAATAATTTCCTAATATAAATAAAAAAAGCCTCGGTACTTTGCGGGCAATACAAGGGGCGGAAAATAGTTGGACAGCTTTAGTCTGGATTTTTAGTATTATTTGTTGAATTGGTTTTCAAATGCCAAATTATTTTGAAAAATCTACTCCGCGTCGCCACGGGCGAAAAATGAGAGTCAAGGACAAATGAGTAGGATTGTTTGTTTGGTTAGATCGGCTTCAAAGACATTTTTATAGCCCTACACAAAAACATTAGTCACGTGGCTTAACTATATAGTTTCCTACCCCACGGGAGAGAAAAGTGTGATACGTTAGTTTTGAGTATTTCTTACGGTTAACGAAAGTAGTAAAATTCATGATAATGAACTTTTATTTAAATTTTTCGCTATAAGTAATAAATAATTATAAGAATTGAAATTTAATGAAATTAAATTCAATATAGATAGGAAATGCGAGCGCCGCGGGTATAACCTAGTTAAGTACAAAATCGTTTTCTCCATAGATCTAAGAAAATTAGATTGGAGCTGATCGGATTATAAATTATAAGCCACACGGACAGGGTCAACTTGATTATTGATACTGATCAGGTATTTTTATAGCGCCAGAGATGCCTCCTTGTGCCTGTTAGAACAACTAAACTTTCTAACACATGTTAGAATATACTTTTTCATTTGACAGTATAACGGTATGAACGCACCGATGTCAGAGACTATAAGAACTAAAGTAAGACTCCATATAAGGCACATCGGTTCTTGTTTACCATATGCAGCAGAAGTTTGTTTCCAATTTTTAAACTCCCCACACACATTCACACAAATACTTATAAGCGATTTTAATATTTGAAAAGTCTTCCTTTTTGTCATATGTTCCCATGCTTCACTATTGCCAATTGCATTAACTTTGAAAGGAAGGATTAATTGGTCAGTTTTGTACACACAAGTGTTTTTATCCAGGTCTAAAATAAACACTTTAAGCGATATAAGTACTTACATATACATGTAAGTAAAAGCCAATTCTAAGCTAACAGACGCACCCTTAGTGTTATCACTGCTTTAATGCAACATCATAATCACTCCATTTGTTCTCAATTTATAATATATTTATATTTATATTTAAATAATATATTTAATATGTATGTATGCAATGCACTGACGTGAACGCGAACTCCATCGATCGATCGAAAATTAAGACTGCAACTATCCGCGAGTCAGGCAAAATATCGTATATTGAAAATTCAACTCGCATTGAGATTGGAACCGTGCGTGTGGTCGACACTATGTTTGAACTGGGTCTGGGTGAGTAAGCGAAAATTGTTTGCTTCGCTTTGCAAAATGGATAGGCTTGCTTGGTCTGCCGTGGTCTGCGGCTAACGACTCATGTGTCACAGGGTAACTGTAACGGAATTGTACAAGCTCCGCCTCAAGTTGTGTGTGCCTCACCATGATTGGTGCTCACGCTACAGGGGCTGGTTGCTTTCAACACACGGACCAATGAAATTCAACGCATATTGCAGCGGCTTAAGCACCCCTGTTGTCGTAATCGTTGTTAACATTTCCTTTTCACTTCGTCTCGTGATCTAGCTATCTTACTTCCTCAACAACACTGAGCGTACTTACTATTTTACAAGGAGCCGATTTTAAAGAGACGAAAACACCTTTAGATGTATTGTTTTACAATTTTCATCAATTAAGTGTAACATTCAAATTCTAATATCATTCTTTTTATACTTACATGTTAGATGGACTAATTGTGAGTGGTTAAATGGACTAATTGTAAGTGGTCGGTCACTTCTCCATCTGGAGGGGATTATGATTCAATACAAACTTTAATATTCCAACATATTTGTGGTAAGTAGCTAACAAATTAGCTAATTATTAATTGAGTTGAGAAAACTAGAATTCGCAGAAGATTACATACCTTTGCAGACACTGCAACCTTAATTCAACCAAGTTATTCTACGCTTTACATAGAGGTAAACCATATATCTATGCAGATGGTTTTATAATTATACTATGTTCCCGAAGGGAAAATATATATTGGGTTTGAGCAATGTCCGTCTGTCCGTCTGTCCGTATGAACGCAATTTTTTTGCCTTTAACTTTAAACTAGAGCAACCAAACTTGGTACACATGTTGGTGTATACCCTCAATTTATGAAGTGTCGAGATCCTCACCCCCTCCCCCGCAAAGGAGAAAAATGTATATCTCCCACACCCTTACAGGTAGAGTCACCAAATCTGGCATACAGACTCATGTTAACCTTCTGGATAAATCTGCATCAAAAACAAGTAAGAATGCTCTAGTCGAGTATACCCGACTACGAAACTCCCTGTACCCAGGTCTAAAACATTCAATCACATCTAAGTCCACTTACACATACACACACACATACACAAAGACGCACGCACATAGGCGGCAAAAACGACAGCGCAAGCGAGGCATTTTAATTGGTGGCTGTGCTTCTTCTTCCCCCTCTCGCTGCATCACTGAATCTTCTTTCGTGAATAACTTCCGTGTTTATTATCCGATCGACTTGAAATTTGGACAGTAGATTAAGAGAGACTAAAGTATTGTACATGCTAAATCTTAAAGCTATATCTTGAAAATTGTTCCTGTAAAACGGTTTTAATCGATTTGCGGGGGAACGGGGGAGATATCTGAAATATGAAACAAACTTGATCTGCGTATGCTATACAGGAACCTACATTTCAAATTTGGTGTCTCTAGCTCTTGTAGTTGCTGAGATCGACGCGTTCATACGGACAGACGGACAGACGGACAGACGGACAGACAGACGGACATGGCCAAATCGAAATCTCTTTTGATACTGATCAAGAATATATATACTTTATAGGGTCGGAGATGTCTCCTTCTGTCTGTTACATACATTTGCACAGATGTAATACCCCCTTTTTACCCATTTTATGGGTACAGGAGTAAAAATGTTGAATGTTGTTGCTCAATAAACGGAACAAACCTACTATTTAATACAAGTGGACAAGATTTTGTCAAAATTGAACTACAATATCATGTAGTTACCATAGAAACGATCAGTCGAACTAAGTTGTAGAAAAAACTTCATTGTTTTTGAAGATATTTTGACCAAACAGACTAAATTTTGTACAAATCGAACTACTATATCTAATAGCTAGCATAGAAACAAACGAGTAAAAATTTTGTTTTTGTTCTGTTGGCAGCTATATGACATAGTCATTCGATTTTGATAACATTTTAGCAAACATTATACATTATATTCGCAATTGCTGCGTTTGGTAAAATATGTGTACAACAAACATTTTTTCATAAAAGAACTTATTTTTATACTATGTTCCCGAAGGGAAAAGGTCGATCTCGACACTTCATAAGTTGAGGGTATACACCAACATGTGTATCATGTTTGGTTGCTCTAGCTTAAAGATAAAGGCAAAAAAATTGCGTTCATACGAACAGACGGACATTTCGCAAACCCAATATACTATTTTTCCCTTCGGGAACATAGTATAATTAAATATTTCCAGGACTTTGGCTACCATTCCATTTTATAGATTATATCTTTAATATCTATATAATCTGTAAATTTGCCTAGAACCTTTAGTTTACTTTCGTGGCTACAGCTTGATATGAATAAACCTCTACATCTACGAATATTTATACTTATGTATTCCCAACTGCTTAGTAATATTAAGTCGTGGGCCTTTTTCTCAAGCTATTAACGACAAATCTAAATTGATACGTAATGGCTTGCATTTCACCTAAGTTCTTTAGAAATATTTTTTGCTGAATAAAATATCCTTTTGTTTATAACCGCTTAAGGATTTCATAAGAAAAATATACACTTAAGACACTTAAGGGTGCAAAACAAATACAAATAATGATATGTGAAAAGTGTCTTGGCTTTCTGAAAATGAGAGTTTATGCGGAAATGTGCTACAGCTCAAGGTAAACAATAGGGCCAAAGCCAAACGGATTAATTTGGAAATCGGAACCTAACCGCATTGTTGGCATTCGGCTACTGGACAGTATGCATTGTATTTTCGGTTTGCTATTATTTACTTTAATTTTGTTTCCCCATGCACTTACAGAGCTGTAATGTTTTGGCAAGAGTCGACAAGATTAAGATTTTGTTAGCGTTCCTCGACGCAAAATTTAGATTTAAATGCATGTTGTTGAATTTGACTACTTTCGTCAATCGTAAGAAATACACACAAATAGTGTACCACAATTACACATAGTTCCATAGTTGAGCCACATGCCTAATGACTTTTTGTGTAGGGCTATGAGATTGTTTTTTAAGCCGATCTAACTAAACAAATAATCCCACTAATTTGGCCTTGACTTCCATTTCCCACCCATGGCGAGGGTGGGGTGGATTCTCCAAAATCATTTGGTACTCTTTTAACCTATTTTTGGTGTAGTTTTGAAAATGAGTTTGAAGCCAATTGCAAGAATAGTACTGAAATTCCAGACAAAAGCTTGTGCTTGTTCCCGTTGTGTTCACCCCCAAAGTACCGACCTTTTTACTCCATGTACCCATAAAATGGGTAAAAAGGGGGTACTAAATCTGTGCTAAATCTAAACAGGCAGAAGGAGACATCTCCGACCCTATAAAGTATTATATTCTTGATCAGCGTCAAAGAGATTTTGATTTGGCCATGTCCGTCTGTCTGTCCGTCCGTCCGTTTGTCCGTCTGTCCGTCTGTCCGTCCGTATGTATGAACGCAAGGATCTCAGCAACTATAAGAGCTAGATACACCAAATTTGGATTGTAGGTTCGTGTATAGCGGGAGCCGGTCAAGTTTATTTTAGATTTGAGATATCTCCCCCCGTTCCCCCGCTATTCGATAAAAACCGTTTTACAGTAACAATTTTCAAGATTTAGATTTGGGATTTGGCATGTACATTACTTTAGTGATTCTTAATCTACTGTCCAAATTTCAAGTCGATGGGATAACAAACACGGAAGTTATTACACAAACAAGATTCAGTGCTGGAGCGCGGGGGAATAAGCAGCACATCAACCACTTAAAATGCCTCGCTTGCGCTTCGCTCGAGCTGTCGCTCGTGTGTGTGCGTCTTTTGTGTATGTGTGTCTGTATGTGTAAGTGTACGTAGATGCGATCGGAAATATTTGACCTGGGTACAGGGAGGATTGTAGTCGGGTATACTCAACTAAAGCATTCTTACTATGAAGCCATTTGGATGGACGTGCATTTTTACTCCCTGTACCCATAAAATGGGTAAAAGGGGGTATTACATCTGTGCAAATGTATGTAACAGACAGAAGGAGACATCTCCGACCCTATAAAGTGTATATATTCTTGATCAGTATCAAAAGAGATTTCGATTTGGCCATGTCCGTCTGTCTGTCCGTCTGTGCGTTTGTCCGTATGAACGCGTCGATCTCAGCAACTACAAGAGCTAGAGACACAAAATTTGGAAAGTAGGTTCCTGTATACCATACGCAGATCAAGTTTGTTTCATATTTAAGATATCTCCCCCCGTTCCCCCGCAAATCGATTAAAACCGTTTTACAGTAACAATTTTCAAGATATAACTAAAATAACTACATTAAAATTTGGCATGTACAATACTTTAGTCTCTATTTATCTACTGTCCAAATTTCAAATCGATCGGATAATAAACACGGAAGTTATTCACGAAAGAAGATTCAGTAATGCAGCGAGAGGGGGGAAGAAGAAGCACAGCCACCAATTAAAATGCCTCGCTTGCGCTGTCGCATTTGCCGCCTGTGTGCGTGCGTCTTTGTGTATGTGTGTGTGCATGTTAGTGGACGAAGATGTGATTGGATGTTTTAGACCTGGGTACAGGGAGTTTCGTAGTCGGGTACACTCGACTATAGCATTCTTACTTGTTGGAAATCGACATGTGTCGAATTTGCTTAGAAAATGAGTTTAAAAAAGTATCGGATGATAAAAAGAAAAGTTTCATACAAAATTTTTCAGCGGATAATCAAAGAAGGTCCATACAACAGTTTCCGCAAATTTTTCGACCGTTGGGGTAGATTTTCCAAAATCTATAAGCACCACGCCTATTATTTCTATGTAGAACATTGAAAATGAGTTTAAATCCCATCGCATTAAAATAAAAGTTTTCCACGACTTTCCGCGCTTGTGGGTGGAATTTTCCAAAATCCCGTCTTAGTGTGCACTTTCATCATAGACGGAACCTACTGTGAAAATTTCAGCATCCTATCTCTTACGGTTTGGGCTGTGCGATAATTGCCAATCAGTCAGTCAGGACGATCTCTTTTATATATAAAGGTAGATTATTTATTTATAATATATTTATATTATATTGAATTTGACTACTTTCTTCAACCGTAAGAAATACACAAAAATAGCGTGTCACAATTTTCCCTGCTGTGGGGGCAGGAAACTTAATATGTAGCTGAGCCACTTCTTGTGTAGGGCTAAAATATCTTTAAAGCCGATCTTAGTAAACAAACAATCCCACTCATTTGTCCAACCATTTCCCGCCCGTGGATACGCGTAGGAGTAGATTTTTCAAAATCATTTGGCATTTCAAGCCAATTCCAAGAATAATACTAAAATTCCAGACTAAAGCTTTCCAGCTATTTCCGCCCGTTGCGTTGCCCGCAAATTACCGAGGTTTTGGTATTTAGCCAATAAATTAGTAAGAAGCCATTCGCATGAAAACGAAAATGCTTAATTCCAGAGTTTACCCCTTTTCTGACCGTGGCGTGCATTTTTCAAAAGCGGTAGCACATGTGTCAAAATATTTAAAGTGAGGTGCTTTGAAAATTAGTTTCAAAATAATTGGATGATAAACAGAAAACTTTTGAAAATGAGTTTGAAGCCAAAAGGACGATAATCAAAAAAGTTTCATAAAACAGTTTTCCGCGACTTTTCCGACCTTGGGGGTCTATTATGTTTTGTGTAGAACCTTGAAAATGACTTTGAAGCCAATCGCATGAAACTTAAAAATGTCGAGTGCCAGATTTTTCCACCGATTTATCGCTCTCTCGGCCCTAAAACTTAAGAGTGTGACTGAAATTGACATATTGGCTTTACCCCTCAGCCTCTGCCTATACTTTGCTACCGATCTATGGTAGATGGCGGGCTGCTGCTGGAGTCAATTATTATACCCTAGCAGGGTATTATAATTTTGTCTCGAAATGTGTAATGAACTGAAGGAGTGTTCCGATTTTTATCAAATTATAGGAAACTATTTGAAATATTATAAAACTCTCACTTGGCTTGGATGAAATATTTGTATAAAAAAGTTTGATATAGTGGTCTGATTTTGACAAAATTTGGCCAGATTGTATAAACTCTCTAGGGACTCTGTTTGTGAAAGTTTGGTAAGGATACCTTCATAAGCAAAATAGTATTTCGTACAAAAACATAGTTGTCGAGCGATTATTCCTATGGCAGCTATATGTTATAGTGGTCCGATCCGACGGACATCGCTATATCGACTCGGCTGGCTATTCATGCTGATTCAGAATATATATACTTTGTTGGGTCGGAAATGTCTCCTTCAGTGCATTACGCATTTCTCGACACTTCATAAATTGAGGGGATACACCAACATGTGTACCAAGTTTGGTTGCTCTAGCTTAAAGATAAAGGCAAACAAATTGCGTTCATGTTTTCCCTTCGGGAACATAGTATAAAAACTATTTTCTATCCGCCAGCTTCTCTTTTTGCAACAGACATTGCTGAACTGCTTTAAGTAGTGTGTAGTTGTATGTGCACGTGAGTGCGATGTTTGTTTCAGGATCTTACGGCTGAGTTCAGGGTAGCTCGTACCCAAGCATACTTGAATCAAATTTCTGAAATAATTTAGAGCACACCTGCGTTTCGATTGGCCGATTGCTGATAATGTGCTTCTCTTCACCCATTTAAATTCAATAATGGAATTATCAAGTTAAAATAGATTTAAGAGCATGATAAGATTGTAACGCAAGGCGTTTTTACCACTAAAATTTGAGAAGTCATCCGGGGTGTACCATTGACAATCGATTGTGGGTGTATTCATCATGAACGAGAGCTCGACGTTTTATCTTTATCTTTAGCCAGCAATCGGGCGATTGAGCATAGCATTCAAAGAGCTACAATCAATATACAACACAACACCTTTATCATACTGATCCTCATCCTCATTGCGTCTCCCCGTTTTCTCATTGGCAGAGCCAGTTTCCTACCTTTATTGCGTTGTATTGAATACAAATCTAATAGATACACACATATGACTGAGAGAGACAGAGACACAAATACACCAACAAGGATGGCAACTGATGTAGTTCATGTTAGGTGCAGTGTTATGTGGTGATTTGTATTGTGTATGTAAGCAATCAGTATGAAAACGGGGATTCAAAGCTCACTCGACATGAAGTCATGCAGACATTAAGAAATTATCACTGCTAAGCGTGAGCTATGTACGGGAGTTAGGGATGAGGCGGGGTGGAAGGAGAACTAAGAACTGAATTGGCTTTAAAACTTGCAGGGGCCCTTCATTAATGTGCAGCTTAGCGGGCTTCTGTGGCTTCTATTCCCCATGGCCTTTGTTATTTTCTATAAACGGATTACCAGTTCTACCAGGCAAAGCAGTGAACTACTTAGAATACATCTCATCAAGGTAGCTAACGAAACAAAGCTGTTAACTCCTTTGAATCCAAATTCGAATCGAACGAATAAAAGAACAGCGCTAGTCGGTAGCATTAGCCAGTGCGAGTTTGTATGTTCAATTGCAGGTCAGACTATGTATTATAGAAAGCCGATGACATTCATATTCCTCCCCCGACACTCACGTTCGTGCTCTATTTATTTCATTAGTGTCCCCTTTCTTTACGTCGCGTTGATACGCCTTATTGTTGGTGTTATCCTTGGCTCTTTTCCTTGCTGTTGATGTTGCTTTTCTGATGCTCTTGAAATAACAAATTTTGTGGTTGCTTCCTGTTGTGTGCGTGCGTCCTGGGATTAGCCGTCCCCTTCAGTCCCAATCCCATTCTCATTTCCAGTCCCCGTGCTGCTTGTTATGTTTAAATACCGTTTAACAATTTCCCGTCGGCGAGTTTTGCACTTTTTTCCTGTTGTTCATACAAAGCAACTGGGAGATAAAGCTACCCTTATTCGCCCACTTGCCTTGAATGTCTGACTTAAGCTCGTTATGAAAATCTATTCCATTGGGGCTGATGATTTTCAAACAATTTGCGAGCATTACTTGTACATAACCAAATAACATAACTGATGGTATATTTACACATTAGCCCCAAAAAAATATTTTAATTATTTTTTCATTCTATTACATTTCTGACTCTGCATAGTTACGTATCCGAGTTACCAACACGTTTCTTGGATCACTCTCGATGTAGGAAGGTTACGCCTAAAAGTAAGTATCGGTATAGTAGTAACCTCAACTTGTATTATGATTAACTGTACGTAAATACGAATCGGTTTATTGGATACATACCACCGACTTTCTAAAGAACGAGGACATCAATGCCAAGTGTTGTGTGTTTATAAGTGCGAAAAATTAAGACTACTGGGGAGGAGACCCTGCATTACTAACTACCACCAGCGACGTTGGCAGTGGTGCACCCTCTACGGGTGAGAATAACCAGCTCAATCAGATAATTCGCAGGTATCTGGTTACGTCTAATGTTGCTGCTGTAGCTGCAGCCGGTCACCAACATCTGTCGCCGTAATGTTGCGTCGCCAGCGCCCTTGGGCGATTTGAAGCACGTATAACTCAATTATAGAATTCAATTTGACAACAATAAAAACGTTTCCACTCTACCAATGATACGATTCATTACCATGGGTTAGGCCAAATAAGTAAATTCGATCCATAATCATAGCTCTAACCAGTCGACTTTAATGTATTTAGGCATTATCAGTAATATGATCGATGCCATTGTAATATACTGCTAAATTGTTTTGTGTTTGTATTCCTTAGATCACCCAAAAACTAAATTATGATCGGATCACTAAAGCTGCCATAGGAACAATCTGTCCAGAATTGAGCTTAACAAACTTTATTATTTTGTGTAGTTATCATGGTAGCAATATCATTTCCAGCAGTACAGCTCACTAGTGGGTAAAGGGTGAATTCATGGGTTACCAGTAAGCACCATCCCTTGCCGGCTGGATTACCGGCATTGCAATGCATGCATGAATTTAACATGGGCATGTCATTGGCGGTAACCAATTAACATCCTCTGCATTACGCCTAGTGAGTTCACCAATTACCATTCACTAGTGAATTCAAAAATACATAAAATATTATTTTTTTTAAAATATAAAACACAATAAATGTACACTATATTACACTAGTTTAATGATTTTTCTGCAACTACCTTACACACCTGTCTATCAGGTAAATCAGCATCTTCTGTCACTTGAAAGGATTCTGAAAAAAATTACATTACAATTACATAAGAATGCAATATAATTATTAAAATGAACTACATCGGCCTTATCAACTCGCTTTAGGATACACAAATACATGAATAATAATTCTGCCGAAGCACAGTTAAACTTACTTACTGCGACTTCACATAAAAACATAGAAACAAATAGTGAAAAAATATTCACACTAAACAAATGTTGCAGAAAACCAAAAGCGTGAGAACCGATGACTCATACAAGAAATATTTCCTTTCATCATATTTCCTATATAACGGGAAAGAATAAGCGTTACG
This sequence comes from Hirtodrosophila confusa, assembly GCA_035043065.1. NCBI lineage: Eukaryota > Metazoa > Arthropoda > Insecta > Diptera > Drosophilidae > Hirtodrosophila > Hirtodrosophila confusa. Next base: position 269,434 of record JAWNNI010000157.1, on the reverse strand, counting down.
TATTTTTTGTACTTTTTCTTGCTGCATTACTTTGGTTGTCTCGCTGCATTACCTTGCACTCGTAAATTCACGGGTGAATGGTAATGCATGAGTTCAAAAGTGAAACTAGTCAATCAGTCAAATGTATGTGATTAAAAGTTTCAGACCTAGTATGAAAAACATTTATGTTTATCAAACTCACCATATCGAATTTCATACTGCTTCAAAGAAGTTGATCTATTTAATTACCATAGAAACGATGGATCGAAATTAAGTTGTATGAAAAGCTTTGTTTATGAATAATCAAGATTCATTATTTTCATTATTCAAATAATAATTTCTAGCTGGTAATACCCATGTGTTGCCCGGCGAACGGGTGGCTGTAGGTTTTCCAAAAGTGGTAAGCACTCTCATAAATTATTTTTGGTATAGTTTTAAAAAAGAGTTTGAAGCCAGTTGCAAGAATAATACTAAAATTCACGGGAGAAGGAAACTAAGTTTTCACCAGATACGGCCCAAAATACAGGCGATTTACGCAGCGTCAACATGCTGCAACTAAGATTATATTTGTAAAATAAATAATCAAATAGTGCAAGTTTCTGCTCATATGGATGCTAAAATTAAAAAATTCCGAACTAATAGGCGAACTAAATAGAGGTTTGCATTTTGCCTGGGCACGCGTTAACAAGCTCGTGCTTGGTGTGGTTGAATATACTGCTCGTTAGTTCATTAACGTGCGACCGTAAATACAAAGTAAGAATACTTTAGTTGAGTACACATCCGAGCCATCCACATACACACCCGACCGTCTTAAAAATTTCCGTAATTGTGGTCAAGAATTTTACAAGACAAAATACCCGGTGCTAGCGCTATACGGGAACCCACATTCAAAATTTGGTGTCTCTAACTCTTATAGTTTCCGAGATCCTTGCGTTCACACATACGGACAGGGCCAGATCGCCTCGGCTATTTATACTGATCAAGAATAGGTGTACTTTATAAGGTCGGATATGTTTCCTTCTTCCTGTTACATACATTTGCACAGACTTAATACCATTTTACCTATTTTGTGACTATGAAGTAAAAATAAATATTTTTAACACGCCCGCTTTTCACCAACCTATTAAAAAGCGTCCTGTTTTAAGCTGCGAACTGTTATTTTGATGCACTTCTGATGGAGACTGCTTGGGAGCACCTAGCAGCAGAGATAAACAAGTAAGAATGCTATAGTCGAGTATACCCGACTACGAAACTCCATGTACCCACGTCAACAATTTCCAATCGCATCTACGTACACATACACACACACATACACAACAGAAGCACACACGAACACAGCTCAAGCGCAGCGCAAGCGAGTCATTTTAAGTTGTGGCTGTGCTTCTTCTTCCCCGCGCTGAAGCACTGAATCTTCTTTCGTGAATAACTACCGTGTTTATTATCCGATCGACTTGAAATTTGGGCAATAGATTAAGTGTGGACAAAGTACTATACATGCCAAGTTCCAAATCTATATCTTAAAAATTGTTACTGTAAAACGGTTTTTATCGAATTGCGGGGGAAGATATCTCAACTCTAAAACAAACTTGACCTGCTCCTGCTATACATGAATCTACATTCCAAATTTGGTGTCTCTAGCTCTTATAGTTGCTGAGAGCCTTGCGTTCATACATACGGACGGACAGACGCACGGACGGACAGACGGGCAGACGAACATGGCCAAATCGAAATCTCTTTTGATACTGATCAAGAATATATACTTTATAGGGTCGGAGATGTCTCCTTCTGCCTGTTACATACATTTGCACAGATGTAATACCCCCTTTCTACCCATTTTATGGGTACAGGGAGTAAAAATATAATATTAGAGACTCAATTAATTAAATTTATTGTGGGAATTTGGGTATCCAATGTATACATATGTATGTACATACATACATATATGCGTACATATACATACATGTGTGTACTCAGCAATTGTACCGCTGGTGTCATTTTAATCCCTGTACACATATAATGGGGGTATTAAATTATATTAAATGTGGCATGTATTATAATTGGGTCATTCTTAATCTACTGTAAAAAGCTTCAAGTCGATCAGATAATAAACACGGAAGTTATTTAAGAAACATGATTCAGTACTGCAAAGCCACTTGAAATGCCGTGCTTACTCTACAATGCGCTGTCGCTTTTGTGTATTTGTGCGTGTGTATGTGTAACTGTACGAAGATGTGCGTGAAAGTTTTAGACTTGGGTACAGGCAGTCTCGTAGTCGGATACAGTCGACTAGAGCATTATTACTTGTAATACATCTATATATATAAAGAGTTCGTGCCGACTGACTGACTGACTGACTGACCGATTGGCAATCATCGCACAACCCAAGCCGTAAGAGCTACGATGCTGAAATTTTCACTGTAGGTTCCATCTATGATGAAAGTGCACGCTAAGACGGGATTTTGTAAAATTCCACCCACATGCTTGGAAAATCGCGGAAAACTGTTGTATGAAACTTTTTTGTTTACCATCTAATCGGCTTCAAACTCATTTGACACATATTTCACCGAAAATATGGAAAATCTACCCCCATGGGTGGAAAATGGGGGTCTCAAGGTTGTATGGGCAAAAGTCTAATTTTAGTCCGATTACCTTCAAATTCATTTTCAAAGCTCTTTACGTAAGCTCGACACGTGTATCAGCGATTTTGGGGAAATTCAGCCCCATGGTCGAAAAATTGGCGGAAAACTCTGGAATTCGACAATTTTCATTTTCATGCGATTGGCTTCAAACTCATTTTCAAGGTTCTACACAAACTCATAATAGGCGCGGCCCAAAGATTTTGGAAAATCTACCCCTAAGTTCGGAAAATTCGCGGAAAACTGTTGTATGCAACTTTTTTGACTATCTTCCGATTGACTTCAAACTAATTTTCAAACATTTCTGTTTATCATCCAATTATTTTGAAAATAATTTTCAAAGTACCTCACATTAAATAATTTGACACATGTGCTACCGGTTTTGCAAAATACAAAATGAAGTCTGGAATTCAGCTTCATAATAATTTCCAAATTTAAAACAAAAACCCCGGTACTTTGCGGGCTATCGACGGGCGGAAATAGTTGGAAAGCTTTAGTCTGCATTTTTAGTATTATTCGTTGAATTGGTTTTCAAGTGACAAATGATTTTCGAAAATCTACTCCGGTCGCCACGGGCGGGACATTGAAGTCAAGGACAAATGAGTGGGATTATTTGTTTAGTTAGATCGGCTTCAAAGACATCATAGCCCTACACAAAAAACATTAGTCACATGGTTCAACTATATAGTTTTCTACCCCCACGGGAGGGAAAACTGTGATACGTTAGTTTTGTGTATTTCTTACGGTTGACGAAAGTAGTCAAATTCAACATAATGCATTTTAATCTAAATATTTCGCCGGGCAACGCTGGCGTTTTACCAATAGTACAGTACAAAGCGTAAATTAGAACCTCTTTGTTTTAAGGTAATTCTATTTTCTGAAAAATTAAAATTTCTGGGCAATTTTTTTATTCGAATATAAATTAAAAATTAAGAAAACTTACTTTAAAAAAATAGAATAGATTTATTTTTTTAAAACAGGTAAACGAAACTAAACAATCCAGTGCAATACAAGCTTGTATTTTTTAACTATATGCAACAAAACATAAACGTTCACGTTTATTCGCGTTTAATGTTTTGCAAACTTTAATTCTAGTTTCTGGAAGATTCGAATTTCAGAGAATTCTAATTTGTGAGCTTCTACTGTATATTTTTGTGGTCACTGTTAATCAAATCAGATAAAAGACACCAAAGTTATTCAAGAGTCAATTTTCGTTCTGCCGAAGAGATGCAAGCAGCAGCGCACTACTTGAAAAGCTCTGCTTGGCTTTGCAGCCGCTGAACTGCTTGATACGAATGTGTGAATTTGTATGTATGTGTACGAAGATGTGGTTGGGAATTTCAGACCTGGCTACAGCCTGTATCGTATTCGGGTATACTCGACTAGAGCAATCTTACTTGTTTTCATTGGACTTTATAATTTGTTGTACATATGTACATACATACATACATACATATGTACATATGTACATATGTATATGCGAGTACTGCTTGTCAAATTTTGTATGAAATGGAATTCATTTAGCCTATCATACATACATATGTATGTACATATATGATTGTATGTATGTATTGTATGTATGTACATATTTGTACACTGCTTATCCGCTTACGTATTAAGTAGACTGTAAAATGTATGCACACATGTGTACTTGTACGTATGTATGTACATATGTACATATGTACATACATATGTACCTACATAGTACATATGTATGTATGCAGGTATGTATGTATGTAAATACTTTTTTACTTCGTTTATTTAAAGTTAATGCTGTGTTGTATTATTTGACAGTTGAGTGGAAAAGGACAAAAGTTGTTAATTTGTTTATTGGATTGCGCAATGTATACAGTTCGAGTGCTCTAATGCACTCGATAAAGACTAAATAATAAAAGCAACAACAAAGACGCTAACATGTCACCGTCACCGCGACAAAGGGACGGCCATTGTTCACTTTCTATCCTCTATTCTCTTACCCCATGGTTTTTTGTATCAGCCTCGGGCTGTTTCCCCGCCCAGTGTAAATTCCGCAATCATTCGTTTGGAAACTCAGTTGGACCGTTTTCAAATTGCAATTGTCATTGTTTACGATTCGCACTTGCTTGGTAAGTATTACAGTTATGCATGGTTTCTAAGTACATACATATGTACAATTGTACATACTTATGTTCTTATAAGAATGATATATGAATGAGAGCCGAATGTTAATCTCATATATTTTTCTAAGATATCTAAAAATTAAAATTAAAATAAGTTCATAAGCGTGGAACAAAAATTATACATCAGCAACTTTCCAACTGGGTTGCCGTTGTTGCTATTTCATCATCTTGCATCACATTCGCACACAGCAGATACATACTTTCATGTATTTACAATATGTATAAATACATACTACATGCACGTACACATCCAAAGACAGTTACAACTACGATACAATATGGTGGTGAAGCGCAAACGCGAGCGAGAAATACGAGAAGAACCAACCCAAATCGCCGCCTTCGCTTCGGGGTGGCGGAAATCGCGGACCGCGCCGAGCACGCTAGTTCCAACGTAATGGAATGCCGTTCATTTCAAATAAGTGGGCATCCTGAAAATACCAAACCACCGACGGTATAATATGTGCATACATATGTATGTATGTACATAATACTTATGTACATATGTTTTCCCATAAATCTATTTGGTTAGTGGACACACTCAAGATACTAATAAATACAATGTATGTATGTATGCATGTAGGTGCTAATTTACACTGTGCTCATTAAAATTGGTAAATGTATGCAGGATGCATTTTCTGCGTACATAGTACATATGTATGTGTAAATATACTATACATATTGATACGTATACACATGTACATACATATGTATAACTGGCAGGTAATACCCCGGCCTTGCCCGGCGAAATATTTAGTTGCACTATGTTGAATTTGACTACTTTCGTCAACCGTAAGACATACACAAAAAAAGCGTATCACAATTTTCCCTCCCGTGGGGGTAGGAAACTAAACCAGTTGAGCAACGTGACTTATCTTGTGTAGGACTATGAAAATGTCTTTGAAGCCGATCTAACTAAACAAGTAATCCCACTCATTAACTTCCACACTTAACTTCCATTTCCCGCACGTGGCGACGCGTATGAGTAGAGTTTTCAAAATCATTTGGCATTTGAAGCCAATTCCAAGAATAATACTAAAATTCCACTAAAGCTTTCCAGATATTTTCCGTCCGTTGTGTTGCCCGCAAAAGTACCGAGGTTTTGGTATTTAGCTTTGGAAATTAGTGTGAAGCCATTCACATGAAAAACGAAAATGCTGAATTCCAGACTTCACCCCTTTTCCGACAGTAGGCGTACATTTTTCAAAATCGGTAACACATGTGTCGTATTATTCAATGTGAGGTGCTTTAAAAATTGGTTTCAAAATAATAATTGGATGGGAAACATAAAACTTGAAAATGAGTTTGAAGCCAATCGGACGATAATCTAAAACGTTTCATACAACAGTTTTCCGCGACTTTTCCGACCTTGGGGGTAGGTTTTCCAAAATCTTTGAGCACCGCGTCTATTATGTTTTTGTGTAGAACCTTGAAAATGAGTTTGAAGCCAATCGTATGAAAATTAAAAATGTCGAATGCCGGAGTTTTCCTCAAATTTTCCGACCATGGGGCTGAAATTTCCAAAATCGCTGATATGCGTGTCGAACTGCGCCACTGAAAACTGAACCTTGAAAATGAGTTTGAAGCCAATCGCATGAAAGCTAAAAATGTCGAATGCCAGAGTTTTCAACCGATTTTCCGACCCTGTGGTTGAATTTCCCAAAATCGCTAATACACCTATCGAATTATTTTACGTAAAGAGCTTTGAATATTAATTTGAAGGTAATCGGTCCAAAATTAGACTTTTGCCCATACAACCTTGAGACCCCATTTTCCGCCCATGGGGTGGATTTTCCAAAATCGGTGAAATATGTGTCAAATGAATTTTTGTGTAGATCTTTGAAAATGAGTTTGAAGCCGATTAGATGGTAAACAAAAAAGTTTCATACAACAGTTTTTCGCGATTTTCCACGCTTGTGGGTGGAATTTTACAAAATCCCGTCTTAGCGTGCACTTTCATCATAGATGGAACCTACTGTGAAAATTTCAGCATCCTAGCTCTTACGGTTTGGGCTGTGCGATGATTGCCAATCAGTCAGTCAGCATAAACTCTTTATATATATAGATATAGATAAAGTTCTACAATTACATCGGTTGGAAAGGAGAACGCAAATGTTGAGTTTTTGTGAAAGCTTTATTTAATTGATGCTTCAATTCTTGTGTCGGCTTAATAACTAAAATGGTCAATGCAGTATTACAATAAAGGAGCCACAGTTTAAGAGAGGCGTGGAATGACGCAATACTGTTTCTTTGTGATAAAATTCATAATTGTTTATTTAGCAGAAAATAAGGGTCACAGATCGTATGATCTATGCTGTTTTTGTCTAGTCAGCAATTTTTCAGGAGTTGCAGCTTATACATACATACATACGTTTGAATGTGTGAATTTTATTTATGCAGCAATTCTTAAGGAGCTTGCTGCTTATACGTTTAAATGTATTAGTTATGATTTCTGGGAAGGCGGAATTTTGAATTGTAATGACCTATTGTTCACTTTCTGAGATTTTTGAGAATGCATACAAAGATCTATTGGGATTTAAAGGCGGAGTTAATTCAATAACGTCACTGTATGTATGTATATAAGTATGTATGTAAAGTATGGTCATGTATACTTGCAAGCCAATCTAGCCACTATCGTAGTTTCTATTTTCCGTCACAATCGACAGTTTTCTCAACATAATGATAATCTAGTATAACGTTGCATATCTCTATTCACTCACAAAATCTAGCAGAAACAAGTTAGAATGCACTAGTCGAGTATACCTGACTGCGAGGCTCCCTGTACCCCGGTCTTAAATTTCCAACACACATCATCGTACACTTACACACATGTGTGTACATATATACAAATACTCACACCTTCAAGCGATTGTCGCCCGCTCTGCAGTACTAAAGCTAATTTTGTAAATAAGTTCCGTTATTATAATCCGAAATTTTCACAGTGGGTTCCATCTATGATGGAAGTGCACGCTAAGAGGGGATTTTGGAAAATTCCCCCCACAAGCGTGGAAAATTGCGGAAAACTGTTGTATGAAACTTTTTTGTTTACCATCCAATCGGCTTCAAACTCATTTTCAGAGATCTACACAAAAATTCATTTGACACATATTTCACCGATTTTGGAAAATCCACCCCCATGGGCGGAAAATTTGGGTCTCAAGGTTGTATGAGCGAAAGGCTAATTTTAATCCGATCACCTTCAAATTCATTTTCAAAGCTCTTCACGTAAAATAATTTGACAAGTGTATCAGTGATTTTGGGAAATTCAGCCCTATGATCGGAAAAGTGGCGGAAAACTCTGGCATTCGACTTTTTTAAGTTTCATGCGATTAGCTTCAAAGTCATTTTCAAGGTTCTACACAAAAACATAACAGACGCGGTACTCAAATATTTTGGAAAATCTACCCCAAGTTCGCGAAAATCAAGGAAAACTGTTGTATGCAACTTTTTTGATTATCGTCCGATTGACTTCAAACTCATTTTCAAACTTTTCTGTTTATCATCCAATTATTTTGAAACTAATTTTCAAAGCACCTCACATTAAATAATTCGACACATGTGCTACCGGTTTTGAAAAATGCACGCCCGCGGTCCGAAAGGGTGAAGTCTGGAATTCAGCTTCATAATAATTTCCAAATATAAAAAAAAACCTCGGTACTTTACGGGCAATACAACGGGCGGAAATAGTTGGATAGCTTTATTCTAGATTTTTAGTATTATTCGTTGAATTGGTTTTCAAATGACAAATGATTTTCGGAAATCTACTCCGCGTCCCCGGGCGGAAATGGAAGTCAAGGACAAATGAGTGGGATTATTTGTTTAGTTAGATCGGCTTCAAAGACATTCATAGCCCTACACAAAAAACATTAGTCACGTGGCTCAACTATAGAGTTTCCTACCCCCACGGGAGGGAAAACTGTGATACGTTAGTTTTGTGTATTTCTTATGGTTGACGAAAGTAGTCAAATTCAACATAATGCATTTTAATCTAAATATTTAACCTAAAAATTATCCCTTTAAATCGTTATTATCGATTTGTGGGGGTGTGGGGGAATATCTGAAATGAACTTGACCTGCACATACATACATATGTACAAACATTGCAATCCTGGTGTCTTTAGCTCTTATAGTTTTCAAGATCCTTGCGATCATACGTGCGGTCGGACAGAAAGACAGGGCCAAATCGACTCGACTGATCAATCTTTATACATACATATGAATGTACATACATACATATGTACATATATTAAAGAGTTTCTGCTGAACGACTGGCCACTTTTGGGCTAGAATCCTGGAATTTTTACATTACCTTCCTATTATAAAGAAAGGTGGTTAAATATATATAGGGAAGTATGAGAAAATAATATTTGAAAATATTATGAAAATCTCGGTATGCACCAGCGATGGATAACAATATGAAAGTGCAAAAGAGATAAGAAATGTCTCTCTTGAATCGCTCTCTCGGCTTTAAAACTTATAAGTGCGACTGAAATCGCCATATTGCTTATGTTTATCAGACTCTGCCCACGGTTTAGAGACACACGATTGAGAGAGCCATAGGTTACGATAAGAAGTGTGCAACTTTTGGCTCTCACTGCGCATGTACGTCACATGTTATGAAATTCAGCGCGCGCTTTTGAACTTGTAAGAAAATCACTGCATTTTTTTAGTACATCGGCTGTAATTTCAGTCCGAAAATCTTGCCAGCATGTTGTAAAGATATTTTTAACGCGTCGATTGATATGCTATGGACCCCTGTATGTGACAAATCTTTATTTTCGGTGCAAGCAGTAAACATTTGAAAACCGGCCGGATCGAATAACTTTATAATATAGGTCCATAGGACTGCGTATTATTCAATATGTATGGCACATAGAGAGGTCCATATCATATATCAATCGACGCGTTACGCATTTCTGTACTATAATATAACCTGACTTTTCAAATCTGGCTGGAATTACAGTCGTACTGGCCGATTTACTAAAAAAAAGTCCTTAGTTTTCAAACATTATTTAAACGCGCGCGCAAAATTTGGGGTAATGTGACGTCACACGCTCGCGTTACCGAATATCGGCGAGTAACGGACATGCGCATGGCGTAACCTACTGTCTCTAAACCGTGGGTGGGACCAAGGTGGATTTACTATATGTATAAGTCCATCTTGGGTGGGACCTGCTGCAGCGCTGCTCTCGCTCTCACGACCCGAAGCGTCAGATCCATGATGCAATGAACCTGGTTCATCATGGTCAGATCCACCAAGTCTGTCGCCAGTGACGCCAATTATTTTCCGGAAAAAAGACAAAACGACCAAAGAAAACAGGGCAAATAAGCAGAAAAACAGGACAATATTTTTTATATTTAATTTAAAAATTTCAAGGAATCTTCGATGATTTTTTCGCCGGTCTTTACTTTCTAATCGTACGTCGCCATGACGCCTATTTACTTTAAGTATTTGCCAGGCAATTTATATGAATAACAACAAGATTTATGTCGACGCAATCCAAATCTTCAGAAGATAAAATATACTTATAATTGAAACTTTTTATAATATATTCATTTACATAATTGTCAAAGTAGCATTTATCGCCTCTATTTCTAGACGGTTCCTCAACTTCGTTTTTATTAAACTAACTTGGCTAAAAATCCTCTATACTTCTGCATTTTGCCATGGCAACGATAGAAGAGTTAGAGCGGAAGTGACCAGTTATGACAAAGGGTTATTACCTGCAGTCTCGATATTTTTTTGCTTTGGACCAAAACTTTGACGTATTTTCAACATTCTCCCATTTTAAGAGGTGAATGCTGGCGTACTGGGAAACTACTTTCGTCTTTGCCAAATTTTGTTCATAGAAGATCAATTTGAAGGAACATAAAATATATTTTTACTCCTGTACCCATAAAATGGGTAAAAGGGGGTACTAAATCTGTGCAAATGTATGTAACAGGCAGAAGGAGACATCTCCGACCCTATAAAGTATATATATTCTTGGTCAGTATCAAAAGAGATTTCGATTTGGCCATGTCCGTCCGTATGTACTCGGGTTCGAATCTAGCCGACTACTACTCATATACGGACAAGTTTGGACAAAAATTTCTAACAATAAGGTCACTGATGAGGATGCTTGGCAGCATCCGAAATAGCGCTATATGACCAGCCAATACTTTTTATATCTACCTTTCTATATTCACCCTGAATTGTTGACGTCGAGCCTGTTAAATATTTCATATTACAAATTATACGTCGCTAAACACACATTCTATAAATTCAAATATATATTGTAAATACAGAGATAGTGTCTGTCTCACCCTACATAAAACAAGTAAGAACGTTGCACACACATTAGTGTGTATGCCAAGTTAGGTGACTCTATCTTTTCTTTTCTTGGGCGATCTCGACACTACATAAATTGTGGGTATACACCAACATGTGTACCAAGTTTGGTTGCTCTAGCTTCAAGGGTGTGGAAAAAAATTTCGATCATACGGACAGACTGATATTTCGAAAACCAATATACTCTTTTTCCCATCGAGAACAGAGTATAATTAATAAGATAGAATAGCCAACAAAAATTCGTCAGTAAAGTTTAAAATTTTTTGTGACTGATGGAGCTAATCAATTTGCACTGACCGGCACATATATGTATACTAGCTGGTAAAACGCCAGCGTTGCCTTATGTTGAATTTGACTTCTTTCGTCAGACGTAAGAAATACACAAAACTAACGTATCACAGTTTTCCCTCTCATGGGGGTAGGAAACTATATAGTTGAGCCACGTGACTAATGTTTTTTGTGTAGGGCTATGAAAATGTCTTTGAAGCCGATCCAACTCTACAAATAATCCCACTCATTTGACGTTGACTTCCATTTCCCGCCCGTGGCGACGCGGAGTAGATTTTCCAAAATCATTTGGCATTTGAAAACCAATTCAACGAATAATACTAAAAATCCAGACTAAAGCTTTCCAACTATTTCCCGCCCGTTGTATTGCCCGCAAAGTACCGAGGTTTTTTTTTATATTTGGAAATTATTATGAAGCTGAATTCCAGACTTCACCCCTTTCGGACCGTGGGCGTGCATTTTTCAAAACCGGTAGCACATGTGTCGAATTATTTAATGTGAGGTGCTTTGAAAATTAGTTTCAAAATAATTGGATGATAAACAGAAAAGTTAGAAAATTAGTTTGAAGTCAATTGGACGATAATTAAAAAAGTTGCATACAACAGTTTTCCTCGAATTTTCCGACCTTGGGGTAGATTTTCCAAAATCTTTGACCACCACGTCTACTCTGTGTTTCTGTAGAACCTTGAAAATGAGTTTGAAGCCAATCGCAAGAAAATTAAAAATGTCGAATGCCAGAGTTTTCCGCTGATTTTCCGACCATGGGGCTGAATTTCCCAAAATCGCTGATACACGTGTCGAATTATTTTACGTAAAGAGCTTTGAAAATGAGTTTGAAGCCAATCGGACGATAACCAAAATAGTTTCATAAAACATTTTTCCTCGAATTTTCCGACCTTGGGGGTAGATTTTCCAAAATCTTTGACCACCACGTCTATTCTGTGCTTCTGTAGAACCTTGAAAATGAGTTTGAAGCCTACCGCATGAAAATTAAAAATGTCGAATGCCAGAGTTTTTCGCTGATTTTCCGACAATGAGCTGAATTTCCCAAAATCGCTGATACATGTGTCGAATTATTTTATTGCACGAGAATTGTTTTTCGTTTATTTTCTATTTCGAAGGTTTGGCCAGCCGCGACTGGCATGCATGCGAAGATCTTTAATAATCTTTTAGTACGTGGTATAATGAGTGGAATTGCTTTAAAAAAAATTAGATAGTTCTTAAAATACAATAAATTGACAGTGTCCATTTAAATTAAACACGCATAGCAGCTTTTGCTATGCTATTTAACAAAGTCAAACGGGTAGTGTTTAATTCATTATACCCTAACAGAGGGTATTATAATTTTGTCTCGAAATGTGTAATGGACTGAAGGAGACGTTTCCGACCCAACAAAGTATATACATATGTACATATATTCTGAATCAGCATGAATAGCCGAGTCGATATAGCGATGTCCATCTGTTTCTATGCAAACTAGTCTCTCAATTTTAAAGCTTTCGTACTGCAACTTGGCACAGATCTTTTTTTTGCTGCAGGCAGTACATATGTCGGAACCGGGTGGATCGGACCACTATAACATATAGCTGCCATATGAATGATCCATTGACAACTATGTTTTTGTATGAAAAACTTTTTGTGTATAAAGGTATCCTTACCAAACTTTCCCAAACAGAGTCTCTTGAGAATTTAGACAATCTGACCAAACGTAATATGTGGACGACCCATAACCTACTGTCTCTCGACCGTGGGACCGACCCGAACAAATACGAACCGTGTTGGTGACAAACGTTTCCAAAGTCTGGCTAATATATAAGTTGTTATTCTCAATGGTTTTGTATAACTGGCCATAGTGTTGGAATTGTGGCAACGTTGTTGGTTAAGATATCTTAAGAAACAAAAAGTTTTCATACCAAGCAATAATTGAACTTTGACCCCCTTCCAGATGGAATTTCGCAAAACGCCGTCTTACAATTACAATTTGTACATTAGGGTCCTTAACATATGACATATGACTAAGTCTTCCTTCACCATTTTTTCCACGTCCATTTTACAAAAGCCTACACAATAGCCACTTTCTCAACGTTGTGAACGAAGAGCTCTCAATTTAAAGAAAGATCCATGAAAAGTTAATTACATATGAATGTTGTTAGGTAAACGTATGCAAAAGGTATTTTTCTCTGAAGAAATTTTGGATGATTACGTAATCATAGAGGGCGAGGTCAGCCAATTGATTACGCTTGATTACATGGGCAGGGAGGGTATCAAAAAAGGGCGAAAAAGTGATTACGTAATATGTGTACGACCCCTACCCTTGAAGCTAGAACAACCAAACTGGGTACACATGTTGGTTTATATCCTTGATTTCTAAAGTGTCAAGGTTTTGCAAGACCCCCTCCTCCACAAATGAGCTTAATCTCCCACATCTAACAAATTTTACATATGTACACACTGTTTTTTTTCATTCCTTTGTGACCCCACAAATAACCAAACTGTACTGGACTTCAATCAGAGTATTCTGCAAGCGGGAACATCCGACTGCAACGTTCATGTTTCTTCTGCAACCGATACAAAATGTCACATGGTAAACCTGAACGCCCTTATTTCGTCCGCGCAGTAGATTTTCCAAAATCGGTTGGCACTACTTTTAATCATATTTTGTTTATAGCTTTGAAAAGAAGAATTTTCCAAGTGGTACATTTTGAAGAATAGATTTAGCAGCAACCCTGAAGTATGGCTAATTAACCAGTGTTTTTTACTCCCTGTACTCATAAAATGGGTAAAAAGGGGGGAATTAAATCTGTGCAAATGTATGTAACAGGCAGAAGGAGACATCTCCGACCTTATAAGTATATATATTCTTGATCAGTATCAAAAGGAAATCCATTTGGCCATGTCCGTCCGGATGAACATCGATCTAAGCAACTATAAGAGATAGACACCAAACTTAAAATGTAGGTTCCTGTATATCATACGCAGATCAAGTTTTTTTTATCGATTACAGATACCTCCTCCGCACCGCAATTCGATAATTTGGGGATTTGGCATGTATAATGCTTGGGTCACTCTCAATCTACTCGACTAGAGCATTCTTACTTGTTAAAGCTTCACATTTTCCCAACAATATTTTTACGAAAAATTAAAAACTCGGTAAGTTCACATATATGCGCTTTTAATTATAACAGATTTATTACCACATCAAAATGTGACCTTCCTTTCAAATTCAATTCAATTTCAAATTCAATCCTATATCTAGCAACTGACGGCGCTCTCTTCAATGTTTGCGGCTAAGGTATTTCTTGGGGTTACGGTCCATCGACATAGTCGCGGCCCCCAACATTAATACGACCCTCAGCGGCGGTTACCGAGAAACCCAGAATACGTGCATCCATTTTCGTCATCTTACTTTTCTTGATTTTCTTCTGCTTGTTCTGAATGATGACAATGATCACATTTAGTTTGAATTGAGATTGTGTTTGAGTACAAGTACATACCTTGTTATCCCCATTGTCATTACTTGACGGTGTTATAGCCGGCGCCGGCTTACACATATCATCGTTATGTGCGTTCTGAGCACGCTGAAGACTCTTGTATTTGCTGCGACGCTCCAAAAATTGTTTGGCAAAGTCGGTGGACTCTTTTCCTTCACCTGTAAATAGAGTTAAAAGTTAGAACAATGAGACATAAGCGGCCATTCCCTAAAGTTACTGATATCCTCTTAACGAATGACATATAAGAACAGGTAGGTAGAAATGTACAACGCAAAGTTACATACCCAAATATATGCGGACATAGTCCTTCACTTCATAAGGAGCTTCCAGGTCTTGCAAAAAGGCTACAAACGTTGGTACTGTAAATGGTTATATTCGATATATTAGAAAAGAGACCTATATTCAGTCACTATCTGAAATTCGGTTGTTATACTTACCATCCACCTTGGCCGACATATTATCAAGGCTCTTCATACACCAAATGGTGAAGTCGTTTTCATACTCGCTTATTTTGCTGTTAGAGGAGACGTCGCCACTTTGCTGGTGGGTCTTAACACTGGATTTTTTGTCCTCGCTACCTGCGGCTTTGGGAGTCACCTTAGATAGACTTAGCTTATTTTTATCTTGCTGCTGCTGCTGTTGCTGACCGGTGGCAGATTTGGTATTCTTTAATAATAAGTTCTGCATAGCCGGTAATGTTTGGCTCTTACGCAAATTGCGAGGTGATGGCAATATAGCAGCCGACTTTGCCTGCGCTTGCATTTGCGACTGCGGCTTATTAGATGAAGGCAAGCCGGCCGCTAGCACAGAAGCGGCTGTTGTTGCGCCCAGGGGCACATACTTGGGCACAGGAGCTGGCGTTGGATCATCCCATAGGCCTGTGCTGGCTGCAGCTGGGCTAGCGTTGTTTCCAGATCCACTCCACGCCTTATTAGCATTACCCCAAATGTTGGATAGACCGCCTGAAACTGTCAGGCTGGCTGCCAGCGTGGACTGCTGCTGATGTTCGTGTTCCCTACGACGTTGCTGTTCTAACAACTCATTGGCTAGTCGTTTGGCCTCCTCAGCCTGTATGTCGACTAAACTCATAACCGGCGCTGGCGCTGGTGCTGCTTGCCATTTAAGAAGCGCATCATTTGCCTCGGCTGCTGCCGCGGCTGTTGCGCGCAATTGTTTGTCCAGCTGTTCCTGTTGCCGCTGCTGGTCCGCACGCCGTTCGCGTCGCTCTGCCTTCTGGATTTCGGCCAGCCCTGGCGCAGCAATATTCACGCTCGGAGCTTGCAACGACCACGGTGCAATTGAAGTGCTATGAGAGCGAGCTGTTTGTTGCTCAATCTTAACACCGCTGACCTTATTGCCGCCTGTCCCAGTTGCACATGTAGCTACTGAAAATACAAATATAGTGCATGTAAGTATCCGAATGATCTATATATATAAATGGAGGCAGCCCTGACTGACTGATTGGGATAGCCAAAAACTATAAGACTATAACCAAATTTTTCATTTATAGTTTCCATTTATGACGAAAGTTCACACTAAGACGGAATTTTGAAAAACTCAACCCACAAATGTGGGAAATTAGCGGTTGTCGTATGAAACTTTTGTTTACCCTTCAATCGATTTAAAATTCTATACAAAAAAAAAGTCAGAATGCTCTAAATTTGGTGTCTCTAGCTATTCTAGTTGCTGAGATCGACGCGTTCATCCGGACAGCCAGACAGACGGAAAAGACTAGATCGTCTCGGCTGTTAATACTGATCAAGAATATAGGGTCGGAGATATCTTTTTCTGCGTGTTACATACATTTGCACAGATTTAATACCCCCATTTTACCCGTTTTATGGGTACAGTGAGGGAAAAACAAAAAAAAATTAATTTGATTGATAGTCTGACTGTCTGACTTATTGGCGACTCACGGGGAAAACTGTTGCACTAAACTTTTACTATTCAGATCGAAGAAATTTTATTCGGCAGCGAAATTTCCATACCATATTGATAGCTGGCGAACGCTAGGCATTTACATGACAAGTAAGAATGCTCTAGTCGAGTATACTCGATTAAAAATCATCAAAATTTTATAATGCACTTTCCGCCAGCACAAATTTTCATTGATCTGAATAACGGCCTTTATCACTCAATCGGCTCCAAACTCAATTTCAAAGCTCTACCCATTATTTTTTTATTTTCATGCTTTAAGCTAATTTTCAAGTTTCGACACAATAACTCAAAGATTTTGAAAATCTACCTCTACACAGCTCTACACATTAAACGTGTCTCGCAGATTTTGGTAAAGTAGTCCAGACGGTCGGCAAATTGGTAGAAAACTTTTTGCAATATACACTTTGATTAACTTCAAACTCATTGTTAAAGCTGTACACAAAAAATAAACAATAGCTATAACCTACTGGCGGGATTTGGTGGATGTCATTGTCAGTAAAATGTTGTTTTTGATATCGGAATGTGAAATTCTGGGTAGCTTCTGCTTAACTGTATTGTGAGTGGGATAAAAAAGGCGAATTATACCTAAAAGAGCTTTATGAAAAAGATTTGGCTCGGGCAACACACTTTTAATTATAATGATGCGTGGGTGCTGCAAACACATTTGAATACCTCAAAAGAGGTTATAACCATAGATATAACAGCTCGTGGTTATAACCATAGTTATAACAGCTCGGTTTTACGGAACCATTTTGACAAAAAAACAGTTAAGTTTTTACTTGTGGTAGTGATTTTCGATTTGAAGCAAATATACAAAAAATTAAAGGACCACTAATGCTTTAATATCTGATACACATTGAACAATGCTAAACACACTCAATGTTATATAAGCGCAGTGCTCTAAAAAACAATTCTAAAAATTTTTTGGAAAAGCGTATGTAGGGTCTGTGTCGACGGCCTGTCCGTATGAACACAATTTTTTACACACTTTTGAAGCTAGAGCAACCAATCTTGGTGCCGAGATTCACTATATTGCATCGCAAACATTTTTTCCCTAAATATAGCGACTTTTTGGCTTTCGAACTCTACATTTTGTCCTGCAATACCTTTTAGCAAGTCAACAATTTGAATATTTTTTATAAATGTACCATGCTCATATTTATGAATATCAGTTGTCAAAAGTAAACATGCCAATGTGTCTAGGCCGGTTTGGACACACTGGCAGTAGACCAAATATTCGACCATTTTTGCTGGCAGACATGTGTTGATGCCGTGGATATTTAAATATTTTATCGGTTTCAATTAATTTCATATATTTATTTAATGATATAATAATAATATAGCAGCTCTCCACAATAAAATGTAGAAGAAAACCACGGAATGTTGAGCGCGACAGGGCATCTGCCGATATTAAAGGGCTTATTGGTTTGGAAGACAGCGAGTCGATTATTTGAAGAGCGCGGGCAAAAAGTCAAAATCATTTGCGTAAATACGAAGAAAATTGCGGTAAGCTAAGTCTTCTGCCCGCAGATCTCGTAGCAAAGTACTAAAGAAACCAATTTCCTGCCGTTTCGCGATCCATGGCCGCACCCACATTCTTTTCCTTTCAATTTTTTTTTTTTTCAACATTTGATCAAAAATAAATTCTACCGAATGTTTTTCGACCTGACAGTCTAAACACACGACGAAAATTTTGCCAGATACTAGACTGAAATGAATGCTGCCAGACTAAAATTAGTCGAATGTTTGCCTGTGTGTAAACACTGTACCAGTGCTCCGGCATAGAATATTCGGCCTTCTGCCAGTGTGTCTAAACAGGCCTTAAGACGATTAACGACTTCAGTTTTTTACGACTGTTCATCAGAAAATATTAAACTTATCGATCAGTTTGTAATATTCATAATAATAATAAAACTCACAATTGCTGATATTGAATGAATTATCTGCATGAAGAAACTAGTAAGAATGATATAGTCGAGTATACCCGTCTACAAAACTCCCTGTACCCAGGTCAAAAATTTCCGATCGCATCTTCGTAAACTTATACATACACAAGGACGCACACACACGAGCCACAGCGCAAGCGACAGCGCATTTTAAATGGTGGCTGTGCTTCTTCCCCCCTCGCTGCAGCACTGAATCTTCTTTCGTGAATAACTTCCGTGTTTATTATCCGATCAACATGAAATTAAGACAGTAGATTAAAAGTGACTAAAGTATTGTACACGCCAAATCTTAAAGCTATATCTTGTTACTGTAAAACGGTTTTTTATCGATTTGCGGGGGAACGGGGGGAGATATCTGAAATATGAAACAAACTTAACCTGCGTATATTATACAGGAACCTACATTCCAAATTTTGAGATCGACGCGTTCATACAAACAGACGGACATGGCCAAATCGAAATCTCTTTTGGTACTGATTAAGAATATATATTATAGGGTCGGAAATGTCTCCTTCTGCCTGTTGCATACATTTTCACAGATTTAGTACCCCCTTTTTACCCATTTTATGGGTACAGGGAGTAAAAAGTTTTTAAAGCAAACTATATAAAGTACAATAAAGCTCGCAATTGTGAATGAATGAATTATCTGTATAAACAGAACAACACTTATGACAGGGATAAGACTTATATCTACGATTATATTATATTCAATATAATAAAATGCTTGATTTATACTTTTGCACAAATAAATCGCACTAATTTTAATGGGCACAGCGTATAATTATAATATCGATTCTCACCTGGTGTAAGAGCTGTGGCTGATGCTTGCAAATCGCCAAGTAAGGCCTTACGGCGCTGAGCATGAATTTGTTGCTGGCGCAGCTTTTCCTCTCGAAGTTGGCGATTCTTTTCCTCCTCCGCTTGCAACGCTCGCCGCCTCTCCTCCTCTTGTTGTTGCCGTTTACGCTCCTCCTTAAGACGCCTCTTCTCCTCAACCTGCTCGCGACGGCGCTCATCTTCGCTAATTTTTGGATCTGCTTGTTTCCCTTGGTTTTGCTGTTGCTGCTTAACACCCAGCTGTATCTGTTGCAGTTGCTGCTGTTTTATAGCATGTTTGACACCTACTTGCTGCTGAACTATTTGTGGATCCTTGGGTTGCGTGATGACATCAATAATTGCAGGTTGACCTGGAGCCGGCGTCTGCTGCAGCGGTTGGGTTTGAATTAGATTGGACACTTCCTCCCCAGCTTTGCGATGATTGTCGTGATTATTTCCATGTTGTGGCACTGCATCAAAATCTAAATGGCTTGGCGCGTTCGTGGTATCTTGCACTGATATATGACGTTTCTGCTGCTGGAGCATCAACTGTTGACTCTGCTCTTCTTCCAAAGTGGACACATCCCACAAAGTTACCTTTGCGTTTGGCATTGCAGGCCATGGCTGGTTGGACTGGCCGTGCTGCTCATGCAAGTTCTGTGGCCATATTGGCATCATTAGGTTCTGGGCTGCCATGAAATCCACACCAGAATTTGGCTTGACCTGCTGCTGCTGCTGACTGTTGGCTGCCGAAGGACCTCGCAGCAACATCCTTAAATTGTATTCGTTTAAGAGGTCAAGATCGGTGCTAGGTACCTCATTTATTTTGTTTGCCTCCGGTTCGGAGCCGAATTGCTGCACTTGCTCTGGGCTCTGTCCCTGCCTCTGAGTTTGCTGATGCATTAATTGGGCATTTATTATAAAATCGTTGGCATCCAAAAAGTTGCCTGTTTGGCGCTGATCTGTTCCGCCAGGAAAAATCTGCTGCTGCTGATCCTTCTTTGCATGCTGGGCAATTGCATCGTACAACTGACTGCCGGCAATAGGATTTAAGGCAGCCAGAGAATTGCTTAGACCACTGAAACTGCTCAAGTACTCAGGCAGCACCAACATCTGCACCTTGCTCCGCACAATGGCTTCGCGCTGGACAGCGTCTAGGCGCTGAAAGCATTCGTTTTTTGACAGATCCGAAAGGATCTGGTACTCTTGGTGCTGCAAGTACTGATCCTGCAGCATTTGAAAGCGCATTGTAAGCATATGAGATGTGTCCACGCTATGTGCGCTCAAGTGGCCCTTCACAGCAGAGCTTAACGAGTCTGCAGTTGCAGTCACATTAGCTTTTAATTGCTCATCGACGCCGACGCTAGAGCGGTGTTGTTGCTGCTCGGCTAACGAAAGCGGTAGAGCAAGGGTTGAGGGTAGGGGCTTACGCGGCGTCAGAGTAATCTGTAGGTTGTCTAAATCCATTGGTGTGGGAAGGAGATGGCTGTGCGTAAATGGCATGTTGCCATGACAGAGCTTTATCAACTCGCCAAGAGGCCTAAAACGACTGTCTGAGAATCGCCGCACAAAAAGATTCTCGTTAAAGTAGCCGGCCCGGTACCATTCGGTCATCTCCATGGCACAGAACGGGCCTTGGACATTCGACTGTGGATCCCGATAAAACCACAAGTCATTCGGGTTTGCATTAATCATGTGGGGTGGAAGCACTGATAAATGCTGCTGTTGTTGAAGGTGATGATGATGCTGCATAGCCAACTGATCGGAAAATGGCAGAGGCTTATGGGACAATTCACTGAGCATTGCAGTTGCTGCATTCTCCGGATGTTGGCCTATCAGCTGGTGCTGAAGCTGCAGTTGTCCTGCGTCGACCGCAGAGTTTGGCAGGCCTGGCATAACATATCTGTTACTGCCGCCGATGTTTGCAGTATTTGGCAACTCCGGTATGCAGTCCGCTCGGGTTTCAGAACCAACGTCACCATCATCGTCCATAATCAGTTTCTCAACTTCATCGGCCACCTCTTTAAAGCGTTCCGAAATGTCCCCAAGAATAGCCAATTTGTGAGTAGGTGTTGATTCATGAGTTACAGACCTGACTTCTATTTCATGCGCGTTCAAGTTGTTGTTGGTTGTAGTTGTAATTTCGGCGTTGGCTGTGGACACCTTTGTCTCATGTTCCAAGTTCGCTGGTTTAACTGATCCGTTTGAATCACAATCCGAAACATGTTTCTGCTCTGGTTGGCTATGATTTTGAGCCCGAATCACTTGGGAACTGTCCGAGCTGTTCAAAGCAATTTTGTCTTTAGACGCATCTTGTGAGTCGACAGCATTTGCTGATTGCTTTCGTGGATTTACATTATTCTTCAGTTGCTCATGTAGCTCAGCGCTCTCGCCGTGGAAAGCACCACTCGAGTCAAAAGTGCCGCCTATTTCGGATGGGTTTTCCATTGCCCATTCCGGTAAATTGTCGTCACCATCAACGCCGCTGGCGTTGGCGGACCAAGGCTGATTGCATTTTGAGTTCATTTGACGAGTTGCACTTGATACGCTACCACCAGGAGCACCAAGTCCTGTCCCATGCGTTTTAGTGGTGGTGTTAACGCTAGCACGCTCAATGCCAACAGTTCCTATCGCTGAAATGGAGCGTTGAATATTGCCAACAGTATTGCTACCGAAACTAGTGCCATCGAGGTTGCCAATCTGAGTAAGCTCCTCGTCGCGCCAGCTTGTGGATCGTCCTAAAATGAGGAATGCAAGTACGTTTCAAGCTTTTTCCGCAAACAAGAGTTACTCAAGATTACTCATCCATGCTTACCCCAGCGATGAGTGCTGCCGCTGCGCCAACCTGCCGCTTCACTGCCAGCTACACTACCTGTAGTCGGGCCGTCACCAGAGCCGTCTTCATTGCGGTTTCGACGCCAGTTTTCCATGTTGCGGTTATGACTTGAAAACTCCTTACGCGGACTTGAGCTCGGTGTTCCGTTCCAGTCCACTCCCATTCCGGCAGCACCACTACCGCTAACGGTGGAACCCACAGCTGTTGAGTCACCAGTGCCATTTCGCTCGCTCCAATTTCTTTCCGGCTACAGCATAACCAAATATAGAAGGGGCAATATAACTACTAATTACTAACGGTCAATTGATCTCAAGCAACGAGCAACTATTACCTTCACCGATATAGCAGACAAACTGTCATCGTAGATAGCGTTTGGCCTCTGGTACATTGGATGATAAACAGATTTTCCACGCATCCGTCCCCGCTCAACCGTTCCACCTCGGCCGGAACCGCGCGAAGGTATCCCAAACCCACCAGCCGAGCGCGGCAGCCAGGCTGGGCGCGACTGTCGAATTAAATCATTATTCATTTGTTAGGACAGGAAATTGGCATGTACTTACGATATTCCCAAGCTGATTTTGGCTGTTGATCTCTTCCTCAGAGCCGGGCGTTAGAGCAAGCGGGAATTGCACTTTCTCAACGAACAGCTTTTTGAAAGAAGGCAGAATCTGCGGTAGCAAACAATTTCGATCGAACAGTGACAACATCTCTTCACGCCCGTATCGGTACTCCGGAAACATATTACGAGAGGCTGCTGTATGGCTGTGACTGGCCGGCATATTTCCCCCCGCGCTACTGCCACTGCCAGCTCCACCAAAACTGTGCATAGCTGTGCCAATTCCGCCGACAGTGCCGCCTCCAACACCCACAGCAGCCACATTGTTGGTACTGACGACTGAGGGCTCCGCAGACATATTGCGCAACCATTCTGGTCCAAATTTCATGGAGTCTGTCATTTTGAGCAACTCTTGAGTTTGTTTTCTTAATTTCTGTCGCTGAAATCGGGTAATAACAATTTTGACTATCAATAATATAAGTCAGTAGACACACTATTGGGTTAACAAGTTCGATTGCGATTTTAAATCTTTGTATACTACGACAAAAATAAAAAGAAAAAATTTCTAAACTTCCACTACCATATACATACTTATATGTACATATGTATTACACACACCCATGACATGTGTTATATGTAAGCCTTGCATGTGTTCGTGCGTACTGCAAAAATTGAAACAATAAAGACAGCGGAACAAGAACAAGGAAACCTAACCTAACCTATAAAAAGCGGCCTTAATATTGCACAAAGTTGTAAGCGAAAAACACGCATTATTTAAAGTGCACATAATTACTGATCAGATAACCTAGTTTCATGCACAAATTCCAAAATTGACGCACGTATGTATATATAGTAATTTATGCATGTAAATACATTTATTTATTTACCAAGATTAATTGTTAACAAAATATACGGCGCTATAATCAGAAATTGGTGTTGCACTTTGTAAATGTCTGCACATATTACTTTAAGCATGAATACTAACCAAATATAGTACTTTACTACGTTTTATGTCGTTTTTTAGTCGTTGCTTAGTCTCAAAAAGTTGGCAGCTTATTCTACTACTAGAAGCACTGTTGGCACCACATGCAAACACATGCATACATATACACACATGCACACCTACAAATTTACTTAGACCAAATGCCATTTAAATTTCACCTAAGTCGAAATACGATTCAGATATACGTACAGAAACTTTCCAAGTTTGAATAGGATTATAAACAGAAAAACAGGCTATTTATTCCTGTTAGTTTCGCAAGTGTTTTAATGACTTATTAGTAGCGTTGGCACTCACATATATGTATGTATTTATGCAAGTGATAGTGTGTGTAAACTGGAGATGAGCGTTACTTGCGTACGTGTTATGTGTCACAAGTATTTTAAAGTTTAGAAATATCGAAATTACATGATGACGTCATGAATCATGATACTTATTATAGATCCTTTCCACAGCAGCACATTCAGTAGGTGTAACGCCATTTTGTATTTTTGGGCAGAATGTGCAGTTCATGCCTGTACAAAATCCCATAAGGTCAAATTGACTTCAGCAATTCGCCCCGACAGTCTATAGTATTTTTTTTATCAAACATGCTTATCGATGCATATCAATAAAGGGGTGCAAAGGTAAACAATGAACAGCTGTTGTGTGCAAAAATTAATTTTTTGAATAAATACTAAAATGCTTATATCTTAATGTTCCTGTAAGGATGAGGTTAAATTTTTCAAATTTTACATTAAGTTTGCACCAAAACAAGCCAAACAGCTGCTTTATTTCGGGCGAATGACATGTTGAACATTTGACCATGGAAAGCCAAAAATCCGACTAAATCAAATGTCAATACATTCAGTGCCCGTGGAAAGGGGCTATTGGAGATTCGATAATTTACATTGCGTACTAATTGGTAAAATGTGAAAATGCAATTATTTTTCCCAAAAGATATACATGGACCCGAATAAATTTTATACCATCGCGGGTTTCGGGAAAATCTAATTATGTTTTTATCGTCATAAGAAATGAACGTGTGATAGTCTCGATTTACGGTAATTTTTCAGCTTAACGATATAGCAATAAAAAAATTATTTTCGTATTAAGTGACGCGTTTTAATATAAGAAAACAATTTCCAGATGCGGAAAAGGATTATTGCAACAAAAACCTGTTCGATTATCAATTAATCGAAATAAATACTCCATAGTTATGAGACATCCGTAATAGCCTTTTTCCACTGCATCCGCGTCTTCATTTCCGTTGAAATTGTTATCGCGTACCAAATCGATTAGAAAAGCAGTGGCTATTAAGTAGCCGTTATCTCTTTGTTCTGAATGACCTGTGAAGTGTATTTGGCGCACTAAACAGCTGATATTAGTCACAAAAATTGTATAGAACAATGGTAAATTTGGTAAAAAATCTCACTAAGCACAAAATTACATTCTGTCGGTGCAACAAAACTTTATTGTCGAAATAATGAAACTAATGCAAATAAAAGTTGACCGATATGCGTATATCGACACGATAGTTGTTCGTCTTAGTGTTGGAAAACATTAAATATTTACCAGAGTTGCCAGACAGGTAGATATAGAACCGCACAAATTTGAATTTGTTAATAATAGTTTAAAATAAAATGTGAATAGGCTTAAAATAATAAGCGCGATTTATCGCTCTTTCGGCCTTAAAACTTATAAGTGCGACTGAAATCGCCACATTGCTTATGTCTCTCATACTTTGCCTTTCAGTTTCAGTTTATTAATTAGTTATGTTCCTTTTTAGTTAACATAATGCGAATGTTGCTGCGCTGATTTACAATAACATTATTATTTGTGTTGCGTAGTAAATCGAAACAGCTGCATTCGCATTATCGATTGATGATAGATTTTTCATAAATGTGGCGGTCGGTCGATATTTGTTAGTACCAACATGTAATAAGTTTGCCGCCAAATTTGAGACTTTTGAATTATTGTGACAGCGGTGCATATTTCCGCAGTGCACGGGACTTACGCAAACAGAATGCGATAAATGTAGGGTTGCGCTATGTTTTAACAATGGAAATGATTGTTTTAAAAGTTTTCACTTGAATTAAGTAAAGACTTTTTACCACCCTTCCGCTATTTTCTGAATGCAAGTATTATTCTTCTAACTTCATCAAAAATATTTTAAAGGACGGGTGGGTGCCGTCGCCACGGGCGAGACATGGGTGTCAAAGTCAAATAGGAGACATTATTTGTTTAGTTAGAGTGGCTTCAAAGTCATTGTCACAGCCCTACCGCAACAAATCATTAGCCATTTGACTCAACTATTTGGTTTCCACGGGATGGAATTTTGTGATACTCTATTTTTGTGTGTTTCTTACGGTTGACGAAAGTAGTCAAATTTAAGATAATGCACTTTTATTTAAATATTTCGCCGGGCAAGACCGGGGTATTTCCAGCTATAAATAATAAATAATAATAAGAATTGAAATTTATTTAAATATAGTTAGGAAATGCGGGCAACGCCGCGAGGTATAAGCTATTACAATATAATAGAATAACAAGAAAGAACGTCTATCTTCGGGTGCCGAAGCTATATATGGGAGCCATGTGGTCCGATTTTGATCAAATTATAGGAAACTATTTAAAGTATAATAAAACTCTCACTTAGTTTGGATAATATATTTGTATAAACAAAAAGTTTGATATAGTTATCCGATAGTTGTCGACCGATCATTCCTATGGCAGCTATATGTTATAGTGGTCCGATCTGGCCGGTTCCGACATATGTACTGCTTGCAGCAAAAAGAAGGGTCTGTGCCAAGTTTCATTACGATAGCTTTAAACCTGAGAGACTAGTTCGCATAGAAACAGACGGACATCGCTATATCGACTCGGCTATTCATGCTGATTCAGAATATATATACTTTGTTGGGTCGGAAACGTCTCAGTGGCGTAGATAGGTGGGGATTAAGGGGATCAATCCCCCCAGTTGAGTTTCTGGAAAAAGATTACCTCTACACGTTATTATGCTTCGTGGTACTTAAACTTCTTTCATAAAAAGAATAGCGTAACTCAATTCTTCCTCCCGTAAATATTCCTATGCTATTCCGTTTCTAAATTATTTTTGTAAAAAACGACTGAAGTCAATATAAGAAACAACATAACCTTACACATTTCAACTTAACCCTCATTTAACGCCTGTGGTGGTGATGGAGATTTTTACTCCTGTACCCATAAATGGGTAAAAGGGGTACTAAATCTATGCAAATGTATGTAACAGACAGAAGGAGATATCTCCGACCCTATAAAGTATATATATTCTTGATCAGTATCAAAAGAGATTTCGATTTGGCCAAGTCCGTCTGTCTGTCCGTATGAACGCGTCGATCTCAGCAACTATAAGAGCTACAGACACCAAATTTGGAATGTAGGTTCCTGTATACCATACGCAGATCAAGTTTGTTTGCAAATCAAATTATTTTTTAGAAAATTAACCCCCATTGGCGGAAAATCTCTGAAATTTAACATTATTGGTTATCACGTGATTTGAATGGAATTTATTTTCAAAGTTCCACACAAAAGAAAATTAAACGTGGTGGTTATAAATTTTTTAAACTTTTCAAAACTGCATCAAAACAAATTCAAAAGAATGCTGACCAATATTAAACAAGTAAGTTATAGTCAAGGGTACCCGACTAGAAACCTTCCTGTACCCAGGTCACAAATTTCCGATCGCATCTTCCATAAACTTACACATACACACACATACACAAGGACGCACCCACACGAGCCACAGCGCAAGCGAGGCATTTTAAGTTGTGGATGTGCTTCTTCTATATGTTTAAATAAACTAGTTAATTGCAATGTTTATAAATTTTTTATCAATTCGGCACTTCCCGACGCCATTTTTACTCCCTGTACCCATAAAATGGGTAAAAAGGGGGTACTAAATCTGTACAGAATGTATGCAAATGTATGTAACAGGCAGAAGGAGACATCTCCGACCCTATAAAGTATATATATTCTTGATCAGTATCAAAAGAGATTTCGATTTGGCCATGTCCGTCTGTCTGTCCGTCTGTCCGTCTGTCCGTCCGTCCGTCTGTCCGTCTGTCTGTCCGTATGTATGAACGCAAGGATCTCAGCAACTATAAGAGCTAGAGACACCAAATTTGGAATGTAGGTTCGTGTATAGCGGGAGCAGGTCAAGTTTATTTTAGATTTGAGATATCTCCCCCCGTTCCCCCGCTATTCGATAAAAACCGTTTTACAGTTACAATTTTCAAGATATAGCTTTAAGATTTGGCATGTCCAGTACTTTAGTCCCTCTTAAAATACTGTCCAAATTTCAAGTCGATCGGATAATAAACACCTAAGTTATTCACGAAAGAAGATTCAGTGCTGCAGCAAGGGGAAGAAGAAGCACAGTCACAACTTAAAATGCCTGGCTTGCGCTGTGGCTCGTGCGTGTGCGTATCTGTGTATGTATGTGTAAGTTAACGAAGATGCGATCGGAAATATTTGACCTGGGTACAGGGAGTTTCGTAGTCGGGTATACTCGACTATAGCATTCTTACTTGTTTTATATAATAATTAATTTCTTTACTCATGTGGCTTATTTCATTTAAAGGATTAGAAGTAGTGGTTTTGTTTAACAATATTTCTAACTTCCATGGATGTATTTCTTCTACTGTAATTGTTACGTTAATTATTTGTATGCCACATTGGTAAACTTAAATTATTTGGTTACTTGTAACTGAAAATGGTGAGTTTATGCAATTGGAGAATATTTGTGTTTTTTTTTCTTGAGTGGCTTAAATAAATATGTTTAATAGTATTCTACCCTAATAATAATTTTGGTTAATAATTATTACTCCCTGTACCCATAAAATGGGTAAAAAGGGGTATTGGATTTGTGCAAAAGTATGTAACAGGTAGAAGGAGACATCTCCGACCCTATAAAGTATATATATTCTTGATCAGTATCAAAAGAGATTTCGATTTGGCCATGTCCGTCTGTCTGTCCGTCTGTCCGTCTGTCCGTCTGTCTGTCTGTCCGGATGAACGCGTCGATCTCAGCAACTATAATAGCTAGAGACACCAAATTTGGAATGTAGGTTCCTGTATAGCATACGCAGATCAAGTTGTTTCATATTTCAGATATCTCCCCCGTTCCCCCGCAAATCGATTAAAACCGTTTTACAGTAACAATTTTCAAGATATAGCTTTAAGATTTGGCATGTACAATACTTTAGTCTCTCTTAATCTACTGTCCAAATTTCAAGTCGATCGGATAATAAACACGGAAGTTATTCACGAAAGAAGATTCAGTAATGCAGCGAGAGGGGGAAGAAGAAGCACAGCCACTTTTGCCGCCTGTGTGCGTGCGTCTTTGTGTATGTGTGTGTGTATGGGTAAGTGGTCTTAGATGTGATTGGATGTTTTAGACCTGGGTACAGGGAGTTTCGTAGTCGGGTATACTCGACTATAGCATTCTTACTTGTTGGATTTGATATTTATTTAATATTATTTTTATTATTATGTACATGTTTAAGATGTATAGATGTAGGTAAATGTTATTTTTTAGGATCATTGAAATTGTTTTTATTTTCTTTATGCTTATAATTCCCAATTGGTTTTAGCATGTATATGATGAAGTGTCAGATGGTTGCGCTAAATTTTTTGAAAATTGTGTTTTTTTTTGTGTGGCTTAAATAAATATGTTTAATAGTATTCTCCCCTAATAATAATGATGCTTAATCATTATTGGATTTGATATTTAATTGATTTGAATGTACAAAACAGTCTTATCTAATATTTAAATTGTTATAACTAATTCTGTATTTTGTTAACGCAAATATTTCATTATATTCTTATTCATTTTCTTATTTATGTTTATCTTTATATTTAATTAATTCAAATTCGTATGATCTAAGAGATTTTATTGAAAGTACATTGTATACATACATGTACATACATATGTATAATATATATATATGTATAATATATACATATATATGTATGTATATCCATCTTCAGAAACTATAAAATGGGTCCACACATCAGAGCGTTTCACAATCAATGCAATCAGTGCAATTAAAAACAAACAAAACCGCACTCTAACTGTTTTGTATGGTCGATTAATCGACAATCGAAATTGAAAGTGTGACTCTAACCATCAACGACTTAATCACATCACATCAGAGCCACACGCTGCACTGCGTACGCGAGCGCTCTTCATATCAGAGCCACCAGACCGAGAGCGAAGGCTGTGTGGCTCTGATGCCATACAAATTACGCTCTCGCGCTCTCCCGAGAATGCGAGCGCGTATACATCAGGGCCACCCGACGGAATACGAAGTGTAAGTCCAAGCAAATTTGTCATCTCGCGACCGTCGTTCCATTTGGGTCGTCTATACATTTAGTCGTTGATGGTTCAATCGAACTAATAGCCTGTTTCCACTACAGCCAAAAAATGTCACATTTCAAAAATGTGGATGATTGTGTTTCCACGGTCAAATGTGTAATTTGTCATTTGCCCGAAATAAATCAGCTGTTCGGCTTGTTTTGATGAAAATTTTCACTAAAGGTTAAAAATATGGCAAATAATGGCAGATCTGTAAAAGGTCAAAGTTGCATTTCTATAGGCATTTAGTTGCGATGTGTTCTTGCGGTCTTGAACAATTGGAAGATGTCTGGGATGCGGAGATGGGAGAAATTTGCAATGAAATTGCGAGTGCGCACCTGTGAAGTGCACAAACTTCAATGCTCTTAAAGGCGGTGTAACTTGTCAAAATGGTGCCATTTCGAGGGTGCACCTCCAGACAAACCTTCCCTTTTAACCTCATCCTTACTAAATACAGGAACATTAAGATTTAAGCATTTTATTATTTATTTTAAAAATTAATTTTGGCGCACAACTCGTCATTGTTAAACTTTGCACCAGTTAATCGATAAGCATCGTGAGTTCGATAAGAAAATACTGCCGGGGCGAATGGCATCATATTAAATATATGACGGATTTGTCATTTTTGACTCCCTGTAAATGGGTAAAAAGGGGGTAATAAATCTGTGCAAATGTATGTAACAGGCAGAAGGAGACATCTCCGACCCTATAAAGTACATATATTCTTGATCAGTGTCAAAAGAGATTTTGATTTGGCCATGTCTGTCTGTCCGTCCGTCCGTATGTATGAACGCAAGGATCTCAGCAACTATAAGAGCTAGAGACACAAAATTTGGAATGTAGGTTCGTGTATAGCGGGAGCAGGTCAAGTTTATTTTAGATTTGCGATATCTTCCCCGTTCCCCCGCTATTCGATAAAAACCGTTTTACAGTAACAATTTTCAAGATATAGATTTGGCATGTACAATACTTAAGTCATTCTTAATCTACTGTCCAAATTTAAAGTCGATCGGATAATAAACACGGAAGTTATTCACGAAAAAAGATTCAGTGCTTCAGCGCAAGGGGAAGAAGCACATCCACCACTTCAAATGCCTTGCTTGCGCTGCGCTCGAGCTGTCGCTCGTGTGTGTGCGTCTTTTGTGTATGTGTGTGTGTACGTGTAAGTGTACGTAGACGTGATCGGAAATTTTTGACCTGAGTACAGGGAGTTTTGTTGTCGGGTATACTCGACTAAAGCATTCTTACTTGTTTCCTTATGGGATTTTCTACAGGAAAAATGTGACATATTTCCAAAATAAAAAAATGACGAAAAATGTGGAAATATGATGTCGTGGAAACAGGCTATAAGTCTGAACGATTCGGTACAACCACTGAGAATATTATCTTAGAGAGATGCCAGATCTTGGGATCAAAAGTCACTAAAAATCAGAGCTCGCAAATAACCGTCAACCATTTCAAAGTGTCCGAACAAAACCGATCATCTACGAACAATATGAGAACGTGGAGTGAACAAACACACACATCGCTCAACAGCTGTTCCTCTCAGAGCAAGACACTTAGTCTTGTGTTTTTTTTGGTCCAGTCTTTCGCTGACTACTTTGATCGTACATTTTCGTCAAAAGTGTGTCTGCGTGACTATTGCGTGCCAACGAACTTGAGTTGGCGATTTTAAGTCGCAATTACATATGTACATACATACATATGTATGCATTGAGGTTTAACCATTGTGATTGTGTGGGTCGCGAACAAAATAAAAAAGTATATTTGTTTTTCAAATTTGATAATGGAAAATATATTTGTAATGTGTGTGGTCTGAAACTGAGCGGAAAGCGGAAAGAGCATTCTCCGCCCTGCACTTTATTTTAAATGAGAGGCGCAGCTCACTAAGTGCAGAAAACATAAACTCTTTATTAATTGGTAAACTGAATTTAGAATAAAAAAATTTATATATTAATGCAATGTTTGTATTTTCTTGTTTTTCTTCATTACATTTATGCCGCTTCTTTTCTCTTTCTCGCTCACGCAAGAAAAAAACACTTTTTCCAGACACTTACTGCACAGTACTCTTTTAAAATCAGTTTTGCAGCGAGCGCTCACTCAAAAGTGTTTCACTGAGCTGTTGTTGAGAAACCGATTCGTTTGTTCGGTTAAGCCAAACAGAGTCGGACCGAAGAGCGCAAGTGAAACGAAAAAGTGTTCCACTTAGAGAGAGATCGTGCATGCAAATTTTTTTCTTGTTTTGTTAGTGTGCAGACCAGTGTTGCCAACTGTTAACTACAAAAATTGAAAAAGGGACAGAAAATAGGACAAATTGTTTTTTCTTAATTTTCGTCTTTTGATTTTTAAAATTTACGTATTTGATGGCTTCATCAATAACAGTATCGTTATTGGTGCTACTTTCTTGTCCATATGACTCGTTTGTGCCTATCATTTTTATATATTTGTCAGGCAGTCTATATGAACTGCAGCATGCACCGTGCTACGCCGGCACCCAAACCTAATAAGAAGTGAAATAGTTGTACGAGTTTACCTGATGGACAAAATTGCATTGAACGTCTGCATTTGCAGATGGTTTCGCAGTTTAGTTTTTACTAAACTTACTTGGCTGAATACCCGATCAACCTCAGCATTTGACCATGGCAATGTCTTCTTCTTTTGGCATGTTTTCAGAAAAAGTGCGTACTATCGATAGCACGAAGTAAGACATACGTAATATTGATAACGATTGGGACCGATAGCTGTTAAATGGTGATGCCACTAAGATATAATTAGATCATATGATATGAAGGTGATGCCACTATGTTATAATTTTATCATATGTACACACATTCAAGTAAAAGAAAAAAAAGGCTGAAAATTGTTATTGATGAATAAAACAGGAACGCTTTCCGGATAGGAGACGTTTAATATTATTTCCGGCTGACATAGTTTAAAAATGGACAAATCTATCTGGAAAAAGGCTAAATTGGCAACACTGGTGCAGACTGCGTTTGAAAAATCGGTTGGCGGTTATTTGCGAGCTATGCTAAAAATTTTCAACGCGGCAGGTCCCCAGGCGCTTCTTATTTGTACGGGGGGACCTTTCGCAGCGCTGCTCTCGCTCTCACGACCCGAAGCGGCAGGTCCACCAAGTCATGATGCAATGAACCTGGGGGTCCATTCCGAGAGAGCGTGTGCCATTGTGTGCCACGGCCTATGGCAGTGTGATTGCGTTATTTTGACATTTAATAATTCCATATCAAATATAACTATTTGGTTTATTTTATATCGAAATCTAAGAAAAATTTAAGAAATAATGTAAAAACCATATTTTTATAACATAATAATAATATAAAAATGAACGTAAAAGCGTCCGCACATACATGCATATTATGACTTCAACAGCTGACAAGCGACTGAAGCGTGGCACACAAAAATTGAGAGAGCACTGTCGGAATGGACCACCAGGTTCATTGCATCATGCCCCAAGTTCGTGGCTCTGTCCAAGGTGGATTTACTCAAGGTCATGATGCAATGCACCTGGTGGTCCATTCCGACAGCGCTCTCTCAATTTTTGTATGCCACCAAATAGTTATATTTGATCGAAACGTGTATTTGTTTTTTGATTTTCCCATATGGAATTATTAAATGTCAAAATAACGCACTCACACTGTCATAGGCCGTGGCACACGCTCTCTCGGAAGGTTCGTTGCATCATGCTCAAGATGTACTTATACAAGTATAAGCCCATCTTGGGTCTGTCTGTCGCAGATGCTTAGCGACCGCCGATTCGAGAGCATCAATTCGTTTGCATGGGATGATCTGCGCTTGCATGTGTGCATAAATAACATATACATATATGTATGTATGCATATGCACGAGAATTGTTTTCGTTTATTTGCTATTCGATGGCTAGGCCAGCGCGAACGACATGCATGCAAAGATAATCAATTGAGTCTTGCATAAAATACCCTGTACATCAAATTGGTTTTTAGTACCTATTATAATGGGTAGAATTGTTTAAAAATATAGATAGGCCTTAAAATAACATAAATTGACAGTGTCCATTTAAATATTGCATTATTGCATCATGCTGTCGCGTTGAAAATTGTTAGTGACTTTTGTCTCCAAGGTCTGGCATCTCTATTTGTTCTTTGCTTGGTGCTGCTATTAAATGATTCACAAAAAAAACATTTCTTGTAAAGTTAACAGACCACGATGCTTGGTGCTACCACTAAACATTAAAATCCATGTTTTATGATCTTGTTTTTGTAAAAAATGTGAATTTTCGCATTTAAAAACTCCATTTACCATAAGAGAAAATATTCTTAAACTTTTCTTTATATCGCAGCATTCACTTAAAACCTGACATTCTGCATGAGGAGTTTATGTTATTAAAACATGGTTGCGTCGCTGTAGCTGTAATATCGATATATGTATAATCGATGAATCGGCTTGCATTTGCACATCCCCATATCAGAAAATGGCGAATTGTGTTGAATTGCATTAATAAAAAAATAATTTCATTGACACGGATTTACAATATCAAAACGCAACAAGTGTGTATGGCAAATATTATCAATATTTCCAATAAATGTAAGAATATGCAAAATATTGGGTGTGAGCTGGTATCCCCGAGTGTTTCATGTGCGTGTGTGTGAGTTGTGGTCCGTGGCCACTACAATTTTTTTTAATACATACATACATATGTATGTATGTACATATAATATGTATATTGGATCGCAGCGTATGAAAAAGCATAATAAAGAGCCTAAATTTATTCAATATGATAGCTAAATGTAATAATGGCCTACTGGTTGCACACACGATGAATTAGTAAATACGTATGTTCATGTATGTATGTATATATTCATACATATGTACATGTGTGTGCCTACATAGGCATATGTATGGGCTTGTGTGTAGATAAGACGTATGTAATTCAATGTACATGCATGTACATACGTATGTATGTACATAGCGTTAAGCATAATTAAACATGACGAATGGATGTAACAAAATATAATAAAAAAAAAAAAATTATGAATTTAAAACGGTCTAGTTTTATCGTGTGTTCATATATGTATATGTATACATGTAAATATAGTATTCGGTAAACATGTTCACATGTTCCAATTTTTAAAGTGAGTCGATTCACTCATTGCTCTAATGGCTGAGTTCATACGCTCATGAATAGGCCAGCTTACTAGTAGTTAAATATTATTCTTTGGCGATCATTCGCCCAGTTAATGGTGCTATTTAGTGAAGACATGTTGTTCTCTGCTGGCCACTTTGACCGACGACATCGTTGTTTTATCTGTATTGACGAACAATGTGCTACAAGCCGATGATTGTTTTCCAATTTACTTAAAAACACTGCTAAAATGTTTGCATGGAGGGTCTTTTTTTGCTCAGATAATTGATTCGGGAAACAACAAAAAGAACAACTGAGCGAACCATAATTGTCGACGCACACATGAACAACCTAACACTGTATGCAAGCTGTTCCTTTGAATTATTCTCAGCTCATGTAAGTTCGGACTGTGTTGGTGATTGGGCGACACATCTGCGTTGTATTTGCCGTTCCTTGGATCTGGCAGGTCTGGTTATCTGGGTATAAATGAACCAAAGCCAGCTTCATCAATTGACCTCACACCTATCGCAGGCACTTGATCAAAATTATGATGTAAGTATGCACGTATATACATATATACGCAAAATTACATAATATGCATTAAATATTACATGAAATATGCACATACAAGAAGAAGTTTAGTGTATGGATATAATGTAGCTCATATTATATTTGGTATAATTTAAGGTCGTTAATATGGAGACGGTTATCTCAGTTATCTTTACATTGGAAGGCACAACGATCACGAAAGAGCAATTGGAGGCCACCAGATTGGCCAAATACATAAATCAACTTCGTCGACGGACTAAGAATGAAACGCTTGCCCGGCGAGCTAAATCGCTTTTAAAAAAATGGCGTGAAATGGTGGGAATTCAGCAGACAACAAGCGATTCTCTGCCTCAGGGTCACCCGATACCACATTCGTCACTTAAGCCGATTAGTGGAAGTGAAAGCAATATATCAGAATCGAACATAGCTGAAAACGTGATAAATACGCTTCAATACTCGTTGCAGCCTTCTTCACCGCCTTCACAGCGAGTTATTTCTGATTTGAACACAAATATTGATTCCTTGGACCCTCATTCAGCTGGCACTCAGCAAAATCATACAAACTTCTCAAGCCTGATAAACCATATTAATATTGAAAATAGTGCAGAGTCTATCGTAAGCAAGCCAATTAAACATCAGACAACTATAGAACCGCAAAAATCGGCCACAGTTATAAATGAGCATACATCAAATTTGATGGTTGCTAATGAGAAAGTAATATCTAATGAAGCTTCCATTGTGATTGATATTGTCTCTGATTCCGATGAGAATGAATCAGGCACTCAACCGATGCAACAGAAGATTGCAACATCAATTTCATCATCGTTACCACTTCCCGCACTTTACCCAAGACCCAAAAAATTAAAAAAGGATAAAAAGCGAAGAGAAAAGGATGGCCGATCCAAAGCAACATTTCACTTGAAAGAGGATATTCCAAAAGAGTCCAGATATGCCTACAAATCTACTAGTTTGAATAGCATTCCGATCAAAGAAGGAAAAATGGCAAAATCTTATCCTACTGATTCGGGTATGTTATTATATCACGTGTTAAGAGATACAATTTTATTTTCATCATCCTTTTTATAGAAATTTTATCATTATCGAATAGCTCGATGAGCTCAATCTTATCTGGAGATGCCGTATCAGGAAGTTCTCAAAGCAAATTGCGCACCACCACAGCGGACTTGACATTTGCAGGCAGATTTAAGTCTGTCAGCCAATTAAATGCCTTAAATCATGATACAAGTAATTCCATAATATCAAATGGCCAGAAAACTGTTTGCCGGACTAAACAAATCGAAACATCAAGCGTTGACCAGTCGATACGACCAACTTATGACGAGTATATAGTAAATAATGACTCGAGCACTTCTTGTAGTCGATTATCGCCGATTGATGAACTTGATGTCAAACAGAGCCAGATACAAAGCCATTCGAAGTCATTTGACCAAGCGAGTAAGCAACAAATGCTAACACAATTAGCTTTACCTTTATCAAAGCCACTTGATACTAGTGGTAACAAGTTGGAATTCCACGAAACTATTCTTTCTCAAGGTCCTAAAAAACGTGGTCGAAAAAAGGGCTCTAAAGGCGTGGATTCAAAAATAGCTAAGGAGTCAAGTCTGTCTCAGCAAATTTTTTTTGGCTCTGGAGTTAAAAAAGTGAAGACTACAAAAGAACTTTTTAATGAAATTCAAAGCAGAAAACTTAGTGTTTCAATTAATCGAGTCGAATCATTACCAGCAGCAAACAAAATTACCAATGCTACGAATTCCACAGTTCAAAGTCGGGAATCACGAATTTTACATACGAGACCCACATCGTCTTGTTCAGGTTTGTTTTCTTTTTCTTGTTTCAACCCATGTTCATTTATTATACTAATTACTAATTTTATTTATTAGATACATCTATGCATTCGCCGCAAACGTTGGAAGCCTACTCAGGCAATGTCTCTTTAACGGTAGCCGATACATTTTCAAATACACTTGAAGGTGAGTTCCTATTTTTCTGTTCCATTCACAATATGATTTTAAAAAAATTCAGTTTAGTTTTCCCCAGGAAAAGAATTTAGTTATACTCGTATTTTTAGTGCACGCAATTGTTTAGTACATTTATAATTACACCCTGTACTCTTAATAAAATGGGTACTAAACTGTGCAAATATATGTAACAGATAGATGTATCTGCGACCCTATAAATCTATATATATAAAAGAGTTCGTGCTGACTGATTGGCAATCATCGCACAGCACAAACCGTAAGAGCTAGGATGCTGATGCTGAAATTTGCACAGTAGGTTCCATCTATGATGAAAGTGCACACTAAGACGGGATTTTGGAAAGTTCCACCCACAAGCGTGCAAAATCGCGGAAAACTATTGAATGAAACGTTTTTGTTTACCATCCAATCGGCTTCAAACCCATTTTCAAAGATCTATGTATATAAAAATTGATTTGACACATGTTTCACCGATTTTGGAAAATCTACCCCCGTGGGCAGAAAATGGGGGTCTCAAGGTTGTATGGGTGAAAGTTTAATTTTAGTCCGATCACCTTCAAATTAATATTCAATGCTCTTCACGTAAAATAATTCGATTCGTGTCTCACCGATCTTAGGAAATAGGCGCGGTGCTCAAATTTTTTTTTTAAATCTACCCCCAAGGTAGTTAAATTGGTGGAAACTGTTGAATGAAACTTTTTTGATTATCGTCCGATTGGCTTCAAACTCATTTTCAAAACTCTGCACATTGGCACCGATTTTGGAAATGGTCGGAAAAGTAGTAGAAAACTCTGGAATTGAGCATTTTAGTTTCTCATGCGAATGACTTCATACTAATTGCCAAAGCTAAACACAAAAAGTTGGGTTCCCTGGGTGTCAACCCAACGGGCGGGAAATAGGTGGACAGTTTTTGTCTGGTATTATTATTCTTGCAATAGGCTTCAAACTCATTTTTAAAACTATACCAAAAATAATTTGAGTGTGCGAACCGATGTTAGAAATTGTACCCCAGCCCGTCGTCACGGGCGGGATATTGGGATCAAGTTCAAATGAATGAAATTATTTGTTCTTTTTAGATCGGCTTGAAGACATTTTCATAGCCCTACACAAAAAATCATTATTCTCTACTATTTAGGAAAGTCTACTCCCACGGGCGGGAAAATTGTGGTACGCTATTGTGTGTATCTCTTACGATTGTCGAAAGTAGTAAAATTCAATATAATGCATTTAAATCTATATATTTCGCCGGGCAACGCTTTCAACGTTTTTCAAGAATTTCAATTGAAGATAATGTTGTTGTTGAATTTGTTGTGGAATGAAGACCAAATTTTGCATAGAGCACCTGGCGAAAACAAAATTTCAATTAATCTTTTGTTTGATGAATATTTAGAGAAAGTCTTATTTTCGACTATCTACGTTGGTCAGTTTCGAGTTTACAGAGATGAAATTCAAGGAACATCATATATGCAAGTTACCCAGTGCAAGGGCAGTGATCCATAATATTTTCTGTATTTGGCTCCAACAATTTTTCTGTTGCCTTTAAGCACATTGAACATTGCACTTATATTTGTTGCGAAAGAGAAGATACAGTCTGAAAACTACATATATTAATGACTGATATGAAGGTAACCTTGCTTTCCTTCGATAGTAGTATACCAACTTCAACTTGGTACTGGGCGGATACTATGAAATTTTTTTTTCTATGTTTAGGCAACTAGAATCACCGACAGATTTACCAATCTATATAGATAAAAGAGTTGAACCTGACTGACTGACTGGTAACATTTGGGCAGCACAATCGTTAGAAGCTAGAAGCCTGGAATTTTTACAATACCTTCATATTATAAAGTTAGGTGGAACTGACGAATAAATAGGTTACATATATATCGGGAAGTATTTGAAAATTGTATTTGAAAATTGTATGAAAATCTCGGTATGCGCCAGCTGCTGCATAACAACGTGAAAGTGCAAAAAAGATACTAAATCTCTCTCTTGAATCGCTCTCACGGCCTTAAAACTTATAAGTGTGACTGAAATCCATATTGCTTATGTCTCACAGTCTGCCTATGCTTTGCTATCGATCTACGACACGATTGAGAAAGCCCATAGGTTACGACAAGAAGTCTGCAACTTTTGGCTCTCACTGCGCATGTACGTGACATGTTATGACACTCAATCGGCTCGTGTGGTTGTATTTCCAGTCCGATTTTGAAAATCTTTCCAACATATTGTAGAGATATTCTTAACGCGTCGATTAATATGGTTTGGTCCCCTCTATGTGTTATACATATTAAATAATACGCAGTCAAAGTGAGAAAATGTTGCCAGTCCGTCTGTTTGCAGTCAAACTTATCGCTCAATTATAAAGCTATGATTATGAAACAATGCACAATTATCTGTTTTCGATGCAGGCAGTACATATATAAAAACCAGCCGGATCGAATCACTATATCATATAGCTCCCTTAGGAATAATAGGTTGGCAACTATGTGTTTGTATGAAAAACTTTTTTGTTTATAAAGATACACTTACCAAACACCAAATTTAAGTTTCATTATGTTTTTTATATGCTGACCAAATTTCATCAAAATCTGACTAATATATCTTATACCTGCCCTAGGAGTGGTCGGTAGAAACTTGAGTTGTATGAATAACGCTGCAATATTTATGGAAATTAGTCACTTAGCCACTCCAGATGAAGTTGTGTCTGTATCATCCACATAGTCCTTCAATCGATGTTAAATATACCCAGAGAGATTTTCTAAGGCATCAGATAGAACTTTATCTTGAGTTTCTTCCAACTTCACCAGTTAAGCGAAGGCATCCTACGCAAATCAACAACAGACATGGTAGGAAAAATTAAAGTATTGGAAGATATTTTCAGAAGCATAATTGGCGATGGGCATCTAGTAAATAATGATTATTTTAAAAAACTGTATTAATGAAGCATACAATGTAAATGTTCATTTTAAGGTTAAGCAATTGTTCCTTGGCAGTATAATGTACTTCACGATAAGAAAGTCAAATCGCCTTTGTAATCTAACCTCCACTGCAATGCCTTAAAAACGGAATAAAACTATAAATTAATTAAACATAACCTGTTTCACTTGGTAAATAGCATTGCCATAAAACGTGGCTAATTTCATAACAATTCCATAAATTTTGCAGCGTTGTTCATACAACTTAAGTTTCTATCGACCGCTCCTAGGGCAGGTATAAGATATATTAGTCCGATTTTTATGAAATATTGTCAGCATATGTCAGAGCTCGCAAATAACAATTGACCGTTCTTTGTTGTCCGTAAATAAGTCTCATTTACAGACTCTTTGAGCAAAAAGTCTGAGATGAACCGATCACTTCGTATCTTAAGTAAAACGGTCTGCGCTCAACGAATAACCGAAATTGTTGTTTCTCTTTTGCTCGGGGAATTCGCTGACCGTTTGGACGCGAGTGAAGAAAAAAAAGTCTTTTGCGTTTGTATGCGTGTGTGCGAGTGAGGCGTGTTTTTGAGCTTATCGTAGTTCTTTAAGTTCAGAACATTTGAATTCGTTATTAATTGTTAAGTTAAATGCAGAATGAATAAATAAATATATATACACATAATTAAAGTATTGCGAAAATTTGTTTCACATATTATTAAAATAATTTTCAGGTTACAGATTTTTTCCAAGGGTTTTGCGCAAACTATAGGCAACATTGTAAATAAGGCGAAGTGAACAAAACATTACAAAAAGACCGTTTGTTCTGAGCATTTCATTTTTTCGGTCATTTGCTGACTCTCGCATAGCTCACCCGAGAACACTCAACTTAAAACCAAAAGAAGACAAACGAAGTGTTCTGTTCAGAGCGATAGCGAGTGTGCATGAATTTTTCGGTTATGTGCACAGACCGCAAAGAGAACAAGTAAGAATGCTCTAGTCGAGTATGCACGACTGCGAAACGCCCTGTACCCAGGCCTACAACTTCCTAACGTATCTTCGTACACTTAGACATACACACACACAAACACAAATACGTACACGCACGAGCGTTAGCACAAGCGAGGCATTTTAAGTTGTGGCTGTGCATAATGAAATTTAAATTTTTTGATGCAGATTTGTCCAGTGCGGCTACTGCGACTACGCCAGCGTTGTCCGGCGAAATATTTAGATTAGATTGCATTTGACTACTTTCGTCAACCGTAAGAAACTAAAAACTAAAAACAAAACTAACGTATCACAGTTTTCCCTCCCGTGGGGGTAGGAAACTATATAGTTGAGCCACGTGACTAATGTTTTTTGTGTAGGGCTATGAAAATGTCTTTGAAGTCGATCTAACTAAACAAATAATCCCACTCATTTGTCCTTGACTTCCATTTCCCGCCCGTGGCGACGAGGAGTAGACTTTCCAAAATCATTTGTCATTTGAAAACCAATTCATTGAATAATACTAAAAATCCAGACTAAAGCTTTCCAACTATTTACCGCCCGCAAAGTACTGAGGTTTTTATACTATGTTCCCGAAGGGAAAATAGTATATTGGGTTTGCGAAATGCCCGTCTGTCCGTATGAACGCAATTTGTTTGCCTTTATCTTTGAGCTAAAGCAACCAAATTTGGTACACATGTTGGTGTATATCGTCAATTTATGAAGTGTCGAGATCGCAGTCGGGTGCGTCCGACTGCAACGTTCTTACTTGTTACTCCCTGTACCCATAAAATGGGTAGAAAAAAAGGGGGTATTGGATTTGTGCAAAAGTATGTAACAGGCAGAAGGAGACATCTCCGACCCTATAAAGTATATATATTCTTGATCAGTATCAAAAGAGATTTCGATTTGGCCATGTCCGTCTGTCTGTCCGTCTGTCCGTCCGTCTGTCCGTCCGTCTGTCCGTCCGTATGTATGAACGCAAGGATCTCAGCAACTAGAAGAGCTAGAGACACCAAACTTGGAATGTAGGTTCGTGTATAGCGGGAGCAGGTCAAGTTTATTTTAGATTTAAGATATCTTCCCCCGTTCCCCCGCAATTCGATTAAAAGGAACAATTTTCAAGATATAGCTTTTAGATTTAGCATGTACAATACTTTAGTCACTCGTAATCTACTGTCTAAATTTCAAGTTGATCAGATAATAAACACGGAAGTTATTCCCGACAGAAGATTCAGTGCTTCATCGCGGGGGAAGAAGAAGCACAGCCACAACTTAATATGCCTCGCTTGCGCTGCGCTCTTCTGAGTGCGTCTTTTGTGTATGTGTGGGTGTACGTAGATGCGATCGGAAATTTTTGAGCTGGGTACAGGGAGTTTAGTAGTCGGGTTACTCGACTATAGCATTCTTACTTGTTTTTATTTATATTTGGAAATTATTATGAAGCTGAATTCCAGACTTCACCCCTTTCGGACCGTGGGCATGCATTTTTCAAAACCGGTAGTACATGTGTCGAATTATTTAATGTGAGGTGCTTTTAAAATTAGTTTCAAAATAATTGGATGATAAACAGAAAAGTTTGAAAATGAGTTTGAAGTCAATCAGACGATAATCAGAAAAGCTGCACACAACATTTTGCCGCGAATTTTCCGAGCTTGAGAGTTGTTTTTCCAAAATCTTTGGGCACCGCGCCTATTATTTTTTCGTATAGAACTTTCAAAATGAGTTTGAAGCCAATCGCATGAAAATTAAAATGCCAGAGCTTCCACCAATTTTCGACCATAGGGCTGAAGCTGAAGCTTTCAAAATGAATTTTAAGGTGATCGGACTAAAATTAGACTTGCGCCTATACAACCTTAAGACCCCCATTTTCCGCCCAGGGGGTGGATTTTCCAAAATATGTGAAATATGTGTCAAATGAATTTTTGTGTAGATCTTTGAAAATGAGTTTGAAGCCGATTTGATGGTAAACAACAAAATTTTCATACAACAGTTTTCAGCGATTTTCCACGCTTGTGGGTGGAATTTTCCCGTCTTAGTGTGCACTTTCATCATAGATGAAATCTACTGTGAAAATTTCAGCATCCTAGCTCTTACGGTTTGTGCTGTGCGATGATTGCCAATCAGTCAGTCAGTCAGCACGAACTCTTTTATCTATATATGTATATAAAAGAGTTAAACCTGACTGACTGATTGACTGACTGACTGATTGGTGACATTTGGGCAGCCCAAACGGTAGAAGCTAGAAGCCTGCAATTTTTACAGTACCTTCTTATTATAAAATTAGGTGGTACTGCCGAAAATTTGGCGGGTAATTCTTTAGTATAGTGCCCCCATATAAGGACTGCTTCAAAATGTCTGACTTTGGTATTAAACGAATGAATATCAAATGTTTACCAGAGTTGCCAGACAGGTAGATATAGAACCGCACAAATTTGAATTTGTTAATAATAGTTTAAAATAAAATGCGAATACGCCGCTTAAAATTATAAGCGCGATTAATCGCTCTCTCGGGATTAAAACTTATAAGTGCGACTGAAATCGCCACATTGCTCATGTCTCTCATATTTTGCCTATGCTTTGCTATCGATCTACGGTAGTTGGCGCG
Source organism: Hirtodrosophila confusa (assembly GCA_035043065.1). Lineage (NCBI taxonomy): Eukaryota > Metazoa > Arthropoda > Insecta > Diptera > Drosophilidae > Hirtodrosophila > Hirtodrosophila confusa. Next base: position 224,910 of record JAWNNI010000157.1, on the reverse strand, counting down.
CTACTGCTGGAGTACTACAATTTGGTTAATTTTAATCATTTCAGTTTATTTATTAGTTATGTAAATTTTTAGTTAATATAATGCGAATATTGCTGGGCTTATTTGCTACACTATACATAACAAGTAAGAACGTTGCAGTCGGACGCACCCGACTGCAGAATACTATGTTCCCAGTCCTATATAATTTGGTTATTTGTGTGTTCAGAAAGAGACGCGAAACAAACTGCACAGGTGTGGGAGACATAGATTTTGCTCCTTTGTGGGGGAGGGGGTGGGGGTGTCAAAAATTTTTGATGCAGATTTGTCCAGGGGGTCAACATCAGTCTGTATGCCAAATTTGGTGACTCTACCTGTAAAGGTGTGAGAGATATAAATTTTTCTCCTTTGCGGGGGACGGGGGTGGGGGGTCAAAAATTTTTTGATGCAGATTTATCCAGGTGGTCAACATTAGTCTGTATGCCAAATTAGGTAACTCTATCTTTGAAACTGTACGAGATATAGCCCGTGAAAACGTGTTTTGGGGATATCATATGCCGATTTGTGGGGGTGGGGGGATCAAAATTTTTTTGATGCAGATCTGTCGGGAATCTCAACATTAGTCTGTATGCCAATTTTGGTGACTATAGCTTTAAAATTGGGAAAGATACAGGTTTTCCTTAAATTGTGGGTGAGGGGGTGAGGGTGGGGGTCAATCTCGACACTTCATAAATTGACGGTATACACCAACAGGTGTACCAAGTTTGGTTGCTCTAGCTCAAAGATAAAGGCCAAAAATTGCGTTCATACGGACAGACGGACATTTCGCAAACCCAATATACTATTTTCCCTTCGGGAACATAGTATAAAAATTGTAGTAAATCGGAACAGCTGCATTCGCATTATAGTTTGTTGATCGATTTTCCATAAATGTATCGGTCGTTCGATATTTGTTAGTACCATCATGTAATAAGTTTGCCGCCAAATTTGAGACTTGAATATTTTGATGACAGCGGTGAACATTTCCGCAGTGCACGGGACTTACGCAAACAAAATGCGATAAATGTAGGGTTGAGCTATGTTTTTTTTCCCTTCGGGAACATAGTATAAAAATTGTAGTAAATCGGAACAGCTGCATTCGCATTATAGTTTGTTGATCGATTTTCCATAAATGTATCGGTCGTTCGATATTTGTTAGTACCATCATGTAATAAGTTTGCCGCCAAATTTGAGACTTGAATATTTTGATGACAGCGGTGAACATTTCCGCAGTGCACGGGACTTACGCAAACAAAATGCGATAAATGTAGGGTTGCGCTATGTTTTAACAATGGAAATGATTCCGCTATTTTCTGAATGCAAGTATTATTCTTCTAACTTCAAAAATATTTTAAAGGACTACGCCCACCCGTCGCCACGGGCGAGAAATGGGGGTCAAATTCAAATGAGTGAGATTATTTGTTTAGTTAGATTGGCTTCAAGGTCATTGTCACAGCCCTACACAAGAAATCATTAGGCGTTTGACTCAACTATTTGGTTTACACGGGAGGGAAAACTGTGCTACGCTATTTTTGTGTATTTCTTACGGTTGACGAAAGTAGTAAAATTCAAGATAATGCACTTTTATTTAAATATTTGCCGGGCGAGTCCGGGGTATTTCCAGCTATAAATAATAAATAATTATAAGAATTGAAATTAAATGAAATTCAATTTAATATAGATAGGAAATGCGAGCAACGCCGCGGGTATAAGCTAGTATACATATATAGATTGAATTTGTTGCTGTAAAATTGTGTATTTCCAGTATTTGATTTTTTTTACTTGTTCTTATATTCCACCTTCTTCTGATATTTCCTTATATTCTTTGCATGCTTCTGCTATACAATCTGTCTCCTCTATGGTTTCTGATCGTGATTTTCTTGTAGTTCTTTTCGACTTTAATATTACCGGAGCTACCTGGATCTCAAATCCGGATTCTAGCGTGTTGACTCCCACATCTCAGCGTGATTTTATTGAGACTTTATTTGGGATGTCATTGTGTCAAATCAATGATATCTCAAATTCTTTACATAAAATGCTTGATCTTGTTTTTGTCTTGGATTCCTCTATCTATTATGTCTCCCGTACTGAACCTATATTCCTGAAGATCCTTATCACCCGACTTTGGAGGTGTTGATTGACTTGCCAGCCAGGGTTTCAAGCCCAGGTAGAAAACCTGCAGAGCGAGTTCGTCAATTTCGGAAAACCGATAAACTCGCTCAGCTCCTATCCCAGACTGACTGGTCCCAGCTGTACATGTGTAGAGACATGGATTGTGCGATTATTTTTATTCTACCTTAAATTCATTATTTGATTCCTGCGTCCCTTTTGTAACCCTCGCAGGTCTAACAAACCTGTGTGGTTTACACGTGATTTAAGAAACTTAAAAAATAGAAAGTCGAGATTTTACAAAAAGTTCAAGGAATCTGGCTCTTGCATGGATTTCTCTCGCTTTTTGATTGTCTAACTAACTTCCCTGCCCTTAATATACACTGTTATAACTACCTCAGGAGCTTTTGGTTACAGTTTTATAACTTCGTTAATGCGAAGCGTAGGTCATCAAACAAGTCTAATGTTGAGAACTATAGAGGTATTTCTAAGTTGTCTGCTATTCCTAAGATTTTTGAGAAATTAATAACTTCTCAACTTCAACATTTTTATTAATTTCACCCTGCCAGCACGGGTTTGTGAAATATATAAATCTACTACCACTAACTTATTGGATTTCACTTCTCTTGTCACAAAGGGATTTCAAGCTTAAAGGCAAACAGATGTTATCTACACTGATTTCAGTTAGGCTTTTGACTCTGTTAATCATTCTCTTTTACTTCACAAACTTCATCTTCTGGGATTTCCAAATAATTTAATTCTTTGGATCACCAACTATTTAACTCTTAGAACCCAAAAGGTTTATTTCAAAGGCTTAGTCCCAAAGTCTGTTCAATTTATTATGCAACCGATTGGTCTATTTTAGATAGCTTGGTTGACATTAATAATGCTCTTGTTTTCTTCTATGACACTCTAAACTCTCTTTAAGACGCGTGTATCCCTAATTTCACCCCGTTGCCTTCTTCTTCTAAGCCTCCGTGGTTTACGCCTAGTCACTCAAACTTAAGAAACATTAAGGCAAAATGTTTAAAGAAGTTTAAGAATTCTGGTTCCTGTGCCGACTTGGCCAAATACTCCATTGCCAAAGCTAAGTTTCTTCTGATGAACTCCCAGTGCTATGAGAACTATCTTTGTCGCTGCAAACGACAATTTGCTCAGGACCCTAAACAATTCTATAATTTTGTAAACTCGAAGCGTAAGTCTTCATGCTTGGCTTCTTCGGTTTTTCTGGGGAATGAAAACGCATGCAATGATTCTGATCCATCCGATCTTTTTGTCAATTTTTTCCAAACAACCAATTTCTATGTGTCCCGCACTAACTTGTCTTTTCCATTTAAAATTCAATCCTCTAATGCTATATTTTTTCCTATTATTTCACGTAGCTCTCTTCTCTCCGCTATTAAATCTTTAAAATCTTCCTTTTCTCCTGGGCACGACAACATTCCTAGTTGCGTGCTTAAGAAGTGCTGTACTCCCCTACTCCAACCATTGCTTAAGCTTTTCAATTTATCCCTTTGTTCAGAAATCTTTCCAATTCTTTGGAATTATCTATATTATTCCGCTTCACAAAAAAGGTGGTAAATCTAATATTTCAAATTACAGAGGCATTGCAAAGTTTTCTGCTTATTCCAAGCTTTTTGAAAAAAACATAACTTTCACTTTGCAGAATCTCTGTAAATCAATTGTCTCCCCTACTCTGGGTTCGTAGAGTCGTTCCACGACGACCAACTTAATGGAATTTTCTTCTATTGTAAATGACGAATTTCTCAGGAAAATGCAAACTGATGTCATCTATACTGACTTCAGCAAAGCATTTGACTCAGTGAATCACGATCTTTTACTCTACAAACTCAATTGTATAGGATTTCCACCATCCCTTCTGCGTTGGATATCCTCCTATTTAAAAGGTAGAACCCAAAATGTACTGCTTAGGTCGTCCATGTCGAAGTCGGTTCACGTCACTTCTGGTGTACCGCAAGGTAGTCATCTAGGCCCATTACTTTTTACCCTTTTTATAAATGACCTCCCGTCTACTTTATTAAATTCTCATATTCTCATGTACGCTGATGATGTAAAACTCATGTAAACTCTATCGTATTCTGATCCCCTTCATCGTAATCTTCTTCAAACTGACTTGGACGCTTTGCAGCTCTGGTGTTCGACCAATATGCTGCATCTTAACTGTTCAAAGTGTATGTTTATGACTTTCAGCCGCAGTAGACCCCACTTATACGCCCTTATACGATTGACAATATTCCATTACAGCATATCTCTACAGTAAAAGATCTTGGTGTACTGTTTGATTCCAAATTATGCTTTAATATGCATATCTCCACTATCATTAATGAAGCTGATGGCGTACTTGGTTTTATTAAACGTTGGTCGACAGAATTTAATGACCCCTTTACCACAAAACTCCTCTACGTCTCTTTAGTACGCCCTATCCTGGAATACTGCTCTTGCATCTGGTCTCCGCAGTATAAAATGCACCAGGATCGAATCGGGTCTGTTCAGAAGCAATTTCTGCTCTTTGCCTTACGTGGCTTAAATTGGGATACCAACCTTCGTTTGCCATCATACTCTAGTAGGCTCTTAATTCTTAATGTTCCATCTTTAGTTAATAGAAGGACAGTCCTTGGTGTTATTATACTATGTTCCCGAAGGGAAAATAGTATATTGGGTTTGCGAAATGTCCGTCTGTCCGTATGAACGCAATTTTTTTGCCTTTATCTTTGAGCTAGAGCAACCAAACTTGGTACACCTGTTGGTGTATACCGTCAATTTATGAAGTGTCGAGATCAAAAAATTTTTGACCCACCCACCCCCTCCCCCGCAAAGGAGAAAAATTTATATCTCTCACACCTTTACAGGTAGAGTCACCAAATTTGGCACACAGACTAATGTTAACATTCTGGACAAATCTTCATCAAAAAAATTTTGATCCCTCCCCCACAAAGGAGCAAAATCTATATCTCCCACACCTGTGTAGTTTTTTTCGCGTCTCTTTCTGAACACACAAATAACCAAATTATATAGGACTGGGAACATAGTATTCTGCAGTCGGGTGCGTCCGACTGCAATGTTCTTACTTGTTTTTCTTCACAAGTTGATTACCGGCCACATAGATTCCTCATTTCTTTTAGGGCGCCTCAGCTTCACTATTCCCATTAGACCAACTCGGAACTTTATCCCCATTTTTTTTTTTACCCACATGCACAACTGACTACGCCTTACACAATTCTTTTCGTGTCCTATGCAGGCACTATAATAATCTCTCCCATCAGTTCGATTCAGAACATTCTCTTTTCTTGCTTAAGTCTTCCCTTTTAGGTTATCTCCGGGAAGTCTCTGACCACTCATAGCTATGAGTAGGGGCATAGCTTGCCGGACTGGCAAATAAACACTCCCCCATCGGGTCACTGACCTCCCTTTCCCTTTTCCCTTACAGGTTTCCTCCGGGAAGTCTATAGCTGTGAGTAGGGGCATAGCTTGCCGGACTGGTAACTAAACACTCCCCCACCGGGTCATTGATTTCCCATTCTATCTCTATCATCTTTTTTTATTTATTTTTTGTATTTTATTTTTATTCCTTTATTTTATTTTATTTTTTCTTCTTTTTTTTTAAAAATTAAAAACCTATTCTATATTCACTTTCCAATCAATTTCCTTATAATTTCTTGCCTCTCTTCACTCTATTCTTTATTGCTCCTTCCACGCTCTCACTGTCACTCTATTTTAATTTTCACTTATCTTATGTCTTCTGTGTTACTTCCATACCTGCCTGATTACATTTTTTTGAGTTAATTAAAATTTATTTTTACTACTAACTTCTCCCTATTCAGGTGTAGAGACTATTGACGTCACTGACCATACTTGGCTGTGATTCGGGGCATAGCTAGCTGGACGGGCAAATAACATACCCCCATCGGGTCGGTGACGTTTTTAGTATTTTATGTGATTTCCATTAGGCTATTGTATTCTCTTCAAATTATCTATCTTAATAAGCTTTATTTTTTAAGCGACAGCATTGTTTGTCAACCAAATAAATAAATAAATAAAATAAAATTTACTTCTGGAGTTCCACAAGGAAGTCATCTTGGCCCCTTATTATTTCCTCTGTTCATAAATGACCTTCCTTCTGTCGTAAATCACTCTCGGTTGCTCATGTATGCCGATGATGTTAAGCTTTGTCTGTCATCTACTGATTTCTTATCTGGTCAAAAGTTGCAAACTGATCTTAACAGTTTTCAAGCCTGGTGTCGGGTAAATTTATTAAATCTGGTAAGTGTAACGTAATGTCATTTTACAGAAGAATGCCCTTTTAACTCCCTGTACCCATAAAATGGGTAAAAAGGGGGTATTACATCTGTGCAAATGTATGTAACAGGCAGAAGGAGACATCTCCGACCCTATAAAGTATATATATTCTTGATCAGCATCAAAAGAGATTTCGATTTGGCCATGTCCGTCTGTCTGTCCGTCTGTACGTATGAACGCGTCGATCTCAGCAACTACAAGAGCTAGAGACTCCAATTTGGAATGTAGTTTCCTGTATACCATACGCAGATCAAGTTTGTTTCATATTTTAGATATCTCCTCCCGTTCCCCCGCAAATCGATAAAAGCCGTTTAACAGTAACAATTTTCAAGATATAGCTTTTAGATTTGGCATGTACAATACTTTAGTCTCCCTTAATCTACTGTCTAAATTTCAAGTCGATCGGATAATAAACACGGAAGTTATTCACGAAAGAAGATTCAGTGATGCATCGAGAGGGGGAAGAAGAAGCACAGCCACCATTTAAAATGCCTCGCTTGCGCTGTCGCTTTTGCCGCCTGTGTGTGTGCGTCTTTGTGTATGTGTGTGTGTATGTGTAAGTGGCTTGTTCGAATTGAGTCGGTTGATGATTTGGGTATCCTTTTAGATCGCAAGCTTAAGTTTGACAAGCATATCTTTTCCAGCGCTAATCGTGCCTTTGGTGTCCTGGGTTTCATTAAGCGTTGGTCGAAGGAATTTAACGATCCCTACATTACTAAAACTCTTTATACTTCTCTTGTGCGACCTATTCTTGAATATGGGTCTTGTATTTGGTGTCCCCAATACAAGGTTCATCAGGATAGATTAGAATCGGTACAAAAAACAATTTCTGCTCTTTCCACTCCGGGGTCTTTACTGGAGTCCCAATACTCGCTTGCCTTCTTATCGTAGTAGACTCTTACTATTAAACCTGCCTTCTCTTTCTGATCGTACAACTATGCTTGGTGTAATTTTCTTCTGAATTAATTAGCCAAATTAGTTTTGCAGTTCCGATCAGATGTTCTAGAAACTTTCTTGCGCTTTCTCTTCAAACGTGTAGTTCTAAATCTGTGCAAATGTATGTAACAGGCAGAAGGAGATATCTCCGACCCTATAAAGTATATATATTCTTGATCAGTATCAAACGAGATTTCGATTTGGCCATGCCCGTCTGTCTGTCCGTCCGTATGAACGCGTCGATCTCAGCAACTACAAGAGCTAGAGACACCAAATTTGGAATGTAGGTTCCTGTATACCATACGCAGATCAAGTTTGTTTCATATTTCAGATATCTCCCCCTGTTCCCCCGCAAATCGATAAAAACAGTTTTACAGTAACAATTTTCAAGATATAGCTTTAAGATTTGGCATGTACAATACTTTGTCCCTCTAAATATACTGTTCGAATTTCAAGTTGATCGGATAATAAACACGGAAGTTATTCACGAAAGAAGATTCAGTGCTGCTGCGAGGGGAAGAAGCACAGCCACCATACATCATCACCATACATAAAGTACATCACCTGGGTACAGGGAGTTTCGTAGTCGGGTATACTCGACTATAGCATTCTTACTTGTTCATGTAATCTTTAGGGACTTTTTACTCCCTGTACCCATAAAATGGGTAAAAAGGGGGTATTGGATTTGTGCAAAAGTATGTAACAGGCAGAAGGAGACATCTCCGACCCTATAAAGTATATATATTCTTGATCAGTATCAAAAGAGATTTCGATTTGGCCATGTCCGTCTGTCTGTCCGTCTGTCCGTCTGTCCGTCTGTCTGTCCGTATGTATGAACGCAAGGATCTCAGCAACTATAAGAGCTAGAGACACCAAATTTGGAATGTAGGTTCGTGTATAGCGGGAGCAGGTCAAGTTTATTTTAGATTTGAGATATCTCCCCCCGTTCCCCCGCTATTCGATAAAAACCGTTTTACAGTTACAATTTTCAAGATATAGCTTTAAGATTTGGCATGTCCAATACTTTAGTCCCTCTTAATCTACTGTCCAAATTTCAAGTCGATCGGATAATAAACACCTAAGTTATTCACGAAAGAAGATTCAGTGCTGCAGCAAGGGGAAGAAGAAGCACAGTCACAACTTAAAATGCCTGGCTTGCGCTGTGGCTCGTGCGTGTGCGTATCTGTGTATGTATATGTAAGTTAACGAAGATGCGATCGGAAATTTTTGACCTGGGTACAGGGAGTTTCGTAGTCGGGTATACTCGACTATAGCATTCTTACTTGTTTTGTATGACATTATTTTTGTATATAATTTGTATCTTGATGTCCGCGATCATTCGCTACCGTACGTTATGCGGCGCGCTCCTCTGTCGGTTGGGTGGGAGGTGTGTTGCATTTATGCTTGGGTCTACGCGTTAACAAGCCCGTGCTTGGTGTCGTTGGGCCACTTGAATGTACAGCTCGTTTTAGTACATCAACGTCCAGAATAATAACAAGTAAGAATGCTATAGTCCAGTAAACCCGACTACAAAACTCACTGTACCCAGGTCAAAAATTTTCGATCGCATCTACGTACACTTACACATACAAACACACATACACAAAGACGCACACACACGAGCGACAGCTCGAGCGGAAGCGAGGCATTTTAAGTGGTGGCTGTGCTTCTTCTTCCCTTGCGCTGAAGCACTGAATCTTCTTTCGTTAATACTCCGTGTTTATTATCCGAACGACTTGAAATTTGGACAGTAGATTAGGAGTGACTAAAAGTATTGCACATGCCAAATCCCAAATCTTAAAAATTGTTCCTGCAAAACGGTTTTTATCGAATAGCGGGGAACGGGAGAAGATATCTCAAATCTACCTCATTCCAAATTTGGTGTCTCTAGCTCTTGTAGTTGCTGAGATCGACGCGTTCATACAGACGGACAGACAGACGGGCATGGCCAAATCGAAATCTCTTTTGATACTGATCAAGAATATATATACTTTATAGTGTCGGAGATGTCTCCTTCTGCCTGTTACATACATTTGCACAGATGTAATACCCCCTTTTACCCATTTTATGGGTACAGGGAGTAATAAAAATAATGCAATAAAATACCCCAATCTCGTTTGATACTGATCAAGAATATGTATACGTTTTAGGGTCGGAGATGTCTCCTTCTGCCTGTTACATACATTTGCACAGATTTAGTACCACTTTTTTAACCTATTTTATGGGTACAGGGAGTAAATATTAAGTGCCAAAAAAAAGGCCAAAGTCCTTAAGAAAATCACACTAAGATTTACTTTGCAAAATGGCTGTAAACTAGTGTTATATATCTGAAGCCAAAATAGTTTGTGATGATGCTGTTACGTGTGCAATTTATTTTAATAAATTAGTTTATTGTTTATAAGAAACTGCAGTCGAAAACAAAAAATTCCATTTTTAAAAGAATTGAATTTCAGCAACGAGTTAAAGCAAACATCAAAACATTTCATTAAATAATTGGAAAATTTATAAAGAGCTTCGCTATGTCCGGGTGTGCCGTGACCTCTACTTATTTTTACTCCCTGTACCCATAAAATGGGTAAAAAGGGGGTATTACATCTGTGCAAATGTATGTAACAGACAGAAGGAGACATCTCCGACCCTATAAAGTATATATATTCTTGATCAGTATCAAAAGAGATTTCGATTTGGCCATGTCCGTCTGTCTGTCCGTCTGTCCGTCTGTCCGTATGAACGCGTCGATCTCAGCAACTACAAGAGCTAGAGACACCAAATTTGAAATGTAGGTTCCTGTATAGCATACGCAGATCAAGTTTGTTTCATATTTCAGATATCTCCCCCGTTCCCCCGCAAATCGATTAAAACCGTTTTACAGTAACAATTTTCAAGATATAGCTTTAAGATTTGACATGTACAATACTTTAGTCTCTCTTAATCTACTGTCCAAATTTCAAGTCGATCGGATAATAAACACGGAAGTTATTCACGAAAGAAGATTCAGTAATGCATCGAGAGGGGGAAGGAGAAGCACAGCCACCAATTAAAATGCCTCGCTTGCGCTGTCGCTTTTGCCGCACAGTGTGTGTGTGCGTCTTTGTGTATGTGTGTGTGTATGTGTAAGTGGGCGTAGATGTGATTGAATGTTTTAGACCTGGGTACAGGGAGTTTCGTAGTCGGGTATACTCGACTATAGCATTCTTACTTGTTTTATTTATTATTTATTTATTAATTTTTTTTTTTTTTTTTTTTTTTGAAAAAAAGAGTCTTTTGGCTTTGGGCAATGTTTGTCTATCTGTCCGTATGAACGCAATCTTTTAACACCCTTGAAGATAGAGCAGCCAAACTTGGGACACATGTTGGTATATATCCTCAGTTACTAAAGTAACTTTGGCCTTACGCAAGTTATAGACAAATATTTGGCCTAACCTCTCTAAATAATTGATAAGTTTTTTGCCAAAAAAAAAGGGAAAACAGTTTTTTATGCATAAATATAGTGATGTATGCATGAAAGTAAGCTCTCTAACATTTTTGTATTCAATATTTTGCAGATGCTGGAAATACTGATAGTGATACCATTACATCGGAGCCTTCGCGCGACAGCATCAAATTTGGAGAAATCAAAAGAATTACTTCTTGCGATAGCAACAGCAATTCATTACAAACGTCATTTGCTAAGGACACTGAAGCGTCAACACCAAAAAACAAAAAAAGTAACGACGTGACGACGCAGTTAATGCACCTAGTTAACAGATTGAATAGCCCGCTGAGTGTAAGCGAGACTGAAAGATTATACCAGACTCAAATTGTGCCATGCACTTGTATAATTATTGAAGAAATGCCAAACTTATCATCTGGTCAAAGTAATTTAAGTCACTTAGATAATGAAGCAGATGATGTCATCATGTCCAAATGTGATGATTATATTGTACAAGACGCAGTTGAAAAGCACAATGAACAGCCAATTTTGAAAACCTCCCATTTCAGTGCTGAAGAAGTTCCGCAATCCATTCCTCAAAAACCAATAAAGTCCATATTTGATTTAGATTTTGATGAGGACGAGGATCCATTGCACTCAATTATAAAAAATATTTCACCAGCAGAATCCAATTTAAAACGGGCCTCTGATAATGGTGATAACGATGTGAAATTGAGTAACACAATAAGTCTTTTAAATGAATCTAACAACGTAGACCTACAAGCCTGTAGTGATAGTAGCCAAAATCAAGAAGCTGGTAATATTGTCGCAGAGCCTCTTTCTGTTTACACTGTACAAGAAGACATTAATTGCATTGCAAAGAGAAGGTTTGATGTACAAACAAATGATGTAACCAATTTTCATATAAATGCATTACACAACTTTTACGTACCAAATATTAACGGCAATTGGAGTAGCATTGATTCTGCATTAGTCTTAAAGTCCACACTATCAGAATTTTTGAAAACACTGGATACATATACAGTTAGCGATGGTGCCGATGTTGTTCCAAAATATGGTTCACTCACTTATGAACGTATTAGAAAGGATCTAAGTGGTCTAAAATTCGCAAAAAAAATTAAATTCAAAAGTTTTAAAACGTATATACCACCGTTTTTGGGTATTGCCAAATGCTTACCGTCGTGTCGCCTGGCAGCTAAACGTCTTAAGGAGAAAACAAAACAAACACCATCGAATTCATTGAGCTACGGTGATATGGTTAAGATAACCAAACTGCATCAAGAGTCTGAAATTATTAGTCCAAATAACCAAACTACTGATTTTGAAACGTTCAAATGTAGCTCCAGTCCACTGAGAGTTGATGTTGATACGCATGATAGCAATGACAACCAAGTGAAAATGCAATATTCGGGTGTCTCTATAAGCAATAACACCACACTAAGTTACAATTTGCTAAAGTTAGCAAATAATGAAGATTTTGAAAGTGCGGCAGACGATGGGATGGATAGTGAGCAAAAAATTGAAATCGGAAAACCGGAGATTCGAAAAGGCAGCCGCTGCAGTAGCAGTAGCAGCTGCAGTAATTCCAGTTTAAAAGTAACTCAAAATTCAATAAATGAAAAACTAAGACATCAACGGTCTCAGGTAGCAACTACAGAACAATCAGAACGTAATTTTGTTGAAAGAAATCGGAAAAAGCGCAGAAAGGCAGCTAGACAAGCTTCAGTGAAAGATATCAGAGAACATGAATCAATAAACGCAAAGTCCCGTATTAAGCGCATAAAAATAGCTATAAACGGAGACGATGCTACTGAAAGGCATATATCACACATCAGTAGTAGCAACAACAGCAGTGATGACGATCATGAGGAAGATGAGCATGATGGTGAAACGGGAAGCGAACTGAGCGACTCAGAAGCTGGTTTCGATACCACTGGGTACTATCACAGATGTCAAACTCCAAGTGAAGATGAGAAAGAATCATACAGAAGCCATTCAACAACAATAGATAGCATTGCGGCGGATGAGGACGCACATTTGGATAACGAATACGATAATAGCATCAGTGACGAATATGCAATTGTTCAAAGACCTATGATGGGTGGTGAGCACAATCACATAGTATTGACAATAAAGAAAACACCCAGTAAAATTAATTCTCCGGTTAACTCAATATCTGCTATCTCGCCTAATGTTGCCCACGCGAGTGTTGGTGTGACAGTTGCCCATGGAGTTGAGACTGCTACCAATATTACAACTAATAATAACAATAACAATATACATCATTCTGGTACCGCAATGTTTGGGGAATACCAACAAAATTATCATGGTCAACAGGACTTATCTCGTACCGATATAACTAATAAATTAGACATGGACAAACCTCCAATTATGTCAAATACCTGCCTTAATAGTTTTCATAGATGTCGCTACCGTCGTCGTCGTCACCTTCGCTCTCGCTCTCAGAAGCCTAATTGCCAGAAGGGTACCATAGACAATGAACGTAAACATCTTTTCATTAATGATACACGAAGCACCCTATCAATGGCAAAAACTCATCAAAAGTTGTTTTTTATAAACGAACTATGTAGAGAAGATAGGGCAGGACGAAAAGAGCGTATAATCAATTATAGTAGCAGCTCAAATTTTGACGATGAAAGCGAAAACGAGGCAGAACAGGGGGATCTTTTATTGTCTGGAGAAACTGAACAATTTCAAATTATTTCTTCAAATAATGATAACCACATAGAGGACTCGTACTTATCTTCTACTAGTGAAGCCGAAAATGCTGAATTATTTGGTAATCAAAATGATGAGAATACGGTATATGATACAAAGTTCAATACGCAAGATGAGTTACCATTACCACTACATAACAACGGCATGCTGCCATCATTTAACTCGATTTATGATCATCATCTGACAAATCCGATGGCCAGTGATGTTAAAGATAAACATACGGCATCGCAAGTAACACTGCAAATTGAGAATTGTGATGATGTTAATATGGGTATATGCTATAATTACGATAACTTAAGTGTAGTTAAATCACATAGTCTAGGTTCTTTCATGCCCATTAACAATGACAACAATGGATTGCAATGTGTCATTAATAAAGTGTTAGAAAGTAATAAAACTAATGAACTTAATCTTAATATAAATCAATCGCCTCTTGAGTACAGAACTGGCATTCGAGCTGTTGACGACGTTCCCAGTGGGGACCATCCGAAGACTTCTCGAATTCAACAGTTCAAGGAATGGCACGAAGTGCTCCAGCTTCAATCTTATAATAATGAACCATTAATAGTTTTGCCATACGTTGTGCTTGAGTGAAAAATTGTAATCAAATTATGTACGCCAATATCTAGAGGGTGTGCATAGAAATATACGAGTGCGATGTAATCAATCAAATATCTTGAAAATTTAAACATTTATTATTTTGTAAGCATGTAGTAAGAGCAATCGCATCATGTGTGATAGAAAGTTTTAATAATAACATAAGAAATACTGATGTGAAATCTTGAATTAAAAGTGTGAAACGTACTTTACGCTAACATTTTGCTAATTTGTATGTATATGTATTCTGAAATCAATTAATTTAAGCAAATTATTCCTTGAATGTTTTCATACAACCAATTCATTAAGTTAAAGAAAAACTTCGCTACCGATTAGCTTATTAAGTAAACTTAAAATATATTTTGTTACGTTCTATCGTTGATAACTTTTTCGCATCTTTATATTTTTAAATTTACATATGCTTATATGTATATGTGATAAAATTTAAATGTACATGAAATGTAAATAAAATAGTTATACGCTGACTGTGTTTTGTTGTGTCAATGCAACGGGCTTTGATTGTTTCTCAAACTGAGAATTGAATGAATTATTCTATTAGTCAATCAATAAATCATCCATTTAATCAATTTTGTCCCAATATTCCCACGAGGCCGAAATGGCGGGCTGGGTAAAATTTTGGGATCGGAAGGGGGCGTGAAAAATCGGTAGTCAGTCGTCAATTTTTGTGACTCTACACTCTACCTGTAAAGCTGAACCCACTCTGAATCAAACATAACGTTTTCTTGTGTCTCATGAAACATATGTACATACATAGGTCCATTGCTTTTTATAGGACACACCAATTCAGACAAGACAAAAAACATGTTAATGTTTTTTGCGCATCATGTCTGGTTGACGACAATACCGCTATGTATATACATACATATGTACATACATACATGCCTTTGCATACGGAGAACGTCCCAGTTGGCAAGGGTTGCCTTCCAGAAGGCATTCTCGTATACAAATTTTTCCATCGCGAAGTAGTTCCAAACACATGCGGTCTTTAATTCGCTTTTATACAGCGAGTAAACACATCAATAAGGCATACGATAGATGGTATTCAGCATGGGGTGGTTGTTGTAATTTGAACTTCGTGAAACGCTCGGGTTCTGTTTCATGGTTCGGTTTCCGAATTTGACGTTGGTAAGGCAGAACTGAGTGCAATGCGGCGTTCGCTTACCAATGCTTGCCGAAAAAGGCATTCAATCGGTTGCAACTTCTATTTGCCATACAGGCATTCTAGTTTCATGGCATTCTAAAAGAAATGCTTTTTCAATAATGACACATTAAGGTTATAATTTTATTTTTTATTAACTTTTATTCTGACAATTACAATATTATCTAACAAAAATGAATAAAACTTATTTTTAAAGGTCTTCGTGATATTTTTCTTTGTTACGGCATCAATGTTGTCATCAGCCATTTTTTTTGTGTTTTTCCCTTGCTTGTCTTACGTTCGAGTGCATTCTGATTTTTGCCATGCTGTGGAAACACAAATACAAATATATATAAAATTAGTTTTTTTTATTAAGCAGTATATATATATAAGCAGTATATATATATAATACCTATATCCTATAGGTATTTATTAGTAGTGTGTACTTACATTATGAACGCAATCTGATCAGCAAATAATTTTAAGTTATTCAATTGCAGCTTCGGAGTAGTTTTATCAATCTATACATAATAAGAAAAAACTAGTTACTTTAAATAATAATTTAATACTTACATGGTTTACACAGATCAAATCACTCTTACTGATATACTTCATGCACACACGAACTGCAAATTATAACTAATGGCCGTCGAAGAAAATCGAAGCCAGAAAAAACAGACGAGCAATATTCCGTTATTTCCATTTATCTCGCCTTTTTTATCGACATGTTCGTTTTTGTTTTTGCTTCAAATTTATCTACTAATTACTTCTAAAATTACGTCTAAGACCAGGCAACGTCTCATGATATGCGCGGGCCTAGCCTTCCAAAATAGTGCGAAGTGAACTAGTTAAATCTGCAGGCAATTTCTGCCGGTTTTGCATGCAGATAATTTTTGTGTATCTTACAAGCGATGGCTTTGTATTTATTTTCACGATCATGGCATGCTAAATTACGTCTAAGAGCAGGCAACGTCGCATGATATGCGCGAGCTTTGCCTTCCAAAATAGTTAGAAGAGAACTAATTCATTTCGCATGCAGATATTGCTAGTTTAGTTTGTACAAACATAGTTGTACTTCATATTTCGGAGGCGAAATTAGCAGCTGAGAGAGCATACAACGTGGAACCACATTCTTCCATTTCTGATAGGGGTACAGCAATGAAACGAAACGTTTTCAGACAAGCGCCGTTACCAAAAATTGCATGCGTTCTATGACGCAGATACACCGAAAAAAAAGCCGGTCCGCTAGTTTTCCGAAACATAATGTCAATTTCGTTTTTATTGTGAAATATTTATATTTTTAAAGATATTAATACCGATAATGTTTCGATATAAACAAAATTTTTATAGTGGTTTTAAAAATAAATTGTTTGAAAAAGAGTATGTTGGGTTGTGAAATGTCCGTCTGTCCGTCCGTCCGTATGAACGCAATTTTTTTCCACACCCTTGAAGCTAGAACAACCAAACTTGGTCAACATACATACCCTTATCTTTCAAAAGATCAAAAAACCAATTTGAAATACTTTTTTTGAACAATTTTACACCAAAATTTGCACACGCGCTAAAACGCAACACAATATTTTTGCCACAGCTGTTTTAACATATGTTGTGATTGAAAGCTTACAGCTGATAAGTAGAAGCACAATAATCAATTTGCTAAATGGCCTTTTAGTTATCAACGCAAAATCAAATTTTGTAATTTGGTAAGAGTCAAAAATTCAATTTCGTTCCGCTAGATCATGCAAATCGACCACTGTGACCTATTTTGGTAGTCAGCAAATTTGGCTACACAGGCTAATGTTGAGTCCGTTGACGGATTTGACAAAGACAATTTTGGTCCTCCCACCCACTCCCCCGCAAATGAACAAAATGTATCTCTCAAACACCTGTTTAGGTAGATTCACCAAATTTGAAATACAGACTACTGTGTTTTGTCAATTTCCCAGCCCACAAATAAACAAATTATACCGGACTTGAAAATGAGTTGTCTGCTATCGGGTACGTTCGACTGCAACGTTCGAACTTGTTTTACAAAAATTATTCACAAAAATAAGAATATAATAATTACTGGCTAATCGGCTCAGAAACGAAGCAGTGGACGATCAACATCTCAATGGGCGGCGGTCAATTGTGAAGAGCTTAACATAGAGCGACCATCCAAACTGCCGGACTACACCTCATAAACTGAGGATATAGCAGGTGTTCATAAAGATCTTTCTTTTTATGTAGAACCCGCCTTCTCATATTTATCTAACTTCCAGCTCAGCTAACCAAGGGCTATCCAGAATTTCAAAGGCAAAAATGTTAGGGGAGGTGTTAGGGCTGCAAAGTCATCGATGTTTTCACGATGGTCCGATGTATCGAGGTTTTTTTTAAATTATCGATGATTCACTGCATGGTGAAGCACAATTAACCACTTTTCAAAAAAGGGGTATTTGGTTGCATTATTTTTATTACTCCCTGTACCCATAAAATGGCTAAAAAGAGGGTACTAAATCTGTGCAAATGTATGTAACAGGCAGGAGACATCTCCGACACTAAAAAATATATATATTCTTGATCAGTATCAAAAGAGATTTTGATTTGGCCATGTCCGTCTGTCTGTCCGTATGAACGCGTCGATCTCAGCAAGAGACACCAAACTTGGAATATAGGTTCGTGTATACCATACTCAGGTCAAGTTTGTTTCATATTTCAGATATATGTAGCTCCCCGTCGCCTACCACTCATAGACGGAAAACTTTGGACAAAAATTCTAACAAGCTCACTGATGAGGATGCTTGGCAGCATCCCAAATAGCGCTATATGACCAGCCAAAACTTTTCGTATAAATCTTTCTATATTCATCCTGAATTGTTGGCGTCAAGCCTGCTAAATATTTACTCCCTGTACCCATAAAATGGGTAAAAAGGGGGTATTGGATTTGTGCAAAAGTATGTAACAGGCAGAAGGAGACATCTCCGACCCTATAAGGTATATATATTCTCGATCATTATCAAAAGAGATTTCGATTTGGCCATGTCCGTCTGTCTGTCCGTCTGTCCGTCCGTCCGTCTGTCCGTCTGTCTGTCCGTATGTATGAACGCAAGGATCTCAGCAACTATAGGAGCTAGAGACACCAAATTTTAAATGTAGGTTCGTGTATAGCGGGAGCAGGTCAAGTTTATTTTAGATTTGAGATATCTCCCCCGTTCCCCCGCAATTCGATAAAAACCGTTTTTTACCAACATTTGTAAAGATATAGCTTTGGAATTTTGCATGTATAATACTTTGGTCACTTTTAATCTACTGTCAAAATTTCAAGTCGATCGGATAATAAACACGGAAGTTATTCACGAAAGAAGATTCAGTGCTTCAGCGCGAGGGGGAAGAAGAAGCACAGCCACAACTTAAAATGCCTCGGTTGCGCTGCGCTTGAGCTGTGCTCGTGTGAGTGTGTCTTTTGTGTATGTGTGTGTGTATGTGTAAATGTACGTAGATGCGATCTGAAATTTTTGAGCTGGGTACAGGGAGTTTAGTAGTCAGGTATACTCGACTATAGCATCCTTACTTGTTCATTCGTTTTTTTTTTATACCCTAGCAGGGTATTATATTTTGTCTCGAAATGTGCAATGGACCGAAGGAGACATTTCCGACCCAACAAAGTATATATATTCTGAATCAGCATGAATAGCCGAGTCGATATAGCCATGTCCGTCTGTCCGTCTGTTTCTATGCGAACTAGTCTATCAGTTCTAAAGCTATCGTAATGAAACTTGACCCTTCTTTTTGCTGCAGGCAGTACATATGTCAGAACCGGCCGGATCGGACCACTATAACATATAGCTGCCATAGGAATGATCGATCGACAAATATGTTTTTGTATGAAAAACTTTTTTGTTTATTGATGTATCCTTACCAAACATTCCCAAGCCGAATCTCTCGAGGGTTTATACAATCTGGCTAAATTTGGTCAAAATCAGACCACTATATCAAACTTTCTGTTTATACAAACATTTCATCCAAACTAAGTGAGAGTTTTATAATACTTCAAATAGTTTCCTATAATTTGATCGAAATCGGAACACATAGAAGCAATCAGACAAAAATTAAGTTTTGTATAAAAAACATTGCTGCTAGGGTATATAGCTTCGGCACCCGAAGATAGCCGCTCTTTCTTGTTTATATTAAGAAATTAATCTTTATTTTGGTTATTTATTATTTTAAGAAATAAATATTAATTTTGGTTATTTATTATTTTAGGAAATTAAACTGAATTTTTGTTAATTTAAGCACTATTCATACACAATAAACATAGTATAAATGGACTATTCTCAAAATATGAACTCTTTAATTTCTTTTTACAAATTTCTAGGCTATTTCAACTGTTTTCAAAATTTTCGATGTTTCAAATCATCGATGATTTTGCAGCTCTAGGTGTTGTAAAAATTCAAAACCAAAACATTTCAAAAAACGTAAGAAAATTAATTTATTTTACTTTTTTATTAAGGGGGTCATTAAATCTGTGAAAATTTACCTTATATATTCTTGATCAGTATCAATAGCTGAGTCAAGCTAGCCCTGTCCGTCCATCCGTTTGTATGAACGCGTCGATCTCATGTCAAAACAAGTAAGAATGCTATAGTCGAGTATACCCGACTACGAAACTCCCTGTACCCAGGTCAAAAATTTCCGATCGCATCTTCGTACACTTACTCACACGCACAAACATACACAAAGACGCACACGCACAAGCGACAGCGCAAGCGAGGCATTTTAAGTGGTGGCTGTGCTGCTTCCCCCCGCGCTGCTGCACTGAATCTTATTTTGTGAATAACTTCCGTGCTTATTATTCGATCGACTTGAAATTTGGACAGTAGATAGAAAGTGATTAAAGTATTATACATTTCAAATCCCAATGATATATCTTTAAAATTGTTGGTATGAAAGGTTTTTATCGAATTGCGGGGGAACAGGGGAAATACTTAAAATTGGAAACAAACTTGATCTGCGTATGGTATACAGGAATCTACATACCAAATCTGGTGTCTCTAGATCTTAAAGCTGCTGAGATCGACGCGTTCATGCAGACGCACAGACGGCCTGACGGACAGACAGACGGACATGGCCAAATCGAAATCTCTTTTGATACTGATCAAGAATATATATACTTTATAGGGTCGGAGATGTCTCCTTTTGCCTGTTACATACATTTGCACAGATTTAGTACCCCTTTTTTACCCATTTTATGGGTACAGGGAGTAAAAAAACATACATTTTTAATTTCTCAAACCATAACAAGTAAGAATGCTATAGTCGAGTATACCCGACTACGAAACTCCCTGTACCCAGGTCAAATATTTCCGATCGCATCTTCGTTAACTTACACATACATACACAGATACGCACACGCACGAGCCACAGCGCAAGCCAGGCATTTTAAGTTGTGACTGTGCTTCTTCTTCCCTTGCTGCAGCACTGAATCTTCTTTCGTGAATAACTTAGGTGTTTATTATCCGATCGACTTGAAATTTGGACAGTAGATTAAGAGGGACTTAAGTATTGGACATGCCAAATCTTAAAGCTATATCTTGAAAATTGTAACTGTAAAACGGTTTTTATCGAATAGCGGGGGAACGGGGAGAGATATCTCAAATCTAAAATAAACTTGACCTGCTCCCGCTATACACGAACCTACATTCCAAATTTGGTGTCTCTAGCTCTTATAGTTGCTGAGATCCTTGCGTTCATACATACGGACAGACAGACGGACAGACAGACGGACATGGTCAAATCGAAATCTCTTTTGATACTGATCAAGAATATATATACTTTATAGGGTCGGAGATGTCTCCTTCTGCCTGTTACATACTTTTGCACAAATCCAATACCCCCTTTTTACCCATTTTATGGGTACAGGGAGTAAAAAGAGTTTTGCAAAAACACTACCGCAGCCCACCTACCGCGTACAAACTTTAGAGACAGCAGCCCAGCCACCAACTTAACATACGTTCAAAACATGGTGATAATTACGTTCACCGAATTACGTACATCTACTCATGCGGATTTTAATAAAATCATTTTTATTATTTATTACATTTCGTATATTACATTTCGTTTTATATTTCTAGTTTTAATGTCATGTATTTTTGGGTCAATAACCTGTTCATACCACAACTTTAAGGACTACTGTCTTAAGTGCGAGTCGTGAGTTATACAGATTTACGGCAAAATTCAAATAGACCTGGGCCACTTGGGTGACTTTTCTGTATTTTTAGATGTTCAGTGAGGATGCCAGCAGTCACACAAGTGGCTCGGTGGTTTGATTAGCTCTTCATTATATCAGTGAGTTAATCATATTGTCAGTTAATTTATAGAGATACATCAAATAAATGTACACAAACGCATAAAACATTAAAATTATAAATTATTGTACATTTCGCTTATATGTAAGTTGTGGGCAATATCTCGATTATCTCTAAAGTATAATAAGCATCATGTAGTAGTAAGTATCATGAGTACAAAATTTGAAGGTGTACTAAAATCTTTGATATAACATTGCTGTCTTGACAAATACGCCTTATTGTTGCTTTTCGAATTTCAAGACTATTGTACGCGAAGAATGAAATACTTTTAAAATAATATCTATTTTATGAGCAGTCTAATTACTTATTTTAACACAAACATATACATATACATATACATATACATATACATATACATATACATATACATATACATATACATATACATATACATATACATATACATATACATATACATATACATATACATATACATATACATATACATATACATATACATATACATATACATATACATATACATATACATATACATATACATATACATATACATATACATATACATATACATATACATATACATATACATATACATATACATATACATATACATATACATATACATATACATATACATATACATATACATATACATATACATATACATATACATATACATATACATATACATATACATATACATATACATATACATATACATATACATATACATATACATATACATATACATATACATATACATATACATATACATATACATATACATATACATATACATATACATATACATATACATATACATATACATATACATATACATATACATATACATATACATATACATATACATATACATATACATATACATATACATATACATATACATATACATATACATATACATATACATATGCATATACATATACATATACATATACATATACATATACATATACATATACATATACATATACATATACATATACATATACATATACATATACATATACATATTCATATACATATACATATACATATACATATACATATACATATACATATACATATACATATACAAATACATACAAATGTACATTATGTAGATGTTGAGTTTGAAAGTGGTTAAATTAATTTTAGGCATCAGAGCTCTGCACATTTACCGAAAATGCACACAAGCTTTCACCCTTTTTACCCACAGCCTTTGCCTGATATTGCCCGACGTCATCTAATGTGCATTTGGTTATCGCAAAGGCATAGCGATTACCATCCTTAGTGAATGAGTATCTTGAGCGTGTTTCATCTATGGGTTTCCCATCTTTTAACCAAGCCAAGTTAAGAAGTTCCCCGTCGAATTCACATTCGAAAATTGCGTTTTCTCCTTCCGTGACCGAAACAGAGATGGGAAATTTGGTAAATGATGACTGCTTTGGCTCGTCACCAGGTACGGTGACATTAATTGTACAGGTACTGAACGATTCGCCAGTATCGTTGAACGCCTCACATGTGTAGGTGCCGCCATCTTCAGGGAAGATCTCGGCTATCTGAAGACGGTATATATTTGCCTCATTCGTATATTGGAAGTCCTTGCTTGGCTTAATTTCCTTGTTGTTGTGCAGCCAAACGACATCAAACCGTTCAGCACCAATAATACGACATGCTAATGTAACCGCATCCCCGTCCTTAACAAATCGCGATTCCAAGTGACTAACTATTTTAGGTGGCTTGTCGCTGCCAGTTGTCTGACGTTTGCTTGACTGCTTATCCAAAGCTAAAAAGGAAAAGTCCATGAATTATTATATGCAATTAAATCTTAATGATTATAAAACAAGTAAGTATGCTTTAGTCGAGTATACCCGATTACGAAACTCCCTGTACCCAGGTCAAAAACTTCCAAACACATCTTCGTCCACTTACACATACACAAAGACGCACACACACAAGCGACAGCGCAAGCCAGGCATTTTAAGTGGTGGCTGCGCTGTTTCTTGTTGAGCCACATGCCAAATGACGTTTTGTTAAGGGCTATGAAAATGTCTTTGACTCTGATCTAACTAAAACAAGTAAAAATGCTATAGTTGATTATACCCAACCACAAAACTCCCAGTACCCAGTACATACATTTGCACAGATTTAGTACCCCCTTTTTAAATAATCTCACTCATTTGTCGTTGACCCCCATTTCCCGCCCGTGGCGACGGGTGGGGTAGATTTTCCAAAATCCTTTGGCACTCTTTTAAATTATTTTTGGAGTAGTTTTAAAAATCAGTTTGAAGCCAATTGCAAGAATAATACTTAAATTCCAGACAAAAGTCTTCCAACTATTTTTCGCCCGTTGTCTTGACCCATAAGTACCGCGCTTTTTGTGTTTAGCTTTTGAAATTAGTATGAAAAACGTGGGCGTGCATTTTTTCCAAAATCGGGAGCATATGTGTTAAATGTGTAGAGTTTTTAAATGAGTTTAAAGCATATGTGTGAATTTTCAAAAATAGGTAAGACATGTATTGAACATGTTCCCTTCTACCTGTTGCATAACCAATTTATGGGTACAGGGAGTTAATACAGAAATAACACTAATTGTCAAAAATGTTCTTAGTCTTGTACAATGTCCGTCTGTCCATTGATATAAACGTTAATTTTTCCGACACGATGCTACATTCACCGTATTTGGAATGATTGTTTTTCCATCCCGATGCCAATATATAAAAGTACTATAATAATACTACTACTATATGGATACTTGAATAAATTTGCAAAACTTAGAGCAAAGTCCAACTTAATTTAATTTTTAGCTTTAAACACTTACGTTTAATAGTTAGCTTGCACTTAGTTTCGACTGCGCTAATGGAGTTTGTCGCCGTGCAGGAAAACACTCCTTCGTCTTCGGGGAAAACTTCATGAATGGTGAGCGTTGCGATACCGTTTTTGTATTTAAGATCCATTATTTCGGACGAAGAAATTGACTTTCCGTTTTTGGACCATGTTATCTGCGGTTCTGGGTCTCCTTTAACGTGACAAGTCAAAACCAATTGCTCGCCATCGCGAATTGTTAAATCATGAAGTGATTTTGTAAATTCTGGCTTGCACATTAAAGAATCGTCGGGAGGAACTGTAAAAATTATTTAATCAAGTTATTCTCAAATATAACAAGAAAGAGCGACTATCTTCGGGTGCCGAAGCTATATACCCTAACAGCAATGTTTTTATACAAAACTTAATTTTTGTCTGATTGCTAGTGTGTTCCGACTTTGATCAAATTATAGGAAACTATTTGAAGTATTATATAACTCTCACTTAGTTTAGATGAAATATTTGTATAAACAAAAAGTTTGATATAGTGGTCTGATTTTGACCAAATTTAGCCAGATTGTATAAACCCTCGAGAGATTCGGCTTGGGAATGTTTGGTAAGGATACATCAATAAACAAAAAAGTTTTTCATACAAAAACATATTTGTCGATCGATCATTCCTATGACAGCTATATGTTATAGTGGTCCGATCCGGCCGGTTCTGACATATGTACTGCCTGCAGCAAAAAGAAGGGTCAAGTTTCATTACGATAGCTTTAGAACTGATAGACTAGTTCGCATAGAAACAGACGGACAGACGGACATGGCTATATCGACTCGGCTATTCATGCTGATTCAGAATATATATACTTTGTTGGGTCGGAAACGTCTCCTTCTGTCCATTACACTTTTCGAGACAAAATTATAATACCCTCTGCTAGGGTATAAAAATGTACATTTGTATATACATATAGTAGTAAGTAAATATGTACATTTGTATATATATATAGTAGTAAGTATGTACATATGTATGATTATTAAAATAGTGCATGTACGTACGTATTAGCTCTTTGGTGGCACTACGAGATCGTGACGGGCTGCCGGGAGCCTGTAAGGTACTGGCCGCATATTTCTTCTTGCCTGAAATGCTATTCTGTGTGGTTGAGGAACTTGTGCTTGTGTTGCTGACAGTCTGCAAAATTGAATTTTCGGATTACATTTGATAAAAAGTAATAATTTTCTAAATTTAACTTGCCTTGCCATCCGATGTCGATCTGGTGTTTGATACTTGCGTGTTATTGAAAGACGACGAGGTAAACTGGCGTGTTGTTATAATGGGCGGTGGAGCTGGTTTGATAGGCTGCTCTATGTACTTGCGATCTGTAGTAGATTTTAATTGAGATAAATATGTCAATCCATGTTATCAATTTTACCGATATGTTAATTATTAATAGTCTTTCAACAAAATTCTCATTCGGGTTTACTTGGGAAAGGATCAATTGGACGTCATTCGGGATTGTGTCAATACAAATGCATTTTAGTAAATTTGTGGAAATGGAGGAAAAGTAAATTGGTGGGAATTGAGGAATTAAGTGCATGTACGGTAACCTTAAGCATTATGTTTTCTTTCCGACTAAATACGTGAACAATTCCATTCGATGGTCCTTTCTCTTTGAAAATTTACTGGTATAAAGGGTATTTTGTATAAACTTAATTTGGTTGCTCTCGCTTTAATAGTGTCGAAAAAAGGTCCGTTCATACGGACGGACATGCGGACATTGCACAAAACCAACATACTCTTTTATCAACATTTTTGGAAATAGAGTATAAAATGTTTTAAGACTTCTGTCAAACCTTTTCGCCGCAAAATGTCTTATGTAGGTACTCAGATTATAAATCTAAGGCGATAAAAATAACCAAAGCAAAGCTCCATAGATAGTGTCGATTTTGTTACATAACTGTTTTGTATATGCCTGGGATTTATAAATGATTATCACTTATGTATATGTAAAGGCCGAATAGACACTGTTATAATACTAAGTATGGAAATAAAAAAGGGAAAAATTGCAAATGTTTAAAATGTATGTCGCAACCAGCCTGATCAGATCAGTATTTCGTATAGCTGCCATAGCTTCGTTAGAGAATTGATTTTTGTATAAAAACTTTTAGTAGTTACAGCTGAGAGATTGGTCAGCATTCCGCATTTAAACACGGTATAGCGGCATGTTGTTTAACTAAGCTTTTTCGCGTCGAAATTTATTTTCACCACTATCGAAGTTTCCCAGTATCGATTCTATCGATATGTCTGAATAACCTAATAAGTTAACGAATGCTGTAGCCAATTCTATGAAGCTCTACCTCTTTAGTTATTTTGCGATTGAAAATATGTGCATATGTTACACGCGGACGGAAGCATCTCCGACCCTATAAAACATGTATTCTAAATAAGCATCGGCAGTCGAGTCGATAGTAGAACATGCAAATTCGATTAGCTTGATTAAGAAACTTAAAAAATAAAAGTGCTACCCAGTAATTTTTATGAGTATGAAATATGTATGTATGTATATATCATATGAATATAATTGGACTTGGCTTAAAAAAATGAAAAAGTTTCCGAATAAATTTAATTTTAAAGCTAGTGGTGTGGATGTTTCCGGTAAAAATAATAAATGCTAGGTTTTTCAAATACATAGTGTACATGCAGGTAGATTAGCGTTGGTTGCGTGTCGTGTTTGAATGTTTTGAATGTCCTGTTCGAATGATTTAGTGCCTATGAGTGTGAAGCCCCAATACGACCTAACACGACACCAAAACAAGCAATAATGTATTAATATTGAATATTTTTGAATGAAAGCTTTTTTTTTTTTTTGTTTTGAAGAAATGCGAGTTATAATATTGGCCGAGTGCCGGACAGGATTGTAAAATCTTGCCATGACAAAGAAAGTTTCTTGCTCGTGTTCGTTTCACGTCGTGTTCGAAAAATCCGACACGCGCCTATCTATAAAGTCCTCTACAATATTCGTAAATTTCAAAGTGTCAAACTAGTTTTCTAATGTATGTATATATATGCATGCGTAAAAGAAAAAGTAACAGTTTTAGTCGAGCTTATTATAATCAATTACCTCCTGAGTAAAGGAAGTTGTGGGCAAGTTCTGCCTGCTCAGGCGTTACCCATTCTCCTGGGGATAGTTATTAAATTGTAAATACAGTATTGATCATAGTAAATAATTACAATATATGTATGTATGTGTAATATCAAGATCAAAGGCGTATCCAGGATTAGGATTAGTGTACATAATCGTACATACAAAGGTCAAAAACTATCTATGAAAATTAATTTAACTTAAAGAAAAAATTAAAATATATTGTATTTCCAAAACATGTTTGCCTGAATTATGTGTTGGTTTGAAAACATTTGCAAATTGACGAACCGGTATATTTTCTCTACTGTTAATTGATATCTAGGTGTAGATCGTTAAAGCGACAAAATAAGGTAAGCCTCATAACTTCTTTAAATAATATGGTCAGAATTCTCTAGTCGGGTGTGATTGATCAGCATGTACCCTGTTTCCAGCTCCAAAAACTCCCTAGCATATACTATTCTATTTTATATATTGAATATACAAA
The DNA here is from genome assembly GCA_035043065.1 of Hirtodrosophila confusa. NCBI lineage: Eukaryota > Metazoa > Arthropoda > Insecta > Diptera > Drosophilidae > Hirtodrosophila > Hirtodrosophila confusa. The sequence continues at coordinate 196,865 of JAWNNI010000157.1, read as the reverse complement.
TACAAATACTAAACACTTACAAAGGTTTCCAGAGTTAATTAACAACAAAAAAATTCAGAATGTTCCACGTTCTTGCTCCACGGGCAGAGACTGGGGTTCAAGGCCTTAAGCTCAATTTAACATAAAACCAACATTTTTGTTTTTCGTTCGATGGACTTCAAAATCATCTTTAAAACTCTTCAGCAGACCTGAGTATAGGGTACATCCTAGTGGAATGAAGCATCTTAACTTGTTATTTAAATAAATGTTTTCCAAGCAAAAGCCCTTGCTAGTTAAGATTTTTACTCTACTGTGTCACCTTAATTTGAATAATTTTTTTTTTATAAGATTGTGCCTTAGAATACGTAATTGCTTTTGTTTTTAGTAACAAAAACACAAATGTGCTTTTCTGTAGATACGCCTATGACCAGAATGCTAAATTTAACCAATATGAAAACAAATTATACTGCTCTGTTTTGCATGTAAATAAGTATGACTTACAAAATACACTATATGTATATTGTGATATACATATAGTATATTCTGTCTATAGCACATACGTATTAACATACATCGGACGACATAGTTTAATAGGTCCTATTTTATTTAAGAGGTGCAGCTGGAAAACAAAGGATAGTGCCTGCAGTATCGAAAGTAGCGAGAGGTTACGTTATCTAAACGACATAATCTGAAGTCGCATAGACCTTATGACTTTAGGTATCAAAATTGAAACTATCGAGTTTCGACGCTATCAATAGTTTTCCAGGTCTGGTGAGATGTGTTCAAATTGAGTTACCTTCAACGATTACGACGCAATCGGTTTCATCTGTTCCGTGACAATTTGTTGCTTTACAACTGTATTTGCCAGAGTCTGAAGGCTTGCAATCAATTATTTCCATGGTGACTACGCCATCTGAATGCGTCATGGCGTATTCGTATTTGCTCAGTTCACGGCCATCCTTATACCATTTGACACTTGGCACAGGCTTGCCACTGAGACAACAGAGGAGCTTACATGTGTCCCGAGCTTGCATGACGCGTGGACGTAATAGGAATGTAAAACTGGGCGCCGATTCTGATTCCTCCTGCCAGAAGGTGTAAGGCAAGGGCTCACGTCGGCGTACTGGCGTTGATTCGGTTCGATATCTTGGCTGTTCTTTTGGCAGTGGATGGACATTAAGAAAAACGACTTCTTCTCTGGAACCATAATGGTTCTCAGCGCGAATGATATATTCGCCACGGTCTTCAAGTTTCACTCGGTTAATAATGAAATAATAGTCGTCTCCAGCATACCGTTTCATAAACTTAACGCTCTGTCTTAACTCGATATTGTTGTGTGTCCAAGTAAGCGTAGGAGTAGCGATTGCAATGCATCGACAATAAAATTTAACGCTTTGGCCTTCATAGCAAAATTGAGAGGATGGACGAATGACAAAACGTGGAGCGGCTTGCCGACGATCGAACACGGCATCATATATCTTATATTTTTCCATTAACAATTTACGTAATGAAGAATATTCCGATAAGCGCCCAATAGGCAGTAGGTATTTCTCAAAGTCTTCATATTTCTTTCTTAATTTCTCCCGATATGCTAGGTAACGGTCGCGAGCAATCTTTTGAGTTAGCTCACTGTGATCTCCCGTTAACCACGGATGCAAAAGGCATTCGTGGGCAGTCATTCGTTTCTCTTTGTTCGCAATGAGTAGTTTTCGTATGAAATCTTTACCCTCCTCAGATATATGCTTAAAAGCGTCGATGTCGAAATCCCAATCACAGGCTTTAACATTCTTCAGCGTTTGTACATCGTTGTCCCCAGCAAAAGGAGAAAGTCCACTTAGGCTATAAAAAAAAACCATTTGATTATATTTGTTCTGGTTAGACGTGAGAGCGGCGGATAAACAGAACTTACAGAACGTAGGCAAGTACTCCCGTAGCCCACATATCCGTGTAGAAGCCGACAGGTTCTCTGTTGACAATTTCTGGTGCTGCAAATTCGGCTGTTCCTGTTGTGATTTTTACCACTTCGTTTGGATCCAATCGTGTGGCTAAGCCAAAATCGATAAGCTTTACATTTGTGCTAGTGCGAGTCTGGCACATAATATTTTCGGGCTTTATATCCAAATGTATAATATTTTTCTCATGCATATGCCTGATGCCTTCGCAAATTTGTCGCATGTAGTTAATCACTTCCGCTTCGGTCATAATGTAACCTTCGGCCGTAATACGCTCAAACAGTTCTCCACCAGATAAGCTATCAAATGCAAGACAATAATATTACACATGTATTAATATAAAAATCTACATATATTGAAGAACTCTGCATCACTGACTTGACTATTAGATTTAGTAATATACTAGAAGGAAGTATTTAAAAGTGGTACATACCGTTGGTCACTTATCTTTGACATTATTATACTTACAATTCTAATATGAGGACCATTTCATCGTCATCTTCGAAAGCATCATGCAGATTAATTAGTTTTTGGTGATGCAACTGATTCATAATGTCAATCTCACGACGAATCAGGTCCTTCTCAACAGTATGCGATACGGGAATAAACTTGGCAGCGAAAATATTTCCAGTACTACGCTCACGGCATCGATGTACAACTCCAAATGCGCCAGTGCCGATCTCCTCGAGAACATCATATTTATCGTAAACATTTTGATGCGATATTTCCACTGGTTGTGGCACGAACTTAGAGTATATGTCGAACACATATGAATCATAATCTTTTACTGGACCGTCAGCCTTGCCGCGTATTTTCTTGCCGTTATCGTCTACTTCACATTTACGCTCGGTCGGTTTCTTCTTGATTGATTCCTTTGTTTTGATCAGTGTGCTTAATTCTGAAGAATCGGAGCGACCATAGACGTTGTCAGCAAAAATTCGGAAATCATACTCTTTGCCTGGCGTTAGGCCAGTGACTGCCATTGATGTGAAGCGTGTATTCCCTACACGTATCCATGAAGCTAATGGGTGCTCACGGCGCTCAACAAAGTAATTTGTAATATCACTGCCGCCATCCCAAACAGGAGCCTTCCAGCTAAGAGACAGAGAGTCTGTGCCAATGCTTTCGACTAAGGGGAAACGTGGTGGATCTGGACGATCACTTATTTGAACATGGATTATAGCTGTATCCGAACCAAGTTCGTTCTCAGCTGAAATTCGATAGGGACCGGAATCCAAGCGCGAACCATCACGAATAGTTAACACCGCGTGTCGGTCTTTCAACTCAACATTGTAGTGACCACCAGATTCTATATTCTCCCCTTCTCTAACCCAGTGTATGCGTGGCTTGGGGAAACCAGTGAACGGTATTTTAATCACAACATTCTCACCCTTATCGAAATAGGCGGTATCTCTGAATCGCGGTGGAACGTTCAGTTTTGGAGCAGCTGTAAAATATGAATAAATAATTATCAAGTAATGCAAAGCAGGAAAAAAGATTTTAAAATGTGATACTATAATACAATAAAACATTTTAAAACTGTCATTTGTAGATGATATTGGTAACGAAGTCGAGTAAGCCCGATTACGAGAGACACTGTAACCTGGTCTGAAATTCCAAAAACACATACATACATATGCATCAAGCAGTTCAGCGGCATTTCAAGCCGATCGGATCATAAACACGGAAGTTATTCACGAAAGAAAATTCAGTACTGCAGTGCGGGGGGAAGCAGCGCAGCCGCCACTTAAAATGCCTCGCTTGCACTGTCGTTTGTGTGTGTTCGTATTTGTGTATGTGTAAGTGGACGAATGTGTTTGGAAATTTTTGACCTGGCTACAAGAAGTTTCGTAGTCGGGTATATTTTACATGTTCAATAATGAAAGTGTGCAGTGAATTGTAATTTGAGAACTTACTCATAATAGCCAGAGCAGCACGGGTTGACTTCGCTCCTGCTTTATTAACAGCGCGGCAAACATATTCATCAGCATCCTCACCAAATATGTCATTGATGTTTAGGAAATGATTGTCACCTTCCGAGTACATATGGTAGCGAGCACCATTTGATATCTCTCGTGCTCCCTTATACCAAGATATGGTTGGTCGAGGTACGCCAGTTATTGTGCATGTGAATTGTGCATTGTGATTTTGTATGCAATTGGCATCGCGTAACGGTTTCACAATTAATGGAGGCGTTGCCGCCTTTGGATCAACAATCTTAACTGGCTGAGATGCTGTCGATTCTTTCGATAAGCCAGCAATATTTTGCGCGAATATTCGGAACTCGTATTGACGGCCTTCAATCAAATTATGACAGTTGGCTTGGGGTGCAGCGCAAATGATAGGGTTAACCCGCTGCCACGTGTCACTGCCAACTTCACGCTTGTCAATCCAGTAACCTTGAATATGAGCACCGCCATCGGATTCCGGTTTGCTCCATTCCAAATGCACAAAGTCTCCGCCAATTTCTGTGATTTGTGGAATGCCCGGGGGTGATGGTGGATCAATTGGTGCTTTAGCACGGATTGGATTCAGGCCTTCCAATGGTGCACCTATACCATTCTCATTTACAGCCATTACGCGGAATATATACTCTTGGTTTTCAATAAGGCCCTGAACCATAAAGGATGTATCCTTGCAAGAGCTAGATACGGTTATCCAATGTGGAGATGACATATCTTTCCTTTCCACTACATAATGTGTTACTCTAAGGCCACCATCGTAGGCTGGTGGGCGCCAAGCTAATGTGCAGGAGTGCTTATTGATGTGGGAAATTCCCATTGGTCCAATGGGCGCCGATGGCAAGCCAGTAATATGTGCATCAAACTGTCCAGTCGCAGTTCCAGAATCATTGCTGAACTCAATTTGGTAGTGACCAGCGTCACTTTTAACAATATCACGAATAAATATGGCAACATAATCATCAAAGACAGTAAATTTAAAATGTGATTCATCACTATCTGTTATGAGTTCGTTATTTTTTGTTATTTTCACAGATAGTGGCTGATCACCTGAGTAATAGACTTTAATTTTAGTATTATCGCCCTCTGGTATATAAACCTCATTGGGGCATCTATTTATAATTGGAGGAGAGCCTATTTTGAGATAGCCCGAGGTATGCACAAATCCAAGTGAATTAATTGCTTCGCAGGTGTAGTCGCCATCATCGCCGGATTGTACATTTGATATGTGGAGTCTGAAGACACCGTCCTTACTATCAGATGTAAAGCGGCCTCCACCCATCTGAATTTCTCTGCCATTCCGGAGCCATCTAGATGTGGGGCTTGGTTTACCGGAGGCAGCACATTGAAGTGTGAAATCTTTGCCACAAGGTGCTATCTTATCCTGCAATCGTGTTATCCAATCTGGTTTCTCGCCGCCCAAAACTTCACAAACCTTGATTGGCATTGTGCATAGGCTTGGCTCTGAGCGACCTGCTGCATTGCAAGCAAATATGCGAAATTCATAATCACCCATTTCAATTAGGTTGATAACTGTAAATTCGGTATCCAAAACATTGTAATCATTACATTTAACCCATACGGCACCGCCAATATCCCGTCGTTCGATTATGTAACCTGTGATGCGAGAGCCGCCATCACTAAGAGGTTTTTCCCATTTTAAGTCTACATAATTTTTGCCAACTTTAGTTACTTGTGGAGTGCCCGGTGGTGAAGGTACATTGAATTTACCCTTCAGTTTAAATCTCAAGGATGGTGGTGATGGTTTGCTAAAACCGGCCGCATTTTTCGCTTTAATTCGGAACTCGTACTCGCTTCCATTTGTCAAATTGTACAATTGATATTTCGTATCTTTAATTAAATACTCATAGGTATTCCAGGAGGAATCATTTACAACATCTCTATATTCAATTTGATACCCTTGAATACGAGAACCTCCATCATTTGCAGGTCGTGTCCATATTAATGTAACATTACCAGAGTCCCAATCAATTACCTTAGGCTGACCCGGCTCATCTGGAACAGTGAATTGGTGCTTGGCTGTAATTGGTTCTGGTATGTCCAGTGGATCAGATAATCCGTACTGATTCTCGGCACGAACACGGAAGTGGTATTTGTGATTTGGTTCTAGACCCATCACATCATAGTGGGTATTTCGTACAAAACTACTGACCTTCACCCATGTGCCGCTGGCGTCAAGTTTTTCCACAACATAGTTTGTGATTGGTGAGCCTCCATCATCAAGTGGAGTCTTCCAAGCAAGTGTGCAAGTATCTGGAGTAATATCATACGCATTTAATGGACCTTGTGGGGGGCCTGGTCTATCTACAACAGTCACATGGCATGATGCGGTGTCAGAACCTTTGCTGTTAGTTAACGTGATTGTATAAGATCCAGTTTCTGATCGTTTTGCTGATTTGTTATAGTAAACTGAACTGTAATCGTCAGTGTCAAATCGAAGACGTTCATCTGGAGCAATCTCGATTCCATTAATATTCCAAGAGGGTATGGGCCGAGGGTTTGCATGGTAAGGAACAGTAATATGAAACTCTTCTCCGGCAATAACAGTCATATCACGGATTGATAAATCGGAAGTTATCTTGGGTGCTTGTGGTGGTCGACGACAGTATATTAAATCACTTGATGCGCTGAACGGTGATTGACCCGCCGCATTAACAGCAGCCACTCTGAATTCATATTCTGCGTTTTCAATTAAGTTGGGTATTTTGCAGGTTAAATCTGGGCAGAGGGCATGAATAGCCTTAGTCCATTTGTCTTCGCTCAGTAATCGTTTTTCAATGACGTATCCAGTAATTGGCGAACCGCCATCGTGTTTGGGCTTAGTCCAAGCAATTGTTATGCTATCCTCTGTTGAGTCAATGCCACGCGGTATACCAGGGGCATTTGGAACATCAAATGGATGTCTCGCTCGTATAGGTTCCGAAGTACTGGCTGGATCCGACTGGCCGTACTTATTTTCGGCAATTACACGGAAATCATACTCCTTGTTAATTGTTAGATTACGAACACGAACAAATGGCACTGTACAGAAACTGCTGACTTTAGTCCAAGTAGAGGAGTGTGCTTCTTTTTTCTCAATGATGTAATTTTGAATGGGGGAACCACCATCATCTTTTGGCGGATTCCAATATAACGTCAACGAGTCGCCGGCAAATTCATCGGCACGCAAATTAGTTGGTGGACTGGGTCTATCCATCACCTTTACATTAATGGTAGCTGTATCGAAGCCTGAGGGATTCTTTAGTTGTAATCGGTATTGACCTGAGTCGGAGCGCTTTGAGTTCTTGACTACAAACGAAGCTGCTTCATCAGTGAGGTGTTGGTGCACACGCTGGTCGTCATCTAACACTGTGTCATTGGAGTACCAGAATGCATTGGGTTTTGGGAAGGCAACGAATGGTACATGAATGCTGAAATCGTCGCCCGCACGGCAAATAATATCTCGAACGCCTCCTAGGTCCATACAAGGTTTATTTGGTTGCTCTTCAATTGTTATAGGTTGCGATGGTTTTGAAGGATCTGAGCGGCCAACATCATTTTCAGCAATAATACGGAATGAATATTCTTCGCCTTCTTTCAAATTTGGCACCGTAAAAACAGTTGAATTGACTGGTATGTCATTAACGGGAGTCCAATCTTTCGAGTTCTTAGGTCGCACTTCAACATAATATCCTTTAATTCTTGATTTACCATCGTTACGTGGTGGTCGCCATGATAGTGTGACACTATCTTTTGTTATACGATCTGGCTTTGGTGCCTCAGGTGGGTCTGGACGATAGCGCTGTAGCTCTGCAGTCATGGGATCTGATGGCTTCGATGGTTTTCCTGGGCCAGCTTCATTGACAGCTGTTACGCGGAATTCATAGCGAACACTTTCACGCAAATCGGGAACCGTGTAACTGGTGTTTGGTGTGGGATAGTTATTACATTTAATCCATTCACCACCGCGCTCTCTTCTTTCCACAATATAGCCTGAAATGGGTTTGCCACCGCAATAATCTGGTGGATGCCATTCCAAAGATGCTGAGTTCGGGCTGTAAGCCGCAACGTGTGGCTGGGAGGGAGCACCTGGCGGATCAAATGGTGCCTTTGCTACTACAGGCTTACCTTCCAGGGCATTAGAAACACCATATATATTTTCAGCCCTTACACGGAAAACATATTTCTTGCCTTCGGTAAGTCCTTTAACTGTGTAATTTGTCTTCGGACAGTAGCCCGGTACAGGCTTCCAATCGTCAACTCCGAACTCGGAAAACTCGATGATATAACCGGTTATTTCGCTGCCGCCATCATCCTTAGGTGGATTCCACTGCAGTGAAATGTGATCGGGTGCAGTCTTAGTATATGCTAATGGTCCTTCAGGTGGTGAAGGCTTATCCACAACTATTATCTCAATATCAGCAGAGTCCTTTCCAAACTCGTTACTTGCAGTAACCTTGTACACCCCAGAGTCCTGTCTTGTGGAATCATCAATGCGGAAAATGGTTCGCTCTGAATTTGTATCATATGAGATTTTCTTAGTTTCAGGCAATTTCATATCGCCGCACTTCCATTCAATGGTAGGAGTTGGTGCACCAGATATTGGAATATTTACATTAACTGGTTCCCCAGCACGAACCTTAATACGTCTGCCGACTAAGCCATCCAGATGCAGTCTAGGTTTTTCTCGCATTGGTCGTGCATGAAGTGTAGATGATGGTTCTGAAGGCTTGCTGTTGCCGGCTGCATTGACTGCTGATACCCTGTACTGATATTGGTGGTTAGGCGATACTCTGTCATCATTATATTCGGTGGTCGGTACTGGTTCGCCGTTAACTTTAATCCATCGGCCAGTATTAATATCACGACGCTCTATATCGTAGCCAAGTATGGGTGAGCCACCATTGCTAATGGGTTGTTTCCATTTGATAGTTATATGATCTTTATCGCTGTCGGATAATTCCGGTTTACCTGGTGCTCCAGGTACGGTGTATTGATTTTTAGCTACAACAGGCTGCTCAGAAGTCAATGGATCGGAACGCCCTTGCAAATTTTCAGCCATTACTCTAAACTCATATTTGGTACCCTCTAAAAGTCGTGGAACTACTGCATGGTTATACTTTGCGTTTACATACGAAACGGCTGGCACCCAACCTCCTCCATGAGTTAAATCTCGCTTCTCAATGACATATGCAGATATTTCAGAGCCTCCATTATCTTTTGGTGGTTTCCATGATATGGTGACAGAGTTAGCAGTTATTTCTTCATACTCCAATGGACCATCTGGAGGACCAGGACGGTCAAGAACAATTAATTCAAAGCTACCTTCATCTATGCCAGAATCATTACGCAATAGTAAATGATAAATTCCAGAATCCGATCGTTGACAATTTACTGTGTGTACAACCGTGTGGTGCCCAATAGAGGTTATGGTCGATCGTTCATTTGACTTTAATGTATTGTTTTTGTGAGTCCAAATTGCTTCTGGCGCTGGCTCGCCAATAAAATCAATATCGATATGGAATATAAGGCCAGCCTTAATACGTACTTCGTGAAGTGGTGATATTATTTTCGGTGGCAAGTAGCGTGGCTTAGCCATTATCATATCGGATGGCTCTGATGGTTCTGACTGACCAGCTTGGTTAACAGCAACTACTCTGAACTCATACTCTTGTCCCTCAACAAGCTCTGGGACTGTTGCTGTTGTTTTGTTTGGCGGAACATGTACTACATTTACCCAGTAGGGGCTGCCCTTTTCTTTCTTTTGTATAATATATTCTGTAAGAGGCGCACCACCATTTGATTTTGGTTCTGTCCATTGTAAGTCAACATGATCTCGATCCCAATCGGTAACAATTGGCTTGCCTGGTGCATCTGGTTCGTCGAACTCATTTTTGGCTATTATGCTCTTTGAAGCTTCTAATGGTTCGGATTCGCCAATTGCGTTGACTGCCTTAACACGGAATAAATATTCTTTGCGATGAACAAGTCGTATTACATCATGGACTGGATGCGTACTCATTCCAGCATCTGACCATGTACCTCTAGACAAATCCATTTTTTCTATAATGTAATGCAATATTGGGGAACCGCCATCATCATCAGGAACATGCCATGCCAAATGGCAACCATCCCTCGTGATCTTTGATATATCTAGAGGACCCTTTGGAGGCGATGGTCTATCAAGAACAGTTGCATGTGCCGATGCATCAAATGAGCCGTGCTCATTTTTCAGTATTAATGTGTATCGTCCTTCATCAGTTCGAAGTGCTGATGGTATTTCGAAGGTGAGCTCGTTTTGGAAAAGATTTGAATCGATTCGTGAATTTGGTTCAATTTCCTTTCCATTATAAAGCCATTTGATGCTGGGTCGCGGAGAAGCTTCTATTGGAAGAATCCATCCCAGTCGTTTGCCTGCATGTACAGTAATGTCATTCAAAAGTGTCTTGTCAAAGTATGGAGCCAAGAAACGGGGTTTACAGACAATAGTGCTAGAAGGATCCGATGGATCGCTCTGTCCCCCGCGATTTACAGCCAATATACGGAATTCATATTCCCCACCATCGGTTAAATCTGGTATATGCGCTTTCAATTCATTGCCTGGTACAACGGCAGTACGCTCCCACTGTCCAAACTTGGGCCTTTTTTCAATAATGTATGATGTAATGGGTGCTCCTCCATCACGCTTTGGTGCAGCCCATTCCAAATCCACAAAGTCTTTACCCCAATCTACCGCTTGTGGTTGTCCTGGCTTATCTGGATGCGAGTATGGATCCTTAGCTGTAATTGCTTGTGTGGTAGTTAATGGTTGAGATTGCCCTTGCTTATTAACAGCCCGTACTTTAAAGTTATAATCATGATTTTCAATAAGGTTGTCAGCACGAATTTCAGTTCCGGCACATTCACCAACTGGCACCCAGCGCATTGCTTCATTATCCATTTTTTCGACTACGTAATGCGTTATCTCAGAGCCTCCATCATCTTTTGGTGGTCGCCAACGTAGTGTAATTGAGTTTTTAGTGACCTCGTCGCCACGTAGTGGACCTTCAGGTACTGATGGAACATCTAAAACTGTGACTTTAACAGTGTGTTTATCAACACCATTAATGTTACGGGCAACTAAAGTGTAAGACCCCGTATCTGCCCGTTTGGCGTCAAGTATACGCAATTTGGTACGATCATCGTAATTAGAAATTTTTACTCGATCCGTGTTTATAACCATGTTGTCTTCATGAGTCCATTCTTTGCTGGGAATTGGCTCTCCAATAACTGGAACATCAAATTCAAACAACTGCCCAGCTCTAATTTTGATATCTAACATGAAATTTTTATCAATCTTCGGAGCTAAGTTCTTAGCACGTGCAATATGAGGTTCAGTTGCATCGCTAGGAACACCGGGCCCGGCTTTGTTAACCGCCCTCACTCTGAATTCGTATTTAACGCCTTCAATCAAATCCGGCACATGTCCATTGGTTAAGTCTCCCTCAATCTCTGCACACTTTTCCCAATCTGGCGAGTACTTATCACGTTTCTCAATTATATAGCCGCTAATTGGAGATCCACCATCACTTTCTGGTCTTGCCCATTCCAAATCAACGAAATCTTTGTCAAAATCTTTAATTGATGGAGTTCCAGGTTTGGTGGGTTCATCAAACGGATTTTTAGCTACAGTTGCATGAGGTGTGGTTAGTGGATCTGAAGTTCCCTGACGATTTTTGGCACGCACTCTGAACTTATACTTGTGCCCTGGAGTTAAGCCGTTTACTTTAAGACTTGTTGTTGGTCCATCTGTCTCCCCAGCGGGCACCCAACGGCCAGTAGCCTCATCCAGTTTCTCTACAACATAGCTTTCAATGGGCTGTCCACCATCATCATCAGGCGGATTCCACTTCAGCGTGCAACCCTCTGCATGAACATCCTTAACATCAAGTGGGCCATTTGGAGGTGATGGCTTATCAATAATGGTTACTTTAACGTCAGCACTGTCCTCACCATTTGCGTTTTCAGCATGTACAGTATAAAGTCCCGAATTTGAGCGGTTTGCATTTGTGACTTTTAATTTTGTATTGTAATCGACGTGGGTAACCTTTATATTATCCTTTGTGTAGACTTCTTTCTTCTTAAGGAGCCATTTAGTTTTTGGTGCCGGCTCTCCAGAGACCTTGCAATCAAATGTAAAAGGTTGTCCGGCCTTAATACGCACTTCGATGAGATTGGAGCGATCAATAATTGGTGGCTTATTGCGTGCTTTTGCAATAATTGGAGCTGTCGCATCAGATGGTTCTCCTGGGCCGGCGGCATTAATAGCGCTAACACGGAATTCATAAGCTTGACCTTCTGTTAAATCAGGTACAGTAGCTTTACATTGATCAGCTGGAACTTCCACTGCTTTTTCCCAGTGTCCGTATTTATCTTTTTTTTCAATGAGGTAACCAGTTATTGGAGATCCACCATCAATAAGTGGTGGTGTCCAAGCCAAATCGATATGATCCTTATCCCAATCAGTTGGCCTAAGATTTTCTGGCTTACCCGGTTCGTCGAAAGGATTTTTGGCAATAATTGATTCCTCGCCAACTAATGGCTCCGATTCTCCCTCCGCATTTACAGCCGACACTCTGAATTTATATTCATTGCCAGGTGTTAGACCTGTAATATCGACCTGGGGTTCAGTTGATCGGGCACAAGGCATCCAACAACCAGTTTCGGGATCTAACTTGTCTATTTGGAAGTATTCAATAGGCGTTCCACCATCATCGTTAGGACGTTTCCACTTCAGATGGCATCCTTCCTTGTGCACATCAGATATTTGAAGTGGCCCATTAGGCGGCATAGGCTTATCGGTAATAACAACGTTAATAAGCACACTGTCTTTTCCTGAGCTGTTTGTTGCAGTAACCAAATATTCTCCAGAGTCCCCACGTTGAGTTGGTCGAATAACTAATTTGGTATAGTAATCTGGCGTTTCGATAATTGTGTTCTTTCCAGATTGAAGCGGATAATTTGAAAACTTCCATTCAACTTTTGGTGCTGGCTCGCCAGTGATATTGGCGTCTAACTTAAGAGCGGTACCTGCTGATATGGTTATGTCACGTAGATTTCTTCGGTCTATCTTAGGAGCAAGATAGCGCGGCTTTGCAGTAAATGTTTTGCTTGCCTCAGAGGGCTCCGATTGACCACCCTTGTTTAAGGCAATTACTCGGAATTGGTATTCATTTCCCTCAATAAGTCCATTAACAGTAGCGACAGGTACTGCGGAATCAGTTTCAAGAGCTTTTTCCCATAGTGGGCTGTATTTATCTTTTACTTCAATAATGTAGCCGGTAATAGGTGAACCTCCATCACTAGCTGGTTCCGGCCATGCGAGCTCTACCTTGTTGGCTGTCCAGTCTGTGGGCTCTGGTGCTCCCGGCTTGGAAGGTGCACCTGAAAAATAAACATTAATTTTATTTAATTTAGAATTAAATACGACTATTAATGGACTTACTAAATGGATCTTTAGCGATTATTGTACCCAAGGTCTCCAGTGGTTCAGATTCACCTTCTTTGTTTACGGCCTTCACTCTGAACTTATACTCGTGTCCGGGTATCAGGCCATCAACTGTCATTTCTGGTACATCACTTTTACCTACCGGTATCCAAATACCTGTATCCGGATCGAATTTTTCAACTATATAGCTATCAATTGGCTCGCCACCATCATCTTTAGGCTTTTTCCATTTAAGTTTGCAGCCGTCCTTGTGAATGTCGGACACTTCAAGAGGTCCTTCAGGTATCCCAGGCTTGGCTACATTTAATAAATCATAAGATATACCGTTAATATGTATGGCGTATAAACTATATAGTTATTTATAGAAATATATGTGTCTTATATGTAATACTTTCATTTGCGCTCCTTTGCACCATACATACGTACTTAGACTTGTATACACATGCACACATTTGAATACTGAAGTATACAAAGATAAGTTGATCCAGTTAAATGTTACACTTACTTATAATGTTAAGTTGAAATTCGACTTGGTCTTGACCATAAAGATTATGTGCACAAATTTTGTAAAGTCCAGTGTCCTTTCTTTCTGGATTGTTGTTGATATATTTGGTGTTGTATGGCACGTTTTCTATGCGGCTTGCAGATGTTGGATAAACGGTTTTACCATTTTGGGTCCAATTAATTTCGGGAACTGGTTCACCGCTGACATTAATGTCCAAGAATATAGGCTCGCCAGCTTTGATGTTATAAGTATGTATATTTTTGCGGTCGATCTTTGGTGCCACTGTTAATTTGATATTAAAATGAATTTTTAAAATATATATAAACAATTAAGAATGGAAATAGTATACAAATTATTATAAAATACGGACAGACGTGCGGAAGGGCATTATCAAATCCAATATACTCTCTTTTCTCAATTGAGAAACAAAGTAAGAAAATTTATAAATCGTAAGATTTGTGTATGTAGCTCGTGTATGCCCTAAACGCACATATTACGCAATCAATTGTTATTAATTGTTCTTAAACTTTTTTCAATTTTAATGGCTATAGGGTAAAATAGGTGAAAATATCAAAAATGGATTACTTACGTTTTCTGGGCTTAGTGATGACCGATTTGCTTGCATCAGATGGTTCACCTGGTCCGGCCGCATTGATTGCCTTAACTCGAAACTCGTATTCGCAGTTTTCGTCAAGGTTTGGCACGGAAGCCTTGCATTCTTCTCCAATTGCCGGGACCGGTATTTCGGCACCTTTGATCCATTTATCTGTTCCTTTTTCACGTTTTTCAACAACATAGGCAGTAATAGGTGATCCGCCATCATTTAAAGGAGGTCGCCATACCAAATCTACACGATCTTTGTCCCAATCAACTGCCTCGGGAGTACCGGGTTTGCCTGGCTCATCAAATGGATTTTTTGCAATTATAGATTGGTCCCCAGTTAATGGTTCTGATTCGCCTTCTGTGTTGACAGCTAATACTCTAAACTTGTATTCGTGTCCAGGCTCAAGGTTATTTAACTCAGCGATGGGCTCCTTAAAACGACCTGACGGTAGCCAGCGTCCGGTTTCAGTATCCATTTTCTCAACAACATAATGCTCTATAGGCAAGCCACCATCGTCAAGAGGCGGGTTCCACTTCAATTTGCACCCTTCTTTGTGGACATCTGTAATACGTAGCGGACCTTCTGGAGGAGCCGGTTTATCAAGGACAGTAACCTCAAATGAAGCTTCATCGTGTCCCGAATCATTTTCGGCTTTAATAGTGTATTTTCCGGTATGTAATCGTTTTGCAAAAGGCACGGCCAGTTTTGTGCGGTATGGTTCCATATCAATATTGTAATCATCGTCCTCAATACGAGCTTTATTATGAAACCAGACTTTAGTTGCTGGGGGCTCGCCTGAAATTCTTATGTCATATCGAATATGCTGACCAGCCTTAACAGTGATATCTTTAATATTTGTTCTATCAATTTTGGGTGGTGCGAATCGGTCCTTTGCAGTCATTTGGTCAGAGGGTTCTGATGGTTTGCTTTGACCTGCTTTGTTAACAGCTTTGATGCGGAACTGGTATTTGGTGCCTTCGATCAAATCGTTAACACGAGCTTTGCAATCTGGTGTATTTGTTTCGAGAACTTTTTGCCATTTGCCAGTATTATTGTCCTTCTTCTCAACAATATATCCAGTAATGGGTGCGCCACCATCGTCTTCGGGAGCCCGCCATTTAAGATCTGCATGGTTTGCAGACCAGTCGGTTATTTGGGGCTTACCTGGTGTATCTGCTGCATCGTACGGATTTTTAGCCGTAATTGGCGTATCTGTTGTTAAGGGTTCCGACTCTCCTTCACTATTCACAGCTTTTACGCGGAATAAGTATTCTTTACCTTCAGTTAGACCAGTAACGTCGGCTTCCGCCGATTTAGTTGTTAGAACTGGTACCCATCGACCTGTTTCCGTATCCATACGTTCAACAACGTAGTGCTCTACGGGCTCGCCACCGTCATCTTCGGGCTTTTCCCATTTTAAGTGTACACCTTCAGCAGTTACGTTAGAGACGGCTAAAGGACCTTTTGGCTTGCTTGGCTTGCATAAAACCTCGAGTTCAACTTCAACAGTGTCGGTACCGGAATCATTTTTAGCAGTGACAATGTACGTACCTCTATCAGCACGTTTTACTTTTGGCATTATAAATGTCGTTTTGTATTCCTCATTTTCGATTTTAATTTTGTCGCTAGTTTTAATTTCCGCTCCTTTGTATGTCCAAGTAATTTTTGCAGGTGGTTCTGCTTTAACAGCTGCATCCATATGCAACATCTGACCACTACGCATTATTTTCTTTTGTAAATTTTTTCGATCAATGTGTGGCTTTAGGAAGCGGGGTTTTGCCACAACTGACTTGGAAACATCGCTGGGCTCACTGGGACCAGCTTTATTAACAGCGACAATGCGGAATTCATATTCGTGTCCTTCTTCAACACCTGTCACAGTACCCTTTGTCTTATCGCCAGGAACCGTGGCCGCATCTACCCATGCTCGTCCTGATTTGTCACGCATTTGAATTATGTACTTTTGAATAGGAGCACCTCCGTCGTTTTTGGGCGGGTCCCAAGCTAAATCAACGAAATCCTTATCCCAATTGGTAGGTTCTGGTCGCCCAGGCTTGTCAGGTTCGTCAAATGGATTCTTAGCAATTATTGGCTTTTCTGTTTCCAAGTCCTCAGACTCTCCCTCTTTATTGACAGCTCGAACGCGGAATTTATAGGGTTTGCCTTCATGCAAACCAATTACTTTAGTTTCAGGTTCGGAACTCTTGCCACATGGTAACCATTGACCAGTATGTGGATCAAGCTTTTCAATTTCATAATAGTCAATTGGTGCCCCACCGTCATCATCAGGCTTTTCCCATTTCAGCTTGCAGCTGTGTTTTGTTATATCATTTACTTGCAAAGGACCTTTTGGTTTACCTGGTTTGCCCAACACAGTTACATCTAATTCCGCAACGTCTTCTCCCACTTCGTTTGTCGCTTTGATCGTGTATTTTCCACTTTGCGGACGTTTCGCTCTCATGACAAAGAATTTTGTATTATAATCAACATTGTCGATTTTAATTCCCTCCTCGTCGCTGACTACAGGTAATCCATTAAATAGCCATTCCACTTTTGGTGCTGGCTCACCTTTAATATTGATGTCCAAACTGATTGATAAGCCTGCTTTTACAATTAGAGGCTTGAGGTTTGTTCGGTCGATGTGTGGTTTAACTGTTAAAAAATAATAATAAGCCAAAGTGCGCATTTTAAATATATACAGATTTTTACAAAGGGGGGAAATAACGGCAGAAATAACTTACGGAAGCGAGGTTTCGCAGTATGCCAATTAGTTTGCTCTGATGGTTCAGAGGGACCAGCTTTGTTTACAGCACGAACGCGGAATTTATATTGCTGACCTTCTTCCAGTTTTTTAACGACGCCCTTGCAAATTGGACCTTCTGTTTCAGCAGCTTTGACAAACTCCCCTGAATCCTTGTCCATTACCTCAATTATATAGTTTGTAATTGGAGAGCCTCCATCTCGAATTGGTGGTTCCCATTTCAATTTAACGTGGTGCTCATCCCAATCTTCAAGCTCGGGTAGTCCGGGCGGGGCAGATATATCAAATGGATTCTTAGCAGTAATAGCTGATTCAGTTTCAAGAGGTTCAGATTCTCCTTCTTCATTAACAGCTTTAACTCTAAATTGATAGCGATGATTTGGATCTAAGCCTTTCACATCGATCTCGGTCTTCTCGGGATCTACCGATCCAGCAGGTACCCATTTTCCAGTTGCTGTATCTAATTTTTCGACAACATATCCTGTAATGGGGATACCTCCGTCGTCTTTTGGTTTCTTCCATTTAAGCTTACAGCCCTCCTTATGAATATCAGAGACCTCTAAGGGTCCTTCGGGCTTGGCTGGCTTGTCTAATATTATAACCTCTACTTCAGCTTCGTCAACTCCATTGATATTCTCGGCTCTTAGTTTATAAGCCCCACTTTCTTTACGTGATGTGTCCAATAATGTGAACTTTGTATTATAGTCTTCGTTGTCCAACCGCGCTTGTCCACTTGTTATTACTTCTTTCTCCTTAAAGAACCAAGTTAGGGTAGGCGCTGGTTCTCCTTTGACATCCACGTCAAATTTAACCGTTTGACCAGCTCGAACTTTAACAGGTTTCATTTTTTCTCGGTTTATAGATGGCTTAACTAAAATTGTTATAATTCAAATTATTATCAGTATCTGGTCATATTACATAGACGTGAAACTCTCGATACAGGTAAGGAAAGGAAAGTTTTTCTTAGTTGTGCACATATAGTGAATGTTTGGCTCAACATAAACAAGCATTTTATACGTATAATAAATCAAATATAAATATAAGAATATGTTTTATAAAATTGATATTCATTAAGCATATATACGGTAAGCAAAAAATTTAATGTTTAATGTAAACTCTTACGATTTCTTGGCTTCGCTAAATGGGGTTCAGTTGCGTCGCTAGGCTCACTGGGGCCGGCTTTATTGATTGCTCGGACGCGGAATTGATACACATTTCCTTCGGTAAGCCCATCCACTGTTGCCTCAGGTGCAGATGTCTATATAACGTTTGCAAACATTTTATTTATTTATTTCACCAAGAAGATTCATATATGATCACTCTACAGCATATCCTGTATAAGAATAATACTTACATTCGTGGTAAGAACTTCATCCCAAATTGGTGAAAATTTATCTTTTTTCTCGATAATATAGCCAGTAATTGGTGCACCGCCGTCGTCTTTTGGTGCCTCCCACTTTAGCTTAACCATGTGCTCATTGTAATCATCAATCTTAGGAGTACCTGGTTTACTGGCAGCATCATATGGATTCTTTGCTATTATGCTGCCATCGGTCTCAAGAGGTTCGGATTCACCTTCCTCATTGATGGCCTTAACCCGAAACTGATATTCATGGCCTTCCTGAAGGCCCTTGACATCAAGTTCGGTATCATTGCCAGACGTTCGACCGACAGGTATCCATCGACCTTGTTTTTTATCGAACTTTTCGACTTGGTAAGCCGTAATGGGCTTACCACCGTCATCTTCTGGCTTTTGCCACTTCAACTTACAGCTATCCTTGGTAATATCTTTTACAGCCAATGGACCCTTTGGCTTACCGGGTGGAGCAAGAACGTTTACTTCAACGGTTGCTTCATCCTCACCATGTTCATTTACGGCGCGAATCTTATATATGCCAGTATGCTTTCTAACAGTATCTATAATTGAAATTTTTGTATTATGCGGAATATTTTTAATTTCGGTATTGCTTGGCAATTCTTCTGGTTTAAGCTCTTTGTCATTTTGATACCAAAGTATTGTTGGAACAGGTTCGCCGCGAACGTTCACGTCATACTTAATGGGCTTTCCAGCCCGTATTAACAGAGGTTTTAAGTTCGTTCTGTCGATGCGAGGCTTCACTGCAATGTAATATACATAAAAAAAATTTAGTTTAAAATGTTTGCTGACAGTTACCATCGCGCCATAAATAAATGATTACCTTCCTTACATTTTAAATACTTACATTTTTTGTATTTGACGATTTGTGGTACACTTGCGTCCGACGGTGGGGATACACCGGCCTTGTTGACGGCAATGACACGGAACTGATATTCACCATATTCCTGTAGACCGGCAACAGTGGCTTCTAATTGGTCACCGGGGATTTCCAGAGCCTTTTCCCACTCAGGCTTATTCTTATCCTTCTTTTCAATAATATATTTTTGTATTGGAGCACCGCCATCATTATTTGGCGGTGTCCATTTCAAGCTAACACTTTGATTATCGTAGTCTACGACTTCAGGAGTGCCTGGCTTGTTAGGCTCATCGAACGGATCCTTGGCAACAACTCCCACCAGTGTTGTCAGAGGCTCTGATTCGCCCTCCTCATTGACAGCTGACACGCGGAACATGTACTCAGAACCAGGATTTAAGCCGGTTACATCAAAGCTTGGTGGTTCCTTTTCGCCCGGCGATCGTCCAACTCTAACCCATTTTCCAGTCGCTGTATCCATTTTTTCAACAACATACTCTTTGATCGGTACTCCGCCGTCATCATCTGGTTTTTTCCACTGTAACTTACACCCTGTTGCGGTGACATCGCTGACTGCGAGAGGTCCTTTTGGAGAACTCGGTTTACCCAGAACAACTAGTTCAACTGTCTCACGATCGACACCATTACGATTTTCAGCTTTCAATGTGTAGAGACCGCTGTCTTTGCGTTTAAGATTTGTTATAACAAAGTCAGTATGATAATCTTTATTTTCGATAGTTATACGATCTCCTGTTGTTAGTGGAATATCATCACGCCAACTCCAGTGCAGTTCAGGTATTGGCTCTCCGGAAACGTCCACAGACCATTTGTGAGTACGTCCGCTTTTAATTGTGACGCGCTTAAAAGTGGATCTATCAATTTGTGGCTTAACTATAAGTTTAGATGACAAGAATTTTATAGGTCCAGAAATTTTTTAGTTTCAACACTATAAGTACTAGAAGTTTTGCAAATTAAAAGTACATACGTACATTTTAAAAGTGTTGGCAGTAAAGCTGATGCGATTTCTTGTGAAATGAATTACTTAAGCCCTAAGCAGCCAAGCATTCTATTAAGTAAGCATGTAGAAACAAGTAAACAGGTACGTTTTTAGTATAATTTATTATTTCAAGCGTTCTAAATATGTTGATACATTGATAATATTCGATTCGATTTGATCAGGATCAATAGGCTAGTCAATATGGTATTTTCCGTCTAACTGTTTCTCTGCAAACTAGTCTCTCAGTTTTGAATCTACGTTATTTTTACTGCACGTAGCACATATCGGATCATATCCCTAAAACATATATCTGTCACGTTGGGCCGAAAATTTAGTTATAACACTTGTTGGTTATAAAAGTATGTTGACAAAACTTACTGTAGATATTTGCCAAAATTGTTCAAAATCTGACCACCTTATCTTGTAACTTGAATAGGTACAACAGAAACAATTGGTAGAAAAATGAGTTGCATGAAAAACTTTTTTGCAAGGGTATATATGTATTTTCAGCACCCCAACACAACTGGTTTTTGCAAATGACTTTATAGATCTTACAGTCTCTCAGTCTCGCGTTCGTATGGCGTTTTTTCATGCTGATCAATATGTATATTTTACCGAGTCGGAGGTGCCTCCTTCTGCCGTGTACATGCACAAATATACTTTACCCATTTCACCTTGATTTAATGGGTACAGTAAAGTACTACTTAGTATATAAATACATAATACCACCAAGAAGCGAATGCGAGGCGTTTTTTCTGAAAGCAATATTTGTATAAATTTGCATTGTGTATGTTAAGCCAAAGCCAAATGTTCAGTATGGATATGCTTTATTAAAGGAAAGCGTGCAGTTTAAGTCGGAAACATGTTAATAAAAGTCTTTCGTCTATAACTTACGGTTTTTATGCTTGCAAAGGTGATTATCCGTGGGTTGAGACGGTTCTGACAAACCAGCCTTATTGACTGCACGCACTCGGAACTGGTACACCATTTTTTCCTTTAGACCTTCCACTTTACATTCGGGAGTCGGATCCTCAGTCTTTGATACTTCAGTCCATGTGGGGGAGAATTTATCCTTAATTTCGACAATATAATGGGTAATAGGACGTCCACCATCAGATGGTGGTCTCTTCCATTTAAGCAATACACTCTTATTGTCATAGTCATCAATAACTGGCTGGCTGGGTGGACTTGGTGGATCATATGGATTCTTGGCAACAATTGTATCTGATGTCTCAAGTGGCTCAGACTCACCCTCCTTGTTAATCGCCTTAACCCTAAATTTATATTTCTTGTTCGGAGTAAGACCCTTAAAATCAAATGAAGTTTCGTCAGGACCAACTTCACCGGCTGGTATCCATCGTCCAGTTTCTTCATCCATGCGTTCAAGCGCATAGCCAGTAATCTGACAACCACCGTCATCTTGAGGACGTTTCCATTTCATTTTAATGTGATGAGCGCGAACCTCTTCTGGCTCGAAGGGCCCACCTGGGGCTAATGGACGATCTAAGACAATAACTTGTGCTTCAGAATCAATTGTTCCAGAACTGTTAGTTAATACCAATTTATATTTGCCGGTGTCTTTACGCACGGACTTTTTGATAGTGATTGATGAATTGCGTTCCAGCTGTTCGAGACAAATCCGCTGATTGTCAAACTTAAGAGGTTCACCAGCTTTCATCCAACTTGCTGTTGGTTCTGGTTCACCATCATACTTAATATCATAGCGTACGGTCTGTCCTTTCTTCACAGTAATATTTTTGAGACCATCACCAACGAGGAATGGTTTAACAAAACGGCATTTGGCTATAATGGCTTTAGTCTTGTCGCTAGGTTCGCCAGGACCTGCCCGATTAACAGCACGGACTCGAAATTCGTACTGCTGGCCCTCTTTAAGATTATCCACGGTAGCTGTTCTAGCATCTCCTGGCACTTCTTTTCCAGCCACCCAATCGTTTGAAAATTTCTCTTTATACTCAACAATGTATGATGTAATGGGATCCCCACCATCACTGTCGGGTGCCTCCCATTTTAAATCAGCGTGATCCTTATCCCAATCGGTAAGGTCAACGGCTTTAGGCTTACCAGGCTCATCCCATGGGTCTTTTGCAAGTATTGAGTTCTTAAAAGTGGCCGGATCTGATGGACCTATTTTATTTACAGCACGTATGCGGAATCTGTACTGTTTCTTTGGCACTAAGTCATCAATTTTCTTGTGACATGGTTCAGTTGGTAGAACCTCAGCGACAGGCTCCCAGCCTTGTTTCTTGCTTAAATCTTGACGCTCAATTATATATTTCGTAATAGGAGTACCTCCCTCATCCTGTGGTGGTTTGAAATTAACAACACATGATGTCTGGTACACATCAGTGACATCAACATCTTGAGGTGGTTGTGGAACGTCTTGGCAAATAATGTTAACATCTTTTGTATCCTCGCCCTGTCCATTGGAAATTTTGATTTGATATGGTCCCGATAAATCTCTTGATGGTTTCTTAATTTTGAAAGTGACTTTATCGTCTGTTACCGCAACTTCGACGTCCTTGACCGGCAAAGGCTTTCCGTCTTTTATTAATTTGGCCTCAACTGGACTTTGTTTAGTACCGCTTACTATACAAAAGCGATAATTGAAAGTTTTACACATTTATTGAATATAAATAAGAAATCGAGTAAGTTGAAATATTTACCTTTATATGGTACCTCAATGACGACAGGGGCACTTATTGGGCCTGCAAACTCATCTGGACAGTCGATGTTGGGCCTGCTCTCTCCCTTACGAACGGACAGCTTACACGTCGAATTCAGTTGGCCCGACTCGCAGGTGATTTCACCTACATCGGTCAATTCTAGACTGTTGAAAACAAGCTGGTGCTTGCCACCGCCTAGATTTTTGATTTCAATGCGTTCATTTGGCACTATTGGCTCGCCATTAAACTTCCAATCACATGGGGCAGTCTGATCCTGCAGCTCAATATCCAATACTAGTTTCTCACGTTCCACAGCATCGGTATCCTTAAGTTTCTTGTTAAAACGATTTTGATCTGCAACAAACCAAATATAAATTACAAAAAGAAAAACGTTTATTGTATTCAGAAAAATATTGACTAAAGCGGTACAAAAAAATCAACTTCTGACCAATATCGTCACTTTAGCTGAAATAGTTTTGGCCTATAATTTCATCCTCATGTGACGAACGATAGATGATTCATTTGAAGAATTATACTTACAGTTTATGATTATCTCCGCTTCAGTCTTATCAGCATTGGTGGTACACTTGAACTGACCAGCATCAGTTACTTTGCAATCTTTGATAACAAGCTTTCGCTTACGGCCATCCTTAATTATCTGCATACGTTTATCTGGCTTAATTTCTTCATCATTTCGGAACCATTGCACATCGCCTTGGGCATCGTCAATTTCACAAGCAAGCGTAACGGTATCCTTTTCAATACACTGCTGACTTTTGAGCACCTTAACAAACTTATATGGATACTCGACTATTTTCAGAGCACATTCGGTTTTATCTGGTTGCTTGTCCAATTGGCATCTATATTGGCCAGCATCTTCCATTACCGACTCCTTTATAATAAGCTTTAGGTTGCCATTAATATCTTTCGAGATCAAATAACGAGGATCATCAGATTCGAGCTTTGTATTGTCCTTGAACCAATGAACATTCGCCATGCTACTGCTAACAGCGCACTCCAGGGTCGTTTCATGCCTCGTGAAACCTTCTAGTTTCTTTTTCAGTGGCTTTGTAAATGTGTATGAGGGATCAGCCTCCTCGACGTTAAGGAATGCCGTACTTGAAACCCCACCAATTTCAATCGTATATTTGCCAGTGTCCTCTACCTTGGGTGTAGTTATTATCAACTGGTATGTATCATTCTCCTGCTTGAACTTAAATTTGCTGCCCGTAAACACCTCCTACAGTAGAACCACCATTTGAATTAATTAATTGGTAATTATTATTTTAAATTTATCTTGAAATACATTGCTCCAAGCCTTTTATGCAACTTATACTTACATCCTTCCGGAATAGCCACTTAGGTTTGCAATTGGGTTTGCTAAATCTCGCCTCAAATACAACCTTCTTATCCTTTCCCTCCTTAGCGAACTGGTCGATCAGCGGACTAAGGAATGACTCCACCTTCTGTTATCATGTATCGTCGGTGTTGTTGTCGTCGTTTTTTAAATTTTTTATTTGTGTTGTCAAAAATGGGTAAAGACGTCAAATAACAATAAATTTGATATACGGTTACTTAGCGTTCATTGTCAAATGTGATTAATAGATAATATATACACTTATGTGGACTTTTAAATACGCCAAAAGTCGGCTGTATTATTAGTCTATCATATGTGTGCTATTATTAAGTATTAATTGAAGGTACTGGTACCAGTTATAAGTAAGGCTACTATTTCATTCAAATATGAATGCAAATGCAAAAAAAAAATGTATATCAAAAAACAATATTTCGATTGATATACTTGATATAAAAACTTCTAAGCACTTCAAATATTTGCGGTTTTAGTAAGTACCTGTACCTATTTTTCAAATATGTCGATATATTGTGTCCCCGTATACACATATGTATGTATGTATACACACAATTGTATACGGCGTGTCACATTATACCAACACATTTAACAAATGCATGTAATTATAAGTAATAGGTCACTAATGATTATTGAACAGAAATGACCCATTAGTTATTGGTATTAAAATCAAAAGTACATACTCGTAGTATTTTCGAGTACATGTACGTTCTTAAATAAGTATGCAAAGACTTGATAATAATATTGATATAGATATTAGTCGAAAATTATGATGTGCATACTTAGTAAGGACGCTTTTATTCCGCCTGTGTCGTATATCGAATTCAAATTTTGATTACCGAAAGCAAATTGATCAAAGTATGAAAAAAGCAGCCATTCGATGGAAAGAAAAGATGAAAATAAGTACGCAATGCTACATAGGAAATAACAAAATGCAAATGCCCGTGAAATACGCTAGCAGAGAAGAATAAGTCGATTATACTGAAAACTCATTCCATTTGGAATGTTAAAGCTTACACTGCTGGATCCATGTGTCGGAAATATTGAAAACTTATCCGATGGACCCATTAAACTTGTCACATTTTATCAAAACAATCATTAAAAAAAGAAAAAATAAACGGCTTTACATCCAAAATCGCCAAAAAACAAGAATATTTCTCTTCACTGTAAAAGTAATTTTTACATACAATACGGATTATTGATTGATTTTATTTGGGTTATAAGTATTTAAGAAATTATCTCGGATTTGTAAAGCGCACCTCCTCACGTCGAAACGGATGTAACGTCGGCCAATCGGGGATCAGCTCAGCTAGGGATGGTCTACGTGATGTTGGCGCCTGTTTTGCATTATATTTAGTGATGAGATCATACATTATACTTAATACTTCAACAAATAACTGTTCATATTTGACTATATTTGAAAGAAACTTTCCGAGGCTGTCTGGGGATTTATACTCAGCTTGAAATGGTCTGTCTAGCAACAACATAATATGGTTGATGACTCAAAGGTTATAAGTATGAATAGAGCATTTTTCTTCTTCAAAATTGTTTGATGAATTAAGCTACATAAATACTTGCAAATGATATTTCTAGCTATGTTTTAATTGTGGTAATCGGGCGTTTTAGTAAATAATACTTAATTTATGGGGTTGGCATGTAGTTACGCCTGCAATTTAGTCTCATGCTGTAAAGTTCCTTTTGATCCTTATAATCCTATGCTAATATTTAAAATACACCTTACTTATTTTTACTCCCTGTACCCATAAAATGGGTAAAAAGGGGGTAATAAATCTGTGCAAATGTTAGTAACAGGCCCTACAAAGTATATATATTCTTGATCAGTATCAAACGAGATTTCGATTTGGCCATGTCCGTCTGTCTGTCCGTATGAACGCGTCGATCTCAGCAACTATAAGTGCTTTGGAATGTAGGTTCCTGTATACTATAAGTATATTAAGTTTGTTTCATATTTCAGATATCTCCTCCCGTTCCCCCGCAACTCGATAAAAACGTTTTATACCAACATCTTTAAAGATATAGCTTTGGGATTTGGCAAGTATAATACTTTGGTCACTTGTAATCTACTGTTTAAATTTCAAGTCGATTAGAAGTTATTCACGCAGCCATAACTTAAAATGCCTCGCTTGCGCTGTCGCTTGTGCATGTGTGTGTGTATGTGTAAGTGTACGATGATGCGTCCCAGATGATCTGTTGCGATATATGCGACTCGGATTACAAAATACATGGGTAGTAATATTATTAATTTACGTATTTACGAAACTGCTTAAAAGCAAGTAGCTAGGTGCTTGTGTATCAACTTTAGTGTCTCTAACTCTTATAACTTTTGAGATCGCCGCGTTTGTAAAGACGAACGCTCAAATCAATAATTATTAAATTTATTTATTTAGAGATGCCACCTTCTAACATTTGCACAACTTTATTATAACAGGGTACACAAAATAACAAAAAAAATTGCTTTA
Source organism: Hirtodrosophila confusa (assembly GCA_035043065.1). NCBI lineage: Eukaryota > Metazoa > Arthropoda > Insecta > Diptera > Drosophilidae > Hirtodrosophila > Hirtodrosophila confusa. The sequence goes on along the minus strand of JAWNNI010000157.1, from coordinate 169,855 downwards.
CACTCTAAGTTCTATGACGGACTAACAAACATACACATTGATGTTGCAAGTCTATGTATAACTTGCGTGAGACTAATAAAAATGTCTAATATAAAGTTTCCTAATTCATAGGCAAGATCTGAATCTATGAATAATTATGAGCAAAAGGAAGAATACCAAATTTTGTTCGGAAACAAATTGCGTAACTAAATTGTTTTCAGGCTTGTGACATGCCAACCTTTATAAGATTACCAGTGTCATTCTCGTATAAGTATGGAAGCAAGAGAAAGCAAGCGCATAACAATCTGCTTCTTACCCTTTCGACTTTCTTTAAAGCCGGTAATGGTTTTTCGGTTTCTTTAAGATCGCCCCAATTGGGGTCTTGTTCTTCTTTGTCCCATTTTTGATAACGACGTTTTTTGAGCATGGCACGGAAATCCATGCCACTGGAATCGGAGACATATAACTGCATCTCGGCCGAGTCCTCGCCGTGTATATTTGAAACAACAACCTTATATTTGCTCTCATCGTTGGGTTTGCACTTACGCATGCACAATGTGATTGTGTTCGTTTGTCCATCTGTGAGGAACTTATAACGACCGCCTTCAAGAATCTCACTAACTCCTTTGTAGAATTTGAATGTGGGTGCTGGGTTACCCTCGACACCAACCGTAAGGTAGGCCGTAGAGTCTACAATTTAATGGGTACAAAAAGACGTATACATATGCATGCATACATATAATGTATTGGTAAGTTACTCGTGCATAATTCAAGTTGTATGTATCTGGTAGTGCTGCATAGCTATCGATTGTATCGATGACTTTGGTTGTCTCATTTATGTTGTTTTTAATGGATAAAATAGAATTGAATTGTGGGGTTAAAAAGCGATTTAAACATCAGTACTATAGATAGTATTGACTATCGACCGTAAAAATGATCGCGTGTGACCACAATCGATAGCTTGGCAGCACTAGGTATGTATGTACATGTAAAGTGCTTACAGTTGAGTACTTGTATACTTGGCTAGTGTCATACGAATATGAATACATACGAATGAGGTAGAATACATACCTTCGACCACTGAGTAAGACTCCTGAACGTCAATAATGGACGGTGGGCCGCCATCGCCGACGTCACGCAGTGGAGTGGATGGCTTGTTTATAAGATCTTCCAAATCCTGCACGCTAGGTCTGCGCACATCGATTGAAGGTCGTCTCCGCTTTTGTGGGAAAGTACATGATGATCACGACCAACAAAAATTGGTGTAAATTGTTGATACACAAAACATAATAAACATAGAAAATTAAGACCGTTAATGGATTTTGCTGTGCTAGAACAATAGGTACATTGAAGATTTAATTCATGAATAATTTTACACACACAAAATTCAAACGCATACTGCATACTGCGGAATAGGGTAAAGGTATCAAAGTATGCCAACTACCAAAATTAACATCAAACTACAACATAATATAAATACTATGCAATTTAAACTAAAACGCGACTTTAAAAGTTTTGGATTAAATTTAAATGGATGTCAATTAGTTGATCAGACAAGATAGGTAGCGATTTTGAGTCAAGTGATAGATTGTTAGTTAATATGCAACATGTACTTAAAAGTCATTTTATTTGAATGATTATTTTAAGGTTATTATACAAAAGTTTACTTAAGCATCTACTTGCGTACATCTGGTGCCGAAATTTACTGATCCAATGCTTCAAGGAATTTGGAAATTACCCAAACTAATTTAGTGATAGCCAGGTTAGATACTGTTAAGGTACTTATAAATGGCTTCTAACTCTCTTCAGACTATTTATTTTATTTATTTATTTATTGGATTATATTTTCTTTCACGATATTATCTTTATGGAAACTAACGATACTTTGTTTGGGGCAATACCCTTAAAGGGAGGATAGCACAAACAGTTGACATATGCATCTACATATTCTTTTTAGTTGAGTAGACTCGACTAGGAGATACTCTGTACCCATACACGCTGCAGCCAGTTTGTTTCTAGCAGAGGTGTCTGCCCCTCTGCTGATTTCCCCCAAAAATGACTATTGGATAACTTTGCTGTTTTTTATTAAGTGTTTGGGGTACTTTAGACTTATGTAGGGTTCCTCCTAGTCGTGCACACTTCAGATCAAGAATTCTAACGAAATTATGTATATTTAAGTACAGTAAAAAGCGCAAGTGGAATGCTCTTAAGTAAGTAGTACTAAACTAACAAATATATACATATATACATGTGAAAGGGCACACAGCGGCATGCCAGTTGGCTCAGCCCCTGGTTCTAGCCGGATCCTCAAGCATATACTACTTGTATTAATTACATATGTATAAGGATAAGTATAAGAACTTGGGTCAATTACAAAAATTATTTATATACACACATAAAGTACATATACATTCATACACATATTTGAGTATATATGCATATGCGTTGCACACTTTTGTACTGCGCATTGGTATTCGTGACTGGATTGCTTCGATATTTACAAGATATGAACCTTGAATGTTATATACGCCTTTCATAATACAAAGGTATCAAATCATTGGCCAACAAGAACACAAGCGATAACAATTGAAAGTAAATGTGATCATTTGACCACGATTTAAGACCTGTTTCGTATCCCCCATTTCGCCAGGTCGCTGTTGTTTATGCTATCAAGATTAAAAACAAAAATTATTACAAATTAAAATAAAAATTGAGAAACCAGGAACAGTTTAAAAATTCTTTGATGCTGTTGTCAATCACGACGCTATAATCTCTTCAATTAAGACCGACCTGCACATCTTTCTCTAACGACAGAAAAGTGATACTCGTACTTAAGAGTAACTTCGAAGAATATCGCGGATTAACATGGACCGATTTAATCATGCAATATACGTGGACGGGGATCGGATGTCATTATGTTATCGTGAAATATAGTTATATTTAGAAAAAATTTCTGACTTAACTTTTTACAACGATTCAAACTAAATTTCATTTTAAATAATACTCGTAAACAAACTCAAAATCAATAATACAACATTTAAGTTTTGGTTCAAGCCGTTTCGGATTGACCATACTTCTGACACTATCTTGTCTCGTATGTTAAATATTAATTGTTAATTTTCCTCTGGTACGTATTGAGTTTTTTAATCAACGTAATGTTTTTTGCTTTAGTTGCAGTCATTGGTAGCACTAAGATGCAAGTAAGTAAATAATGTACTGATAATAATAGTAGAATTTAGGGTAAGGCAAGTTATTAGTAGAGCGTTGGTCATTTGAAATAATTAATTAAATGTTCTACTTGTGTGGTATACAAATGTATGTATTAGTGCTGAAAAATTATTGTTTTTGTTGCTATCTTACATATTGACATACTTTTAGATATAGTTATAGTTATTTGTTAAACATCATTATATCAATCTTGACTGCGTTTCTAGTTTTAAAAATCCAAAATTAAGATTTAAGTACATCGCTATTTTTCGTTTTCGCCCCCAGGTAATGAGTGAATATATATATCTGATTTTGGTCTTAAACGACGCGTTTTAATATTAGAAAGCAATTTTCGGCGGCGGAAATAGTGTTTTACAGGAATACTTAAGCAAATTAAAATATAAATTGAGCTTCCTAATTGCATTTATTTAATTATTCTTGCAATAAACTCAATTTGCGCCACCGGAAAACGCTTCGTAATTTTTTTCCTGTGTTTTTGAGCCTAAGCCCTATTATTTAGAACGCTTTTTAGCTACTGTCCGTAAACCGAACAATTACCGACTATCGTTATTATATACTAGAACGATAGATTTTCGCAAGTTTAACATCTGATTTGCTTCAATTTCATAGCGGCTAACAAATGTCTCATAGTTTATCTATTTTAGGTTCGAAAAGAAGCCTATTTCAGAATAGCGGGCAGCTATGCAGATTTCAGAGCATATACATACATATGTATAAATGTGTGTGGATCTAGAGATTAAATACTAGCTGTTAATTAACTAAATCAAATTGTATACTTATTTACTTTCGATCTATGTACGTATGAGGGGGTTTGTCTTGGTAATGTAATGGTGTTATGGTGTTGATTTGGTTTTCGGTATATAAATTTGAAGCTTGCAAGTTTTATGCAAGTATGTTTTGGTTGTGGTGCAGGTGCAGGTGTGTGAACTTTGACGAGCATCTCACAACAAGGTTTTGTTAAGAGAAATGCGACCAAATACTACGAATGAAAAGAAAAGCGCAACTAACTCTCACCTGTCCTTCACCAACCTCGCCTGGCCTCAACAACTGTAATATTGGTTTTAAATCAAATTAAAAATGCTGGACATTCAATTGCATTTAATTAGTTGACTGAATGTGCCTGATAAATGATATTGTGTGCTTAACCGTAGAGTTTGCTGAAATGCTGAAATCACGGATGCAGTATGTGTGCAATAGTGTTCTCAAATGTATGGAAATGTGGATACACATTGATAAGGTATGCACATGATGGAAATGAACAGATGAAACCCATTTCTTTCTGGTAGCAAAGAAACGCTAGGACCACCTTTATAGTATTTAAATTGTATGTGTAGACAAATTGAAACTTATTGGATACTTTTTAAGCACGATTACGATTACGATATACCTAGATATGAGTGGAGAAATTGAGTCGCAAACTATTTCAGATGGTCAGCCTTGACTAAAGTTTCAGTCGGATCTTACATAATTCTTTTCCCCTAAAAGTAATCTTTTATATGCGCTGCAACTGCACACGTTTATATTACTCTTCACTCGCGACACAGACAATTGAATGTTACTAATTTATTCAGCGACAGCAACACAAATGTTCGTTTTGAATCTTAAACCTCACATCCATAATATGTTTATTGCAGCCGTTCACTTCGATCTAATCTTCGGTACCAATCTACATAATGGCGAGAACTTGTGTACTTGTGTATTTATTTGTGTGTGGTTAAGGGTAGTATAATATATCAGATCTATCTATATGTACCTTTCACGTCGTTTCTTCGGGCCGCACACACTAAAATTAATTCTCAATTTTTTACCTATTAATTAAAATGGCGCATTCACATGCAATGTTGGCAGTCGAAAAATATGAATGCCAAAAATTGAAGGGCAAACGAGTATGAATATCGCCCAATATACACATCAATGAATGTATGTGAATATAATGTATGCGACAAATATCTGGGCACATGTGCTTTGGACACTCATGTGTATTTCTATTCTATTTAATCCAACGAGCGTGTCTATTATTAGCTCCTGAAATGAGATGGAAAGGAGATGGCCGTGACTTACATACATATGTACATATAGTATACACATATGTACGTCGTATTCGTATACAAATATTTATAAACGTGAATGCGTATGCATTTGCCGAAACAGCACACTATACACCATTATAATGAGCCTAAACCAAATACGTGCCATCATTCTAAAGTGTTTTAACAAAATTCTACAAATTTCGTAATTATTTCTCAAAGTATTAAATTTACAGGTGGGCTTACTCTAATTGAGGGGAACTTTGTCATTATGACATCCCCGTTTAAATTTCCGCAAATTCAATGACCAACAATGGTAATATTTGAATATCAATACTGCATGTACTTTCCACCATGTTTTACCATATACTGCTGGGGTATTCTAAAACACCCAAATATTAGGTAACCCATTTAAATAACGTTAGAGGAGTCAACTATGGAATACCGTATTATTCAAACTGATTTCGCCAGAAAGCTATAAAAGGTGCATTGTGTAAGTTAACAGCAAAATTTGAATGCCTTACCCGTGTATCCATGACTTCGCCGGGGCGGAGTTTCTTCTATGGTTTGTATTTATTTGTGTTTGTTGATTGACAAACATACATGCATGTCCATATATGAATGCGCGTGTACGTGTGTGTGTGAATATGCCAAGTGGTTGTGGGTTGGTTTGTAGGTAAGGGGGTGCGTTGTCGTATTTGTATTTGTTGTTTTTGGTTGTTGAACAGTTGCGTTGAGTTGAGGTGAATTGCGTTGAGTTACACAGGTGCAGGTGTAGGCACAATCAAATGAACAACAGTGTGTTTGTTGTTGGATCGGATATGTTATTTAATAATGTTGGTTGGTTGGTTGTTGTTGTTGTTTAGTTTTGGACAATGTTCATACATGGTACATAGAAGGGAACATAGGAAATACATATGACATTAGGTACAATACATTGCAGTAAGTCACTAGTATGTGCTACTACTATAAACAAATTATAACAATTAAAAAAAACAGGTAGGGAATTAAATACAAGCAATTGGTTAAAAACAATACATAGAATATACCTATTACATCACATGTGTAATCATTATTAATAAAATATAATACTAGTTATAAACATCATACAGCCAGATTTGAGGCTATAGGAAACACAAACAATCTTTAAAATCCTCATGACGTTATATTATTACGTTTGCTAATATATGTATGTAGTATATATATTTTTTTAAAATAAAGCCTATTATGATTTTCAGAATTAAGAAAAAGATATTGAAGAACGGCATTCTTCTTATTTAACTTTCAAACATAAACGAAAAATATCAACTTCGTTGCTTCACTCAATATGTATCAGTTTATCGTAAGCTCTAAAATTTAAAGGTAACTTTAAAAAAATTCAAAATAAATAAATACAAATACAAAACTTGCACATCATGGATAAAAAACTCTTTTTGTTAAAAGAGTTCTACTGTAGTCTACTAAGTATTTATTTCCTAAAAATAAGTCGCAGTAAAAAAAAACATAAAAGATCGCACTGAAAAAGCAATTTCATGAGCAGACAGAAGTCAATACTCAGTACTGCCTCAAATTACGACCATCCTGTAGAGAAAATCATATCCGATTTGACAACTGTTCTTAATCTAGTGACCAAAAAAAAATGTAAAAACCCATACTTTTCATTGTTGCATGTTGGAATAAAGCCATTAACAAAACACATCGGTATTCCTCATAATCAATTATTTTTTCTAAAAATAGCATAATAGTTAAAAAAATTTTAAAATTTTTCTTTGCTTGTATAGTGAGCCAAGAAAACATAGGAAGCTGCATAGGAATGGGTAAATAAATGCACAAAGCTCTAGAAAGTTCTATCGAGCTCCGCTAAAGTAAGCTAAAGTAAGTAAATATTCGATATCTTCATTTTGATAGATAATATTACCTAAATATGACAAAGGTGCGTCAACAAACACAAATATATGTATTTTGTGTTCTTGTAAGAAAGCTACAGAACGTGAACTTATACTTTAGGTTCAAGGGAAGTACTTTTACTAGATTCAGTTTATTTCATTCTTCATAATTACGATTCGGAAAGCAAATATTGAAAAGTAAAGCTGGGGAGCTTTATGTGGATGACTTAATTACATAATATGCATAGATAAGTACTATTTACATATGAAGGTATAAGCTATAGAGTCTAAATAAAGCGATTTCTACAATAAAAGTACTCGATTGGTGGGTAGAAAGCAAGTAGTACATGAGATTGATCAATGCAGTCTGTAGAGATGAGCGATATTTTTGGTATACATATGTACGTCACTTGCCTTATTGTTCTTTCAGAATACTTTTTTTTTATAAATAAACTTTGACGTTTTTAAGCTAATTTAGTTCAGATAATCACTGCCACTCTAAAGTTACAATATCGCTCATCTGCTATAGTATAAATCAGTATGTAGTGTTTATTAGGTATAGTAATAATCGTAAATTACGCAATTCATTTAAACTGTCCATCATTTTTTTATATAGAATGGACAGAAACAAGTGTAATAATAATCGAAAATCACTTTACATTATTGCTGTGATACATATTGTGTAGTTTGTGTAAGCGCATAAAAAATTTACCTCGTCGTTGATTATTAACGATGGTCGACGGCCCATGTCGGCTGGTGGAACTAGGGATCCGCGTCGACTGGGAGGTTCTGGTGCAAGTGACGGACGCTTTTCCCGAATAACCTCGATCTTTGGTGGCTCCCCAGGTGCCGGGGGATGCATTTTGGGAACCTTCGGTTTGTCCTCCTGAATAAGAAAAGGCATTACAAAATATTTTTTTAGCTACAGATGTATTATCTATTATCATAAAAAATATCTCTCAGTTTGGCACATACAATTAACAACAAGTAAGAATGCTCTAATCGATCATACCCGACTACGAGACCCCTAGTACACAGGTCTGACACTTCCAAAACACATCTTTGAACACATATATGTACATACACACATATGCATCAAGCAGTTCAGCTGATTGCAAGCAAGCAGAGCATTTGAAGTGTCGTGTTGGCTGTGTTGCAAAAGTTGCCGACTCCAAACTACTCTGTTTCCAGTCCGGTATAGTTTGGTTATTTGTCGGGTCAAAAGGGGGCGTGAAAAGCAGTAGTCTGCATGTAAAATTTGGTAACCCATAAAAATGTGAACGATGTAGGTTTTTGCCAAATTGTGGAAAAGAGAAGGTGGGTGTCAAAACATTGCATTCATACGGACAGACAGACGGACAAACGAACATTGCACAGGCCCAATACACTCTTTTTTCCAAATATTTTGTTGGAAACTAAGTATACAAATATTTACACGCAAAACAACCCGCCGAACTCCAACTTTCGCGGCTAGAGTCACTGAAACACGTGGACACAAAGCTGTCTCAGATTTCACGGTACGACATCCAGCTTTGAAATAAAAATGTATATCCATAAGTATATGCTACAAAATATTTCATTTAAAAGACATGCCGCTATGGTTTTACATACATATATGAAGTACCTATATGCATCGTATGTAGATACATATGTGTATATACATATAGATACATACATACATATGTGCGTATAAATAAATGAGAATAAAGTGTGCATGTACTTATTATGTCTGTATGTTTATGTATGTCCTATACGTACGACGTGTATGTAAGAGAATGTTGTCTCCTACCAAGTGCTTGGCATTACAGGTTATTAACTTGTTGTGGTATTATTTGGTGGTAAAATTACGAGTACGCACCAGAGCTGCTGTCACCTTAATAGTGGTTGCCATTTGGACGTTTGGTAATCCTTTCAGAATGATGATGGTGTATCATATACTGATTTTGAATAAAATAGTTACATTTACACGGTCACATTACAAATAGATCTGCCAGTTCTGTAACTGTATTTCTTTGCAATAAAAACGGTTCTATGTCAAGATGGAACGCGCCAAAATATGATATAATTTCAACCGTTTGTCATGAACGACAAGAGGAGACAGACATCAAACATATTTTTGACAAAAGATTTTCAACACATAAAAATATAATATTTTATGTATGCATCTGTGTACATATTATATTTAAATACATAATACATATACATAACGAACTAAATTGAGAAAATCGAAAAGAAACCAGCCTCCAATTCCGCGAAAACAGTATACATACTTACATAAATACATACTAAATATATGTATATGCATATACCTATGTATGTATGAATGTATTTCTGTTGTGCAGCACAGTAAAAAATGTATGTATGTAGTATGTTTAGTATACATACATAAGTATAAATATCAAAATATTTTCTCATAAAATATGTATGCTTATGTATATATGTATTACACTGCTATTAACCCAGTGTTGCCCGGTGAAGTTTTTTGATTAAAATTAAATATATTGAATTTGCCAACTTGCGCCATCCGTACAAACTACACAAAAATAGCATACCGATATTTTCCCAGTCGTGGGAGTAGATTTTCCTAAATCATTCACACATGTGTCGACTTATTTGATGTGCTACTAACGGTATTACCCGGCCTTGTACGGCAAAATATTTAGATGAAAATGCATTATTTAATTTCGTCAACCGTAAGAAATTCACAAAAATAGCGTATCACAACTAAATAGTTGAGCCACGTGACTGTGACTTACAAATAATCCCAATCATTTATCCTTGACTTCCATTTCCCGCCCGTGGCGACGCGTAGGAGTATATTTTCCAAAATCATTTTGCAGAGCTTTGGGAATGAGATTGAAGCTGATCGGAATCGAAATAGTCCTTGAAAATTAAAAAACATCCGTCACAGTGTGCAATTTTTGTATAAATGAAAGCTACTATTTATAAGAAAATCAACATTCTTGCTCTGTGATCTTTGGTCAGCCAGTCAATTAGTTAGGGCAAGTTCTTATGTAGTATATAAACGTACAAATGAGTATGTTGTATGTTTGCATACTAATACATTAAAATAATTAGTAATAACAAATCTGATGAAATCAAAATCCTATAAGACCAAAGATATATCTATTATATTTATATTATATATTTTGCGATGAAGTTCTTAAATTTCATACATACATTTATAATCCTTATATATACATACTAGCTAATAATACCCAGGCCTTGCCCGGCGAAATATTTGGTTTAAAGTGCATTATGTTGAATTTGACTGCTTTCGTCAATCGTAAGAAATACACAAACATAGCGTATCGCAATTTTCCCTCCCATGGGGGTAGAAAACTAAATAGTTGAGCCAAATGCTTAATGATTTGTTGTGTAGGCAATGACTTGAAGCCGATCTAACTAAACCAATCTCACTCATTTGAATTTGGCCCTCATTTCCCGCCGGGCGTAGTCCCTTAAAATATTTTTTATGAAGTTGGAAGAATAATAGTAACATCCAGAAAATAGCGGAATTTCCATTATTAAACCAATGCGCAACCCTACATTTATCGCATTCTGTTGGCGTAAATGCAGTACACTGCGGAAATAGGCACCGCTGTCAGCAATTCAATCCAAAAGTCTCAAATTTGGCGGCAAATTTATTACATGTTGGTACTAACAAATATCAACCAACCGCCACATTTATAGAAAATCTATTATTAATCGATAATGCGAATGAAGCGGTTCTGGTTTACTACTACATAATAATAATGTTAATTTGTAGTAAGTCGGCCCAGTAGCATTCACATTCTATTAACTAAAAAGAATCATAATTAATTAATAAACTAAAATGATTAAAATTAACCAAATAGTAGTACCATAACAAAAATAATTGACTCCAGCAGCAGCGCGCCAACTGCCGTAGATCGATAGCAAAGCATAGGCAGAGTCTGAGAGACATGAGCAATATGGCGATTTCAGTCGCACTTATAAGTTTTAAGGCCGAGAGAGCGATTCAAGAGAGACATTTCTTATCTCTTTTGCACTTTCACGTTGTTTTGTAGCAGCTAGCGCATACCGAGATTTTCATACAATTTTCTTATACCTCCCGATATATATTTAAAAATTTTTTTCGGCAGTTCCACCTAATTTTATAATAAGAAGGTACTGTAAAAATTCCAGGCTTCTAGCTTCTACGGTTTGGGCTGCCCAAATGTCACCAATCAGTGAGTCAGTCAGGTTGAACTCTTTTAAATACATATGTAGAAGAAAAAGAAGAGATCGTGACATCTGCGTATCGTTGGAATCGTATGTATCGGTTTATCAAAAGTAATTGCCTCTAAATTCGGCATTAATTATTGGCTTAATTGGTAAAAGGGAGTCCCAAGTCTGTGCAAATGTATGCATTTGGCAAAAATAAAATAAAATAAAAATATTCCCCAAAGCCCCAATTAGTGTCATGAATGTTCTCGGGGTCACTTCTGATGTACTGTGAAAATTTCAAACCGATCGGATAATAAACACAGAAATTATTCAAGAACAAATTTTTGTACTGCAGAGCAGCAGTGTAGTCGCCACCTATAATACTCTGCTTGCTTGCACCGCCACTGAACTGCTTGTTGCATACGTTTATTTGTACAAAGATGTGTTTAAAACTTTCAGACTTGGATACAGTCATGAGCCAAATAGTACAAGTGTCTGTTGTGCAAAGTAGGATCCTAAATCTAATAAATACCAGTATTATCATCGTTTCACTCATAAAATTATTACTTATTGTTATTAATTTGTGTTCAATTGACGTTTCAGTGTTGCAGATGAGCAGAAGTGCAAGTTTTGGCAACAACAACTTGTACTGAAAAATTTATGCAGCACTGCTTAAAGGATGCGAAATTTATAAATTCAGAATTAAATAAATAAGTATTATTGAGTATAATACAAAATTGGTTAATGCGTAGGATTTACCTTTGTATTTTCCACAGTTAATTTCACTTCGGGTGGGCTTTGGTCCGGGGAGTTTATGACAGGTGTGGGTTTCTCGGGTTTAGATTTCTCAATATCGGTAGGATTATACTTTTCTAATTTAGGGCGTTCGTAATCGTCCATAATGGTTGCCAATGCTTCAGGCTTTTTCATATCAGATATTTGCGCTTTGGTAGCTTTTGTCGGATTAAACTGTTCCGTTGCATTTGCCTTTATCGAGCCAAATTGTTTTTGTATGGGTGAATAAATACCAATTAAAAAATTTAATAAAAGTTATGCGTTATAACAGAAGCCAGAAGCAAAAAAATAGATTTCAAGCAATTGCGTCAATTCTTGTTAAAAAGTCTATGTATGCATATACATATATAAGTACCATTTAGTATGTAGGAGAGAACAAAAGGCTGAATGGGTTCTAATTCTAGATGACGCTCAAAAATACAGATACAAAATTTTGTTCATTCGGCTAAAAAGAATTCTGTGCCATTAAACCCAAACCATGTACGAGTATTTAAGCTAGAAACTCCATTCTGATATGTTTTGAGAATAATATAAATCGAAAACAAACAATATAATGTTCAATTACACAGAAACTTAATTTTTACCTCAGATAATCATAAGACTATTACTTTTTCTGAGAATGGCATATCTGCAGTCGATACTAATTCAATGTGGGTATAATGGTACCTTTTTGAATGTATGTAATAAACGGGGGCTAGTTTTTATGTAGTCGCATACTAAACGAGAAAGAATAGATATAAGATACTGAAATAAGGTAATTCGGCCTTAGCTAATATTTGGTCAACCAGTGCCCTTAGCATTACACTTGAATTCGAATAAGACATGATTCATGATTAAAGAACATTAGCAATATTCAAATAAAGTGTAAAATATTAGAATCTACAAAAATAAATTTTTGCAGTGTATTACTCAGAATTTAATCAAAATAAAAATGAAACTTTCATCTTTTAAGATTGGTCGGTTTCTATGCAAGGTGGGCTCTCAGTTTGTAAGCTTATGAGCCATACACATGTATGTTTTTTTTTGCTACACTCTGTTTATACAACATTCAGACGATGAAGATGCAAAGATGAAAATGCATTACTATGCATTGATAAACGTCGGGCCATTATGCATTATAGGTGAAATTTAAAACCGAGCATAGAGGTCATCAACACAACGCAAAGGAGCGATAGTGAAAAAAGAGAAAGGAAAAGGAAGATAAAGATAAAGAGAAATAATAGAGTAATGAGAAACGAAACAAATATCCAATTAGATGAGTATTGAATGTATCCGGTTGATCTAATAGGTTATAGTTATAGTGTTATTAACCACATAGTTTTTTTGGGGCCAAGAAATACCCATATGTATCGGAAATTAAATGCATGATTTATACATACTTTCGTATGTGAAGTGGAAAAAGTAAACAGAAAATTTGTATTGTTGAATTTGCAATTTAGTAAGAAAGTTGACAGAATAGCAAAGTTGCAACAATTAGATTATAGAGGACAGACAGCAGAGAAAATAAATCATTTAACACTCTGAGCACCTTGCTGCGGGTTCACAGAGCTTAAGTACCATTTTACCTTAAGTAATTGCTTAGCTTGTTGGGGTGCAACTTGCTCTTTAGCATCCTTTACTACGGGTTTCAAAACTATACCAAGGAAGGACTCGTTTTGTATGGGTTCCTTGGTCATCAAGCTTCTGACAGAAGAACGACGTCGCTGCTTTATAATGTCCATCAGAGATGGTTTATCGTCCTGAGAGGTATGCATTTTTAATGCGTATAGAGTTAGTCTGCACAGTTATTCTTAAGACCCATTTTCTCATCTTCTAAGTATTTGTACTTCACGATATTGACGGAAAGTTTGGCGATTTAATGTGAGAACTATTGCCGAAACCAAGATTTTAGAATTTTTCTATTATTTATTTGTCATGGACATTTTTCACAATCTAAAAAGTTTGCATCAATCTTCTGTAGTATTAGATGAGAAAATGGCCCTAGTTGTACTTACATATGTATTTAGTATTATGAGTATTTTTATACCCTAGCAGAGGGTATTATAATTTTGCCTCGAAATGTTTAACGGACTGATGGAGACGTTTCCGACCCAACAAAGTATATATATTTTGAATCAGCATGAATAGCCGAGTCGATATAGCGATGTCCGTCTGTTTCTATGCGAACTAGTCTTTAGTTTTACAAGCTATCATAATGAAACTTGGCTGCAGGCAGTACATATGTCGGAACCGGCCGGATGGGACCACTATAAAATATAGCTGCCACAGGAATGATCGGTCGAAAACTATGTTTTTGTGTGGAAAACTTTTTTATTTATGAAGATATCCTCACCAAACTCACTCAAACCAAATTCCTGGAGAGATTATACAATCTGACCAAATTTGGTCAAAGTCGGACCACTAGTCACATAGCTGCCATAAGATCGGGTGAAAATGAGTTTTTGTATGAAAAACTTTTTGTATTACTTCCAAACTAAGTGAGAGTTTTATTATACTTCATATAGTATTCTATCATTTTACCAAAATCGGACCACATAGCTCCCATAGGAAAAATCAGACGAAAAGTTTTGTATAAAAAACATTGCTGCTAAGGGTATATCGCTTCGGCACTCCGAAGATAGCCGTTCTTTCTTGTTCTTATTGTCATACACTTTCCAGTAAAACTATTTAAGACATAAGAATTATGTTTGTCAATAAGTAAGCTGGAATGTTATTGTTCACATATTACTAACTTATTACAAGAAATATTTACTGGACTGGTTGATTTTAGTTTGTTATTTATATGCAACAACATATTCTATTGTCATTTTTAAGCAATTTGAAGACTTTTCCTAAAATATTATTTTTTTTTAACTGTTCATTTTTATACCCTAGCAGCGGGTATTATAATTTTGTCTCGAAATGTGTAATGGACTGAAGGAGACGTTTCCGACCCAACAAAGTATATACATATATTCTGAATCAATCTGAATAGCCGAATCGATATAGCGATGTCCGTCTGCCCGTCTGTTTCTAGTATGCAAACAAGTCTCTCAGTTTTAGAGCTATGGTGATGAAACTTGGCACAGACCCCTCTTTTGCTGCAGGCAGTACATATGTATGTCGGAACCGGCCGGATCGGACCACTATAACATATAGCTGCCATAGGAATGATCGGTCGACAACTATGTTTTTTCAAATTTGGTCAAAATCGGACCACTATATCACATAGCTGCCATAAGATCGGGTGAAAATTGAGTTTTTGTATGAAAAACTTTTTGTATAATATCCAAACTAAGTGAGAGTTTTATTATACTTCAAATAGTTTTCTATAATTGTATCAAAATCGGACCACATAGGACAACCAGACGAAAATTTAGTTTTGTATAAGAACATTGCTGATAGGGTATATAGCATCGGCACTTCGGAAGATAGCCGTTCTTTCTTGATTCTTATACTTTTTTAAGATTTTTTATTTATATTTATTATCACAATCAACATATCAGTACGGTTATAAGTTTTTAAATAGATTGCTGCATAAGCTCATTCCAGCATTGCTATATCTATAATAGAAAATATTGCTTTAATTAGAGCACCGACAAATTTTTTGAAAATGAAAGTCGACTTGCATTGATTGAATTAATTTTTTAGTAAGGTGAATACCATATTTGGAAAGAGTATGGACGAATCGGCGTGCCGAAGACAATTTAAATTTTTTTTTAGCGGAATTATCTAATTTAAATCTACATAAATGCACTCACCTCTGCGGTTTTTTCAGCGCCTACTTTTGGCTTATCCATCTGGGGATGTTGTATATGAGTGTGTTTTTGTATTTCATAGGGAATCAGGTAAGGAGATGAAAGTAACTTATATATTAGTATGAATCCACAAACATACGTTGAGCGGTTTGTTAATCTTACATATATTTAACCAAATGCTCTTGCATCAATTTTTAATTGTAACAAGATTCCTTAAATCCTCGCATAATATGCTTGTATATGTACATTGTACAAATGCATATAATATACATGTGTATATAAATTCGTACGTCTAAACATAAGTTGACAAAAAGGGTTGAAAACTTACCTCTGGTTCGACAATGACTGGTTTCAGGGTAGCACCGTCTCTAGAGTCATCCTCATCAGGCAACTTGCCTTTGCCCAATTTAATGCCCTTTGGTTGTTCTAGCGGTTGTTCTATTATTTCACTCTTCTGTAATCCGATCACGCATAACATAGACACACATAAACATAATGCAAAAAAAACACGAGCATGTTACAAAAATATCTGACATGCATAAATGGATACAGATTTTTTTATTAGAGCTGCAAAACTATTGAAGGCACCATCGATATTATCTCGATTGCTATTGCCACGGTACTGTTCAATATACAATGAACTTATGAAAAATGGGTAAAAAGTATAAAAAGGATAAGTATATAGATTATTGATCTGCATCAACATGCTCTGATCAAGTTTATTTGTAATTTTATACCGATCGGATGAAGTTATTCAAACAACTATTTTTATACTGCCGAATAGGGAGAGCAGCAGCACGGTCGCCACATGAAATTATCTGATTACTTGCTCTGCCACTTAACTGCTATAACAGCTAGTAGTATGCGTGAAAACAGATAACAGTAGATCAGGAGTGACATAAAAATTGGCTTAGCGCGCCAAAATAAAGGCTATATTAAAATGGTCCGTATACACCGGACAGGCAGACAGACAGGCACGACTTATCGACCCATTTACCCATTTTATGGGTACTGGGGGTAAAAGTAATAAATTAAAATAATTAATTTTTATTTTCTGTGTTTTAGGTTACGTTACTTAATTTTGTTGTTCGGTTTTGCATTATTGAGCTCCGAAATTTAGATATATATATATTTGAAATGTTTGTAACGATCGATTGTATCGAGTGGGCCACTATCGTTAGTTGCAGAACTAGTACTAATGTATTTAAGTATATGTAAAGAAATATATGTAAATTAGACTGGCCATGGTTTTAAAATTCCTATGACACCAATGAGGGCCGTGCTGAAAAAGTTTATTTTCCCATAAGAATAACACCTGAAAAAATGGATGCTGATCTAAGATTACAGATGGTTCCAAAAATAGTCTAAATATGACAGAAAGTCACATTTCTTTCGAAAAATTAAATAATTAATAAATAAGATTATTTTGCTATTCAATATATCTCAACTCAGCTCATTAAATGCAAGTTTCATAATCGGAATCACTATATCATATAGCTGCCAATTTAAATTGAATAAGAATCTTTTTTGTGTTTCAAGATTTATCAGCCAAACACCAATTCTCAATTTCATTATTCTCTATACAAGTTGATAAAAATATTTATCAAGTATCTCGGACTATATTTATATAAAACAGCTACAATAGGAACAATCGGTCGATGACTGAGTGTTTCTGCCCGGCGCTCATTGATACCAATATTTTTTTTACAAACATGGCTAGTCTTATATCCCAATGTCATGTCATGTACAAATATGTATTTGAAACCATTAATATAATTTGCGAAGGTATGGAATGTGTGCGGGTGTTTTACCTTTTGCAAGCCATTTTTCTGAGGGGCTACCTCCGATTGTTTTTTGGCAGAGTCCAACGCCGGTTTTTCCATTTTGTTTGGTATTTCCAATTCACGAGCAAAGTCTGTTGGCGTAAACTCGGACTTCTCATATTTCTCGAGAGCCGGACGTTCATAATCTGGAATTTCTGGAAGTTCTTCGTACTTTGGCTTAGCTTTTGGCTTTACTTTGGCCTTTGCTTTAGGAGTTTCGGGCTTTGGTTCCTCCTTTGGTTGCGCAACAGATGTCTTTCGCAGCTTAGGCAGTTCCTCTGCTGGCTTTTGCTCTTCTACAGTCTATTTCGTACATTAATACAATCACAATACAAAAGTAACAATAAGTAACACAAAGTACAGCACAAATTTCATTTTAATCAGAAAATTGAGAACATTATATTCAGTTGAAAATAATAACACTATCACAACCATAACAATATTTTTGATTTGTGACTGATTATTACCTTTTTAGATATAGTATGTATAGTGATTGTGTATGGTCCGTCTGTCGTCCGATTTAACGGATCATTTTTCGCTACTCGCTACTTCGAGACTCCCAATATTATGTCTAGAATCATAAGCTAGATTGAATACCACTCTGTATGATAAACAGAATCGGCCTTCTTGTTGTACTTTAACCATGAAGGAACATGAGTGTTTTTCTCCACTTATTACTCGGATTAAATACCAACATTGAGTAACCAAATAAAGTACCAGGATACGAAATAATGATGATCTCGTTGATTGATTTGACTAGAAATACGTTTTTGCCACGCCGATTTTCGTCGTCACAAATAAGCAAAATAATACATACTAGAAACAGAGTATACTGCAGTCGGGAACTTTCGAATGTAACTTTTTTTTTTCAACTGAAAAAATGTCATCTTATAATAAGTTAGCCTTAGTATTATAAGTAAGTGCTTATGTGCAGATACAAAGAGAAAAGAATGTTAGAGAAAAAAATATATAGATTTTTCGAAAGATATATGTACATTACATATAGATATAGATTGTTAGACAGACATAGATAGACTGATGCCATGCTGTAGCACTTGTATGTATTGCACACTTATGTTTGCTCACATATTTAAAATACTCAAGTATGCGGCCGCGGCAATACAGTTAATAGTAAAACTTTAAAGCCACCAAATAGAGCTGCTTAAACACTCTTGAATAACAAATAAAAAAACTAAAAATATTTAATATAGAATGTTCAGAAGAACATATGTACATATGAGCCAGTCAGTGCACATATTGATTAACTCCATATGCCACAAAACAATTTTAACTTTACTGACGAATTTTCTTGGCTATTCTATCTCATTAATTTTTGTAGGATTAGATGGAAACTATCTCTGTACTTTTGGCTTCTACAATATATATTTCAATTTATATTATAAAGCGAATTTTAATAACTATGACCTTATTTCATCGCATATCTCAACTTTTTGTAAAATGGAGTTAATCAATGCGTGCACTGACCGGCTTATATGTAGGTTCACTGCGCTCGGATATACGCTGTAAGGAACATCAAGCTTAGAATATCTGAGCAGAGCTTAAAGATTTCAGACCAGTTTTAAAAACAGAAAATATATTATGAGCTGAAACTTGCAGTGCACGAGTTGAAACAACATAGAAGAAGAGCTTTAAAATAAGTATGAAAAGAAGAGATAGCAGAATTAGAAGCATACATAGTTTAGCAACACATATACGAGTAATAAGTGGTCGCTGAGCCATATATTAAGCGTTATTCCTTTTCCTCATATCATCGCTCACCTTTGGAATACGCCGTTTTTCTGCTGGCTTTAGCTTGGGAATCTCTTCCTTAATAGATTGTGGATTTTTGTTTGCCTCAATTTTTTGGCTCTCAACCTGCTGTCGGAATATATTTATACATACATATATATACTAACTGTATAAAAAATATAAATGACTACTCTTATATACATATGGATATAATTAAATCGATATGCATATTACCAGGCCCTATTTAGGTATGTACGAATGTACTAGTCGGATTAAGATACGAATTTCTCTGCTTGACATGCTTGACACATGACTATTACATTTTACATACAATACGTACCTCTAGGGCTTTCTTATCAACCACAGATGAGCGACGCGACTCCGACACGGAGCTCTCAACCTTTTAAATAAACATAAAAATGAAAGGGGAAGGAAACAACAATATGTATACAGAGTGTTTTTGTTTTGGTCCGTTTTTATTGATTCTCTTACCGCCAGTGAAGATCTCCTCGATGACGTTTTTGTTTCTTCATCAAAGGATTCCTCGTTGGTTTTAATAACTGACTTACGACGGACCTCAGAAGTAGATTCTTCTTTAATGGACACAACACTGGCCTAATCATATAATTATATCCAAACAATGGCAATTACTTATGGATAATTGGAAGGGAAAAACACTATTCTATGTGGACCATTTAAAGCGTACAAGCGTTAAAAAAAGACAGCATAGCAAGTCCCCAGAACAAGAATATAATGTAGTACATTGTACATATGTATATCCGTAATAATAGTACGATTATAGTACTATGGTGTGGATATAAATATTATAAGTATAGGCATTTCGGCACTTTAAAACTATTATGAGAACAACTTAATTTAGATAATTTACCTTGCGTTCAACCTTCTTTAGGGAAATCTGATCCTTAGGTCCTTGCTAAAACGGTTATAAGGAAAAACTCAAATTAATAAAATTGAAATCGATATCTATGTTTGTATGTTGACGAACATTCACATTAGCTACAATACGAACAAGGCACATGCTTTTTAAGTAATAAAAATAGCATTAGAGTTTGTTGTGTTTTTGTTTCAGTGAGTGAACTACTTCATCCATTTTTGCAAAGCCTTTTAAGCTGTTTATGATGTAGGATATATTTATCCTTACCTCTTGATCATCTGGGAAAATTTCAATACTTGGGCTAGGTGCATTGGATGCATCTTTCTCGTCTTTCTTATATTTGGCATCAGATGATGGTTTCTTATCAACACGCTTCTTCTTAACGGCTGAGTCTTTCTCTCCTATTAATGGCTGTGACTTCTCATCTGCGGGCCTATCAATGCCCTCTTGCTTTTCGAGATCTTTGATTTTCGGCGCATCCTTACCCTGCTGTTGTGGAAGTGTTTCTTTCTCTTTATTTTCTGGGGATTTTAATATCTTATCAATTGTTTCTTGCGATTTTTGCTGCGGTTGTTTGTCGTCTTCATTTTGTTTCTCCTGTGACTTTATCTTATCACCCTCAGATTTTTTATTAATTTTCTGTTTCTTTGATAAGTTATCCTCTTTTTGCTTTGTTTCCATTTCTTTCGCTTTAAGCTGCGATAGTTTCTCTACTTCATTTTGTTTCTCGATTGACTTTGTAGTATCATCCTCAAAGATCTGCTCATCGTCTTGTGTGATTGATAAGTCATCTTCTTGTTGCTTTAGATTCTTCTTGGCGTCACTTGTATTATTGTCTTCCTTATTGCTACTCTCATTTTCCTTCTTTTGCCTTTGTTCTTCAATAGGCTTATCTTCCTCTTCAACCTTTTTTTTGTTTTTTTTTTAAATTTTGTTTTTTTGTATTGTATTTTGTGTGTGTATTTTTGTTGTTATTGACAAGGTTATCCATAGAAAGATAGAAGTTAATGTTAGTATGTGAAAACGTAAGTGTGTAGTATTTACTTATGTGTGCTTCCTAAAAAGTTGACCTTAATCAGGATATTATATTACATACATACAAGTACTCGAGTATATAAATGTTAGTCAAATTGATCATATATATTAGCGAAATATCAGTAAGTATAACTGATTAGAACACACACATACTATTTTATATATTTGTAGTAAAATCATATTGAGGTACACCAATATACATACGTATAATAACAGACTATGCACAAACATAGTTTAAGTAATTCATGTGTGCCAATGAAAAGAATAAATGGTGCCAGAGAAAGTCAGATATAATAACCATAATTAAAATTCGAAATGAAAATAAACTTAGTTCAGATTGGACCTTTGTAATATATTATAGCTTCGAAAGTTTAAATTAAATAATAAAATATATTTTATAGTATAAGAAGGTAGTAGAGCAAAAGAGTCAAAGTGAAAATAATGAAAGAAGATCTTAAGATTCCTAAATTTGACTTTTTGCAAACCTCATCACTCGGAGCACGTCTGCGCTTAATTAATTGCACCCCAAAGATGTTTTTCGACCCTGTCGATTGAGAAATATCCTGGCGAGATTCGGTCGCAGTTCGTGACTTTAGTTTGGGTATCTGGTATACAGTTACTCCCGACTGTGGGGAAAATAATTATTAAATTTCTAGATACTATAATATGTATGCATATACTTATAAGCAAATGTGGTAGAAAATCATTCGCCTGCCAATAGAAAATTACTTATTTCAGATACTTACATCACATATTTAATTGTACATACATACATGTATCGAGGGATCGATATCACTCATTAGTCAATGAGACATGAATATTTAGTCAATTTGCGACTATTTTTTTGAAGTAAGTAAGTTCACAGTCACATTGACTAGTTTGTGTTAATATCATATTTCCGATATTTACAGATTGTTAAATTTTTAAGAAAAATTACTACTTTGGGATAGGTTTCTCAATAGCCGGTTTATATTTTTCCGATCGTTTACTAATTATCAACATATTGGTGATATAGATGATATCTTGTGAGTGTACCTAATTGGAGGGGGTATGTCGGACCCTATATACTCGTGTACATTCTTGATCAGTATTATAGGTCTATAGGTCTTATAGGTGCCTGAGCATTTTTTAAAAAAGTAAGCAGATTCCGGCGGCGGAGCAAGACTTTATTGCCGAAATATTGAAATAAATGCAATTAAAAGTTGACACGATAATTGATAGTAAGGATAAAAACAAACAAATAATAGACCCTACATATCTTTGTGGAATTAATTTGATTCGAAAACGGAAATTGGAACAGGCCTGATGGTGTCATTGAGAGCAATCGAACCTTTGGCATGAATTCCAACTTTCAAATTTATATTCAGAAATATTAATAATTTATAAAACTTCCTGTATACATGTATCTATGTACCAATATGCAATAGTTTTAAATAAAAATGCATGCATAGGATAGACAGTAACAGTATCGCTGTATCTTGCTGTAAGAACTGAACCATCTTCGAATATTTGATCCTAAATTTGTATGGATTTTAACTCAGCAATTTTGTAATTCGGCATGGTAACTGGGCCTTACATATGTATTCAAGCGGACTAACCATAGCTTGTGAACCGGAAGTAGAAACTTTGGCTTGAAGGTGTGAACTCTCCTCTTGTACGATCAAATGTTTCTGATGTACTTCCTGACTTTGGGCACTATAAGAAACTTGTTTTTGATTGACCTGCTGCAGTTGTTGGTCAGCTTGTTTTAGTATAAGGCTTGATTGCACCTCTTGAACGGCAACGTTTTCCGTGGACACGATGTTGATTTGCTGATTATCAATCTGAATTTTCTGGACTCTTAAAGATTCTTCCATTTGGTGTTCTTTTTCGCGGACTTCTTCATGTTCACTGGATTCTTTGCTTTTAATTACCTTTCGCTTCTTGTCAGCTTCTTCCTTCTCCTGCTCGGCCTTTTCATCTTTCTTTTTGTCCTTCTTTTCCACGGTTATTTTGCAAGTTGACTCATCCTTGCCAACTTCGTTCATAACAATGACTTTGTAATTTGACGTATGCTCGGATTTAGCTGAACTAAATGTTAACCTCGCCGTTGTCCCGTCAAATGTTGTAGTTATATCCTTTGTTTCACGAATGAGAGTGCTACCCTTATACCACTCCACCTTGCACTTACGGTCCGACTGCTGCAGGCTGATCAACAGTTCAAACGTCTTGGATTCCGTGACCTTTTGATCAACTAGTTTCCGCACGATTTCTGGTTTCGAAGGTTTACGTTCTTCTTCCGGAATGTCGACAAGATTGACAACTTGTGACACGGCTTCGCCCTTTTCGTTGCTGGCTACCAGTTTGTAAGCGCCCCTATCACTTTCTTCTACTTCATTGATTTCGAGTTTTACTGCAAACTCGCCTTCTTTCGTTTTCTCCACTAAGTAAACGTGGCGTTTGCTTTCCGTAACTGTATTGCTTTCCTTGTACCAAGTACATTTTGGCTCGAATTTTGACGCTACTGTGCATTCAATGACAACAGTTCGCTTTTTAATGATTTTGATAATCTTGGGCTTGTCCTTTATCACTGGTACAACTAAAAACAAAATCAAATTGACAGTAAAAAAACAGCAATCATATATATATATGTATGTGCACTAAAATGGATTCTAAATGTAGATGGAATCGGAATCTCTCTAAGTCGCTATAAACGCTGGAAAACAATCGATAGTATCAATCAGGGACCGTGATCATTATAAGTTATATTATAAAAATTACATTTAAGTTTTTA
The DNA here is from genome assembly GCA_035043065.1 of Hirtodrosophila confusa. Taxonomy (NCBI): domain Eukaryota; kingdom Metazoa; phylum Arthropoda; class Insecta; order Diptera; family Drosophilidae; genus Hirtodrosophila; species Hirtodrosophila confusa. The sequence continues at coordinate 145,740 of JAWNNI010000157.1, read as the reverse complement.
GCGTTTTTCTTAAAAAAAAAATTTTAAAATTAGCTGGGGTAGCTTTATGGTCCCTTACAAGGATATGCAATAATATTGGGGACAAATCTAACAGATGCCGTTAAATAATGTTGAGTTTCATTTTGAGCGAAAAAAATAAAAATCATTGATAATCATTATTTTTGAGTTTTATTTTTGATCAACAATAATGATTATCAATGATTTTTATTTTTTTCGCTCAAAATAAAACTTAACATTATTTTACGGCTTCTGTTAGATTTGTCTATGTCTAAGTCTTATTCAATTACTCAAAATTAATGATTATTATTAAGGAAAAACGCAAAAAATTTAAATGTAATCATTACCATGTAATTTTTACTCCCTGTACCCATAAAACGGGTAAAAAGGGGGTATTACATCTGTGCAAATGTATGTAACAGACAGAAGGAGACATCTCCGACCCTATAAAGTAAATATATTCTTGATCAGTATCAAAAGAGATTTCGATTTGGCCATGTCCGTCTGTCCGTCTGTATGAACGCGTCGATCTCAGCAACTACAAGAGCTGGAGACACCAAATTTGAAATGTAGGTTCCTGTATACCATACGCAGATCAAGTTTGTTTCATATTTCAAATATCTCCCCTGTTCTCCCGCAAATCGATAAAAGCCGTTTTACAGTAAAAATTTTCAAGATATAGCTTTTAGATTTGGCATCTACAATACCTTAGTCTCTCTTAATCTACTGTCCAAATTTTAAGTCGATCGGATAATAAACACGGAAGTTATTCACGAAAGAATATTTAGTGATGCAGCGAGAGGGGGAAGAAGAAGCACATCCACCATTTAAAATGCCTCGCTTGCGCTGCGCTTGAGCTGTGCTCGTGTGAGTGCGTCTTTTGTGTATGTGTGTGTGTATGTGTAAGTGTGCGTAGATGCGATCGGAAATTTTTGAGTACAGGGAGTTTAGTATTCGGGTATACTCGACTATAGCATTCTTACTTGTTATAATATAACTTATAATGATTACGGTCCCTGCTAAATAAATAACACAGATTCGAAACACAATTTATGTTGCTTACGATATTGTCGGTAATAACAAATGGTAAAGTAGGTATGGTAACGGGACTACTTATGTTGTTTTCGAATATGGGGTGGTACTACGATACTATCGATAGTTTAAACTACTATAATATAGAGTGGGCCTATCGTTGGTTGATCGTTATGTGTAAACCAAGACAAACTTAATTACTTACTTTCAATGTTTAGTGTCAGATTAGCGTTCAATTCGCCTAATGTGTTCTTTATATTGCATTTATAGAGACCCGAGTCTTCTAACTGGGGGTCTATCAACTCCAATTTAATGTAGTAATGATCACCACGCTGTTCCAAGGACATTTTGAGTTTGTTGCTATCTTTAATGACCTCTCCATTGCGGAACCAAACGATATCTAGCTTTGGATCTGCCTTAACTTTGCACTCCATAATAACAAGCTTGCCGTTATTTTCAGAAATAATACGGGGCTTTTCAATAAACGTAGGCCCTTCGCCTTCCGGCTCAGCCTCAGCTTCAATGTTTAGATTCAAATTGGCATTTGACTCTCCGTATTCGTTTTTCACATTACATCTGTAAGTTCCACCATCCGTGGCGCCGGGATCCTAGTTATAAAATTTGTAGTAAGAACGTTATGGATTTTAACCAACTAGAGTATAATAAGTAAGTATAAGATCTTTACCTTTATTTCCAAAGTTAATTCGTAGATATCCTCAGCAATTACAGTACTGTTGATTTTAATTTTCTTACTCTTTTCTACTAAATCCTGTCCTCTGTACCAAGTCACAGTAGGCTCTGGTTTGGCTTTGCATTTGCACTTCATGGTTATCAAAGTACCCGAATCATTTGGTATTATCCTAGGCTTCTCTATGAAGGAGGGAGCAAAGCCATTTGCATCATTGGTGCCTATGTTTGTAGAAAATTTGAAACAAAATTATGGGTTAGCAGATATACTTAAGATAAACACCAACATTTTAGTGATGCAATTGTTGAATCTTATATACTCAGAGTAAAAATAGATTGATTCTTGCAGAAAACTCTTACAGAGTTGTATTCATTAAATATGAATTGTATGCTTACATTTCATTAGTATTTTGTTTTGTTTTTGTAATATTTATGTCATTATTTGTATTAATTTGTAAGAGGCAAATCTCCCTACATTTTTTCTCTGAGTCATGTTATCGTGAATACTAGGAGCTCATTTACAAAAGATTTCATATGATTAGTTCCAATATCTTCAAGCTGAATATCGGGAAAACAGAACAATCTAAATATGTTTGGAGACGTATGTATACGGTATTGGAAAAAGTTGTTAGTATATATTGCTGTTAATAAGTAATGTTGCACACTCATTGTGATGTATGTATGTATGTTCAGTGCGTGTTGATATACTCGTAATATTAAGTTCCATGCTATAGTATATACAGTATTGCTTATGACATTCTGATTTAAATAACTGTACATTAACAAAGTACATTCTAATCGGTAGGTTGTGGGTACAGTAGTGTGTTTCGTGGTACTTGTTTGCACGTTCTGGTTAAAATAATACTTATAAATACTAATTCGTAAGTTTGGAATACCTATACCTTGGAAGTTAAGCGCTATATTTGCATTGCTTTCTCCGAACATATTTATTGCATTGCAGCGGTAGTTGCCACCGTCATCTTTAGTTGGGTTTTGAATCTCAAGAGTTAAGACGTAGGTGTCTTTAGTTATAGCCTTGCGGGTCATTTTAGTTCTTTGGCTATCTGAGATTTGCTTATCTGAGCAATACCAGGTAATATCCGGCACGGGATGCGCTTCCAGACTGCATTCCATTATCAATATGTCCTCCTCTTGACGTATTGTTGGTTTTTTTGGAAATCGCGGCGACTTACCATCGGGAATTCTGCGTAAACGGAAGCCATTGCGTTATTAAAATGTGCAATAAATCTAGAAGGTGTTTCGGAAGGTGATGCCTTACTTTTTCGAGCCGCTTTCAAAATTTAAATTAATTGTTGCCACGCCCGAGCCGTGTTTATTTTTCGCTTGGGCTCGATATTCGCCCTGGTCACTAGAAACGACGTTGCTTATCTCTAATCGTGCCATATGATACAGTTTCTGATCCAGAGTCAATGACATTGTATAACGTTTGCCGTCACTCAAGACTGTCTCGCCATGGGACCTTTGTATGCGGTTGTACATAGAGGAAATTGTTATTACTTAAAGGCAAAATATGTGTAATTGCTATCAATTTATACGTCATAAATCTATAGTTCCTCAATCAATAAGTATTACAGTGATTCCCATATGCAGTCTTGTTTCACACGCGATTACCCACACTAAGCTTATGTTCTGTGGTAATCGGAAAAATCTCTTGGCGGTCCTTCCTTCTGGTCAAGATTTTAAGGATTCAAATTTTAAGAATCTCTAGAATGTCTATGTACTACATATGGGCTTTCAGCATATTCAATTGCGTACCATGTAACCGTTGGTGTGGGATCTCCTACGCATCTACATTCAAATGTGACATTTCCACCATCCTCGCTTTGACGAATGACGGGGCGCTCGGTGAACGTGGGTCTAATTCCATCTGTGCTTTCCGGCACGGGAGCCTCGTCGCCTATGAAGTTTAAGTTGCCATGTTACACAAATTATCCAAATCATATGTACTAATTAGAGTCACAGATAAAAACACATACATATATGCATACATGTACATGTATACATATACATATACATATACATATACATATACATATACATATACATATACATATACATATACATATACATATACATATACATATACATATACATATACATATACATATACATATACATATACATATACATATACATATACATATACATATACATATACATATACATATACATATACATATACATATACATATACATATACATATACATATACATATACATATACATATACATATACATATACATATACATATACATATACATATACATATACATAAATATACATATACATATACATATAAAAATTCATATACATATACATACATTACAAATAATATTGAATACACATCTACACAAAAGTTATATGTACATATCTACAACATACATTCATACCTATGTACGTATCGCGCTACAAAAGTGCAATAACTCAAATTTTTCAATCTCTCATGCTTAAGCTGTTCACCATGTACTCGTACACGGTTGAGGGAGCCCATAGGGGGGTTGGCAAAAAAATTTTGATGCCTGCGTCGCCGAATACGGCGAGAAACGTACATATGTGTGTATGTATCTATCAAACTATCCAAGTATTTTCTTGTAAATTCGCCAAATAGCATTTGTGTATTTCTCATGTTACGAAATATCATCAAAATAAACAGAACTACAATATTCTGTAATATCATATTCTGTAAGAATCGTATTTTTCATATTTAAAACTATAAATGTTTGCAAGCAGTTCAAAAATAGTTTCATAGGTTTGCAAAAAAAATGAAAAAATTAGAGTTATTACACAGTGCGTGGCGATAGTATGTATGTACGTACTAGAGCTGGAACACTTGATGGCATTATCGATGGTTTTGTTCAGCCGGCCAATAAACTTAGTTTTTCCAAAACTTCGTTACCCTTTTTTAAATGTTTTAAATAATTAAACTGTCACTATCGAAACTAGCAAATGACGCCACAATCGATGGTTTTCCAGCTGTAACACGTGTATACTCGTACATATGTACATGCATGTAGTATTGTAATACTTTTGAATAAAGCATGTCAGTTACGCGGCTAATATTATTACAATAAAGTTTATAAATTAACGCCTCAGTTTAATTGACATATACATATGTATATCAGTACATCGAGTATTCGTGCATTATTAGTCTAAATCTAGATATTAATAGGTTTGTTTACATTAAGATACGTTATTTTAACTTTACACACAGACGAATACATTCACAATTGATTTTATTTTTATTTTTAAATATGGTTTCAGTTCATTAAATGGCTAACTTACAGGTGATGCCCGGCTTCAACCGAGCCAAAATTCTTAAAATCTTTGGTGATATGAAGTCAGTCACCTTCTTACATGTCAGTTTCGCACCAAATTTCAAAATCGTTTTAATTGAACACGATTGCACTTTCAAACGAAATCTCTCAAATGTTGAAACAACCCGTTTCCTGTTTTCCATAAACTTTTCGTTTATGGTGGTAGACTATCCTAATTCAGTGAGAACTAACGTTTAATTATTTCCTTTTACAGCTTTAAAAAGTTAGGAGCCAATCGCACAAAAAAGGCCAGATTATCATATCGTAGAACTACCATTTATCTTTAAATTCTTAAAGTGTTTATATCTTTGCCACCCTGTTATCTGCATTTCCACCCTTAAACGAACCTTAACTGGCTGATAGAAATTGACACTACTGATCGGGACATTTATTTAGAACTCGCTTATATGTATGAATGTACGTATGTATTGTATGTATGTCAGAACGTTGAATGTTTATAAGATTATGTTAGTGCTTGTAAGTATGTATAAAACCATTTTGATATATTGCTCTTTGTTACTGACTGCGATGATAAAGCTAAGGTCATAGGCGCAAACATTATTTGACCAAAGTGAGTACTGAAAGTAGGGCGTAACCCAACTGTTGTTCAACAAACTAAATTACACATATTTGCTTTTGCAATTTGGATCAACATTTTAATTTAGTGGTCCCACTGGTAGTGAGGTTGAAGTTCGGTTAAACTTTAAACTTTTTATTTATTGATTTATTATTTCAAAATTCGGGCAATCTTAATGGTATATACATATATAACGGTTCAACAGTTTCGAGAGTGAAATTGAGTATACATACACATAATGAATGTATATTCTCTTACTTGGTGTTAATTTTCAAAGAATGAATAAATAGTAGTTAGTGCGCGTCATTAATATTGAACATAGAGCAAAGTTACAGATAATTTATACTTAATTTACATGAGCATTATGTAGCTTAATTTAATAAGCAACAACGTTAAATCCATTTTATTTAAAGTTACATCAGTCTTGTAATAATTTGTGTTCAATTTCAATTTTGATGAGATTAATCATACTGTAATACATTGAGAAAGTAAACTATCTTTGATCACCTCTTATTTAAAGTTTACTTTCACACGGGATTATATATTCTAGAATCTAGATGACTTACCTCCTTGTTAAGCCATTGCGTTGACTTTACAAAAAAGTAGAATACAATAGATTCTTTTTGATTGCTTTTTAAAAAACGACGTTTCAATCAGTAAAAGAAACGGCGCATTTCAAAACATTTCGGAAATAGCAATAATATTGGATACTCTACAAGAGCACTTCTACAATTAATCTCATCCGTTTTTGAAAATTAAAACGAATTGCATTATGATGCATTGCAAAAACTTAGCGTTAGATGCATTGACAAGACCAGGACTTACTGTCAAAGTTGAGGCTTATCGTTGCATTACTTTCGCCCAGCTCGTTTTTTGCGTTCACTTTATATTTGCCAGCATCCTCAACTGTTACATTTTGTATTTCAAGTGTTGCAAAATATGAGTGGACATCCTTCTCAACAGTAATCTGAAAAATATAATATTGAAATTTATTACACAAGTATAGTATGTACATTCTACAAGTAAAGCGGCCCTCATTTTTCAGCAAATATTCCGTCCGCGGGCAAATTTAAAAAATCGGTTTAATTGGCCTCCATTTAAAACCGAATATTTCAAGTTTGGATGCAAAAAGTTCGATGATTTCAAGTGAAGAGCTTTGAAAATGAGCACTTCGGATTTTCCACCCATCCATTACAAAATCAAGAATAACTGCTTACTTTCATCATATCAGGAAACTACTCTCAGTTTGGGCAATATTAGAAAATTTACCAACAAAGGTGAACAATTTATGTCATTTAATTCTGTATTCATGCATTACCTTATGTCTCGGAGATTCTTTGACGGGCGTGCCGTTATGGAACCAAGTAATATTGGGTAACGGATCTGCATTAACTCGGCACTCAAACAATAGACGTTTTCCATCCTCCTCTTGTCGTATGGCAGGTTTTTTCGCGAATGTCGGCGCGAAGCCGTCGATTTGTCTGTAACATTTAGAGTATATTAGTATTAATAATACTAATATTGAAATGAAAATATTAGAGCATGCAACATCATGAACAGCGCAGCGCTAAAAAACATACAAAGACCTTATTTGTTGATAACTTTTCAAGCCTTCGTCGGCCTTGATAATTTTTTTAAAAAGCGTTTTATTGTGTGATAGACCATCATTTCTAATATAAATTATTTAACTCTTGTGATATGATATTGTTGTTCTTATACCCTATACCCAAAATTCGTGATAATGCATTAATGAAACAGCTTGCGTATATTAAGCTAGTTTGGCTACGCCTTATAATTTTTGCGACCATAATAATTTAAGAAAATGGTATTTTATTTGCTGTTCACCTTGATTTTAATGAAGTCTAATAAAACACATGTAACAACAATCAACATATATGTAGCACAGCTTCATAACTCACCTTACGTCTTCGAGAAGAGAAAACTTGCCCACTTGTTAGAAAAAGCATGTACTTCATTAATAAATTTTTTTAATTATAGATAAGACGAAATTTACTCTAGCAGTTTTAATAAACCAAGAAATCATTCTTATCGAATTTTTAAATATAACCACAAGTGTAAATGCGATTAAAGCTATAGCTGTAATGATTGTTTATCTGACCCTGATATTAACAATTAAATATTCAATGTAATATTAATGGTATATTTATGAAGCGTGGTCGTTATCAAAGAAGTCTTTCAGCTAGGTACGGAAGTTTATAACATTTGCAGCGTAAGCATAAGTTAGAGCAAAGGAATAGTAGAAAAAAATTGAATCAATGTGGCTTACTTTTCTTTAGGTTCGTCAGCAGCTGATCAAAACGGTAAGAGCGAATAAATATAAAAATATATTATTTCAAATGATTACATAATTATATGACATTTTTGGATCAGTGTTCTGCATGGCAAATGCACAAACATTAGTCATAATACATACATATGTACTTAATTTTGGCAGGAAGCCTTTAAAAAGGCGTATATACTTATGAATGTAATAAGTTCGCTCTAAGTTGAGTATAAACATATGAACTTATTTATCGACATTTAACTACTTACGTGTAAAATTTAAATTAATTGATGCGGATACTTCGCCCGATTTGTTTTTTGCCTTCACCTTGTAAAGGCCAGCATCTGTTTCAACTACATCGTCCAGTTCTAATACTACCGTAAACTTGTTGTCCCCGATTGGTTGGATTTTAAATTTGGTTCGGCCATCCTCTGTTAATTGGTTGTCACTTCGAAACCACTCGATGTCTGGTTTCGGGGACGACAACAATTGACACTCAAATATTAAACGGTTTCCATCATCTTCCTGATGCAGTTGTGGTTTTTTCACAAAGCTGGGAGCGAAATCTTCAGCCACCCCCATGCTGAGGGTTCTCGTTTTTCGGCGTCAACGACTCAGGCTCTTAAGCTCTGAAAAAATAAAATAAAAATATTTTAAACTATCTCGCGGAACTAACGGTTAACAATCAAAGTCTAGTACGCAGGTCGACGAAATTTTAAGCGAGCGGAATTGCACTGCTCAACGCAAATGATAAAACTTATATCACTACGTACAAATTACACAGATGTGGTACTTTTATTGGATTTTTGCAGTGGTCCCAAAACTGACTTAAATTTAGATTTCAAAATACCTGGCAGAAATTGTTTCTCTTGAAGGAAAAGACTTGGGGCCGATCGTATATTGAAGGATTAAAGCAAAATTAAGGGATGAGCTTAGGATTCCACTATTTGTATGTTTTGAGAAATTAAAATATTTATATTAAAAATTAAAATTAAAAACAAATGTTACTTTAGCTATTAAGCTGTAATTTGAAGGAGATCAACAAATTACACGATGATTAATTGCTCCTCTCTTTAGAATGTCTTTAAAAACAGTCATTATTCCCTGTACCCATAAAATGAGTAAAAGGGGGTACTAAATCTGTGCAAATGTATGTTACAGGCACAACGAGACATCTCCGACCCTATAAGGACCGTCTGTATGAACGCGTCGATCTCAGCAACTATGAGAGCTAGAGTCATCAAATTTGAAATGTAGGTTCCTGTATATCATATGCAGATAAATTTTCTTTCCAGTTTCAGATATCTCCCCCCATTCCCCCGCAATTCGATAAAAACATTTTATACCAACATCTTTAAAGATATAGCTTTGGGATTTGGCATGCATAATACTTTGGTCACTCTAATCTACTGTCCAAATTTCCAGATATACATACATTAAGAGCATTCTTACTTGTTTCAATTTTGTTTTGTTTGCAATAGATAGTGAGTTGCGACGTGTGCCTAAGTTGGCTATTCGAATTTGTTGGTAATTAATAAATAAAATGATATGCTCTTTGAAACATTTGTTTAATTTAGTTATTTAAGCTTTAGTCTTCTATTTTATAAAACGAATTATGTGCATATACTGTTCTTCTTCCCCACAAATCAATTCTACAAAACAAACGAGCGCTTCAGCACAATCGACACCTACTATCGATGGGGGCAACGTTATATTTGCTGGACATTGTTTTGTGATCTGCGTACAACTTCACAGCAACCTTAGAACAATTTTGAAAAGTCCTTGCAATACATGCATAAGCAGTGCTGATGATACATAACGAAAATGTAAGATCGTTTATTTGTCAAAGTCAAAGAGTTGAGTATAGCTCGAGACTTCACAAGCATGTGGTCCTTAGAAGAAGCTGAGAATGTTAGAACATAAAGGAATGCCACATTATTCCAAGGCTCACAAAACAAGTAAACTATAGTTAAGTATACCCAAAACCCCTGGCACCAGGTCTGAAAATCCCAAACACATCTTAGTACACATGCCAAATCTTAAAGCTATATCTTGAAAATTGTTACTGTAAAACGGTTTTAATCGATTTGCGGGGGAACGGGGGAGATATCTGAAATATGAAACAAACTTGATCTGCGTATGGTATACAGGAACCTACATTTCAAATTTGGTGTCTCCAGCTCTTGTAGTTGCTGAGATCGACGCGTTCATCCGGACAGACGGACAGACGGACGGACGGACAGACGGACAGACGGACAGACGGACAGACAGACGGACATGGCCAAATCGAAATCTCTTTTGATACTGATCAAGAATGTATATACTTTATAGGGTCGGAGATGTCTCCTTCTGTCTGTTACATACATTTGCACAGATGTAATACCCCCTTTACCCATTTTATGGGTACAGGGAGTAAAAACAAAAAGCTTGCCATTTTTCCCGGTAATTAGGTAGGTTTTCCTAAAACATTAACCTACATGCCTGATGAGTTTTTGTGTAGAGCTATAAAGATGACATAAATGTCAATCTAACAAATCTAACCAAAACAAGTAAGAACGTTGCAGTCGGACGCACCGACTGCAGAATACTATGTTCCCAATCCTATATAATTTGGTTATTTGTGTGTTCAGAAAGAGACGCGAAAAAAACAGCAGTCCGTATGCCAAATTTGGTGACTACCTGTACAAGTGTGGGAGATATAGATTTTGCCCCTTTGTGGGGGGGGGGGGGGTGGATGTGTCCAAAAATTTTTGATGCAGATTTTTCCAGGGGGTCAACATTAGTATGTATAGCGATCTCGACACTTCATAAATTGAGGGTTTACACCAACATGTGTACCAAGTTTGGTTCCTCTAGCTTAAATATAAAGGCAAAAAAATTGCGCTCATACGGACAGACCGACATTTCGCAAACCCAATATACTATTTTCCCTTCGGGAACATAGTATAAGCTCACGTGGTTAGCACTCTATTAAATTATATAAATAAGATGAGTACCACGTTTTATTGTTTCTTGTGCGGAGCCTTGAAAATAAGTTTGAAGCAAATAACACGATAACTTAGAAAGTTGAATTTCAGTCTCCCCAGTTTTCCAACCGTGGAGGTGAATTTTCTGAAATCGGTGAAGCATGTGTCGAATTATTTCATGTATACAGCTTTGAAAATGAATGAGGTAATCTATCGCCCATACATACATACATACATAGATTATCCAAAATCGGTGAACGCAAATTAAGTTGTTGTGTATGGCTTTAAAAATGAGTTTGAACCCATTCGCATAAATAACAAAAATGTTTTTCATCAATTTCCCACCGTAGGCCTGCATATTCCAGAATCGGTAAGAAACGTTCGAAATTATTTAATGTAAATGAGTTTAAAGCGTATAGGCCGGTAAACAAAAGATAAACAAACAACAGTTTCCTGAAAATTTCTGACTTTGGAGAACAATTTTCCAAAATCGGCAAGAAAATTTTTGTGTAGATTCTTGAAAACGAGTTTTGAGGCTGGTCGGGCAAAAATTATTCTTTTGCTCATACATTTGTAAAGCCGCCTTATTTATGTACATATATGTACCAAATACAGTACAGTATATGGACAAAACATATACATATGTATATGTACATACATACAATTTACATTTGTTTACTTGTTCCTCTCTTAACTCAAGGTTTAGTTATTCAGAATACTCACAGTAAAGCGGATACGCAGACATACATATGTATGTATATTGAACGTGCAGCATCTAGGTAAGGCCAGAACGTAAGTATGTATGTATGTATGTATGGACAGCGTCAATTAAAGAAGTGCACACGACTCATCAATATTTTGGAAGACGGAAATCTGATCGCTTTCCTCTCTGTCGGCACTGTTTTAATGGAAAAAAATTCCCCACACAAAACGAAAATTATAATGTGTTGCACGTTTATTTTTAGTCGTTCGTAGTCACCGTTTGAAATATGTATATGTATATGTATGAGTATATATATGTATATAAATATATATATATGTATATATAAACTGTAGATACACATATTTATGTACATACATAGTATGTCATCGATAAACTACATATGTATGTATGTACGTACATTAACTATAATAATATGTATGTTTTTTATATATGCACACATACTATGTGAACATTCATACATATATATGTATGTTGCATACTTGTAAGTACATACATACATATGTATTTATGTTGCTCATACAAAACTTATTTATATGAGCATCTATGTGTATGCGTGGAATTCATCTATTAAATACATACATATGCATGTGCATGTATGTATACGTATACATATGTATGTATGTATTTATGAATACATGTATTAAAGAAAAGTGGAAGGAATATACCCGGAATAGATATTTTTGAACATTCTCATACGTAGATGCGCATACATATGTACATACATATATACATACATATGAACTAGGTGTATTGGTTCTCGATTTTCTTTACTTATTGGCACTTGGCAAAGTAATATTGCATGACCAATATACATATGTATTTATGTATATATGTATGTACGTACATATGTATGTATGTATGCATGTAAGTAATTATTTACATAAGTACGTGTATGTACGTATGCATATGTGTATAGGAAAGAGAGCATATGTATATAAATCTTCAATGCACACACATATGTACATATGTATACCAGCATAGCTATTGACTTATTTATTTTTCATCACTTTTGGGGATTTTTATTCAAATGAGCCATTTCTATTTATACGCCCGACAACCGTTACACAATTCCACGAAGAGACACAGCAATACAGATGTACTCGTATACATATATGCACATATGTATGTAATATAGGATATATACACACGTTTATATTTAGATATTCTACATATTTATAAATTTATATTCATTTTTGTATATATTTGGGCAGGTTGCAAACTTCACGATTGATTTTTGAGAGCCATTGTAAGCTAGATTAATTGATCTTGATAATCGGCTATCTTAAACTTGATTTGATGTCAAGTTTCACTTCAATTGCACTTTCACTTTGCATAAACACACTACTATAAATATAAATATGTGTACATACGCATGTACTATATGTATACTATCGTATATCTGTAATTAAGTTGGTACGTACAACTAGACTACAGACAACACAGTGCAAGACACAGCACGAAAATTATCCTTCTGTGGAAACGAAGCGAGCTCCACGAGTGTTAATCTATTACTGTTTCTTCCGAACTGATCTAGTTGAGAATCACGCATCATCTAAGAGGCACCGTTGCAGCCGTGATGTAATTAATTTAGGTGGTGGCATGTGAGCAGCGCTCTCGTGCTTGAGGTACTAGTTGTCAGTGGTGCTTCAAAACTATCGATAGTATCGCTGGTGTGCTTTCCGGTTGTCCCACTTTTTACACCCTGCAGAGGGTATTATAATATTGTCACGGTATTTGTAATGCATTGATGTACACGTACACATACACATCCATATGCATCATACAGTTCAGCGGCAGAGCTGGAGAGCAGAGCCTTGCAGGTGGTGGCTACGGTGTTGCTCCGCTCTGCTCGTCAGTTGGAAAATACAAATTGCTTATTGAATAACTTAGGTTTTTAATGTCCGATCGGTTTGAAATTTGTACAGTAGTAAGTGATGTGTTTGGGAATTTCCTCATGGGTACAGGGTGTCTCATAGCAGGTTTACCCTAGCAGAGGGTATTATAATTTTGTCTCGAAATGTGTAGTGGACTGAAGGAGATGTTTCCGACCCAACAAAGTATATATATGTATTATGAATCAGCATGAATAGCCGAGTCTAAATAGCGATGTCCGTCTGTTTCTAGTATGCAAACAAGTCTCTCAGTTTTAGAGCTATGGTGATGAAACTTGGCACACACCCTTCTTTTTGCTGCAGGCAGTACATGTGTATGTCGGAACCGGCCGGATCGGACCGGACCATAGGAATGATTGGTCGACAACTATGTTTTTTGAATGAAAAACTATTTTGTTTATAAAGGTATCCTTACCAAACTTTCCCAAACCGAGTCTCCAGAGAGTTTATATAATCTGCAATCTCTGGTCAAAATCGGACCACTATTTCAGTATATCAAAATCGGACCACATGGCTCCCATAGGAACAATCAGACAAAAATTAAGTTTTATATAAAATTTAATTCCTGCTAGGGTATATAGCTTCGGCACTCCTTTCTTGTTTTATATTGTAAGACGAAAATCAGGGCCATATCTCTTAAATTGCACCATTAACATCACTGCCAGACTTCGTCAGTTGCTTTCGCTCTCGATCTAATATTCCTTTCTCATTTAAGTTTTAGAATTTATTGTGCTACTGTGGATTTCTCATTTCGCCCCTCTATAGAGGCGGCAAGGCGAACAGGTTCATAGGCAGGCGAATGGTGCTCAAAAAAACGGAAAAATCATATTTTTTGAATTTATTGAAAAGTGGACAGCAAAACTGTATACGAGTGTATAAATAGAGATTATAAACATACAACCACAAAATTCAACATGAATGCGAATTATTTTGACCCGTACTTTGATATGTACGAATGTTTGTGTGCTTGTACATTCACATAACATCTTTACACATATGTATCTACATAAATATATGGAGAGAGATGGGTGCGAGTCGGACACGACATGAACTCAGACCAATTGCAAACGCACACTTAATATGCACGCATTTACTAACACGACATGGAAAAAATTATTTATTCTTGTTCCCATCGGGAACTCTGTCTGCCTATCCGTCTAATCTGCTGAAGCTAGAACCACTAAATTCAGCATGGGTGTTGATATAAATATAGCTGCCCAGTTTTCGAAACTATGTTTAAGGCCATTGTATGAAAACACAATTTCGCTTGTTGGAATTTGACTTCTTTTTCCTGACCGTGTTTATTTTTATATTAAGAGCTTTGGAAAGCCGAATGATGAAAGTTTTCTTTTCACATAACAGTTTACCACCCGTTTTCCACACTTGTTAGTAAATTTAGCAGAATACCAATAAATTGTGAACTTTCGTCATAAGTCATAGTTCAGCATTCTGTTGAATGTGCAATGATCATCAGTCACATAGTCATGACCAGCTGGTAATGCCTGGAGTCTCTCGGAGCAAAAGTCTCACCAATTTTCCGCGCATGGGGGGAAATTCTCAACAATCGCTGAAGTACTTACCAAATTATAAGTATTATGAGACTTGGGATAGCTGCGTTTGGAGATATCTCAACAAACAAACGTTTTTTTGTTCAGCCGGTTGCTTTTATTGCAGCTCAATGAAATAGAGGCCCAATTTTTATCAAATTTAATTGGGGAATCTTAAAACTTGAAGAGTTCGGTCGAAATATCTTGAAAACGAAAAAGGCTTATGTACTAAGATGTGATATGGATGTTTGGCCGTGATGCAGTGCTAAATCAGATTTTTTTTGTGCGTGTCCGTGTCACGAAACAATACGCTACATGCCCAACTCTAGTTCAATACATGAATACAAACATATATACATGACTATCCATGAACATCACCGACATTACTTAGAATATAATTTATTTTTAGTAACACTAGTTCAATGTGATCTATGTTCTATTTATAATCAGCTACGTAAATATGTGTGTACATACATACATATGTACAAATGTATGCACGTACCATTTAGGGCCGATTTGTCAATGGCTGAGTAAGCGCTAAGAGTCAGTTAAAGTGTTTGTTAAACACAATTTTGATTTTTAAATACTCCCAGTAAGCAATGTGACTTTTAAGCACTAATAGGTACTTTTTCTGACAGTTAAGTTAAGTTAAGTTAATAAAAACAGCTGTTGGGTAACTGTTTGACAACCGCTGCTGCATACAAATAAAAATATACAAAAATGGCTTTACCTTTAAACCGTGCGCTTTATCTTCACTCTCTGAAAGATTTTCTGCACTCCAAAACCATATGGTTGGCTTGAACAAGCGCACCAAGGCCCGTTTCTTCCTCTACTGTAAATTTTTTTCACCGCTCTCTTTTTATTTTTACCAATTTTTAAATTGACTTTTAAAAATGTCACATTGATGTGGCCACCAGTCACCAAAAGTCAGTGTATTTGAACAACAACGTTGCCACAATTCCAACATTATTGCCATAAGTTATACAAAACCCAAATAGACACTTTAAAAATTAAGATTGCTGTAGGAGCACTTTAACAAACTGTTACGGTCGGCCCTTATTTAAAAAAAAAAAGATTGTGAAATATCGATAAGTGGCCGGTGGTTCGATAGTGGAAAGGGACGAGAGATCGAAAAAGTAGAAGAAGAAAGAACGTGAAAAGTGGACACGTGTGGAAAAAAAGGAGGCTGAAAAAAGAAAATCTAGGACTTGCCCAGCCCGGTGGCAACAGCAGCACTTGTGGCGACAACGGCAGCCGGAACCTCGACACCAGCGCAGCGGCCATTGCTGCAGCAGCAGCGCAACTGCAACGGAAGTAGTCGCAATTGCAGCACCAGCAACGGCGCAGCAACCCGCGCGCAACCACAACGGCTGCAACTGGAGCAACAACAACAGTAGCGACAGCTACAACAATGGCAGCAGCAGCGTCAACCCCAGCAGTGGCAGGTCCATATCGTTTATATTGGTGGCAAGTTTGGGTGATCCCTGGGTTTTTTCTTATGGGCAAGCGATCATTTTGCGGCCAGAAAAATTATATCGTCGGGCCTACAATTAGCCAGAGGCCTTTTGCCTATAAATTATAATTATGTATATTAAAAGATGTGCCTGCAACAGGATATAATAAAGAAAAAGAGCGATTTATAAAGCAATATTCGTGTTTCTTATACACACACTCACTCCCATATACACACATATATATTTATTCACACACACACTTTTTCATTTAAAATTGAACACTCATTGGTCTCACTAAATCTTTATCTATTTATTTTCATTTATTATTATTTATTATTTTGTAATGTATACTGTAGTTTGCTAGTTTAAATGTTAGTTGTTAGCCATAGAGATAGGATGGCCAGGTGAGACACTGATTCTTTAAATCGGGTGCTCATGCATAAGAGGGAGTTGGCAGTGAGCAGATGGCCAACTTACGGTAGGCACTGTCCAGGTGAGCGACACCAGCTGCTCGCCTAAAACACTTTTCATAGTTCGTCCGGTAGCCCTATTTGAAATTTAACCGAAAGTCTGATAGTATCACCGTTTGAAAATATAAATATTTTTGTTATCCGGCTTGTGCACTATCGATGGTCGTACTCATCCCTGAGGCAGCCGCTTGCTAGCCGGCAAATCGATAGTGGTACTCCTGAAAACAGTCGGATCATAACAAAACAGTTAACTTTAACAAACAATTACCTAAACATGGAAAAATCGGCCCTTAGCCTGTTTAGACTGGGAAATATTCCGGAAAATAATTGAAAAAAACAGTAATGATAAATATCGCTCGGTTCTCTATGGATTTCATGTATTTTATGCAGGAGCATTAGGAAAGTCCTTATTGCTTGTTAGTGAATATGTTTCTCTCTCTCTCTCTCGGCCTTAAAACTTATAAGTGCGACTGAAATTGCCATTATGCTTATGTCTCAACGTTTTGTTTATGCTTTGCGTTCTATCTTTGGTTGATGACGCGCTGCTGCTTGACATCGTATGTTTTGCGGGTAATTGTTTAGTATAGCGACCCTAGACTGCTTCAAAATGTATGACTTTGGTCTTAAACGACGCGTCTTAAAATTGGAAAGCAAATTCCGCCGGCGGAATAAGACTTCAGTGTGTTGGAGTCAATAATTTTAGTGAAACCACGATTTGGTTAATTTAAATCATAGCACTTTATTTTAATTATGTCGCCTTTTAGTCAATAGAATGTGATTGTTGCTGAGCTGATTTATGAGAAATTAACATTATTATTGATACAATGATCAATAATCGATTAATGTGGCGGTCGGTTGATATTTGTTAGTACCATGTGATAACCGTACCATCAAATTTAAGACTTTTGAATTTTTACTGACTGCGATGCACACTTGCGTAGTGCACGGTATTGACGCAAACATAATGCAATAAATTTGAGGCGCGTTATGTTTTAACAATGAAAATATTTGTTTTAAAATTTTTCAAAAATCATTAAGCATGTGGCTCAACTATTCAGGAACGTCTACCCCCGTGCGGGAAAAAAGCGGAGCGCTATTTGTGTGTATATTTTTACGATTGACGAAAGTAGTCAAATTCAACAAAATGAATTTGAATCTAAACATTTTGCTTGTCGATCATTTTTAAGGTAGCTCTAGCTATGAAACTGTAGGAGACATACCCCTGTGAAAAATTTTTTGATGCAGATCTGTCGGGAATCTCAACATTAGTCTGTATGCCAAATTTGGTGACTATAGCTTTAAAAATGAAGAAGATACAGGTTTTGCCCAAATTGCTGGGGAGGGGGTGGGGGTGGCACTTCGACACTTCATAAATTGACGATATACACCAACATGTGTACCAAGTTTGGTTGCTCTAGCTCAAAGATAAAGGCAAAAAATTGCGTTTATACGGACAGACGGACATTTCGCAAACCCAATATACCATTTTCCCTTCGGAAACATAGTATAAAAATGTGGAAGATACAGGTTTTCCCCAAATTGTTAGGGAGCGGGTGAGGATGGTGATGCGATCTTGACACTTCATAAATTGAGGGTATCAAGGGTGTGGAAAAAAATTGCGTTCATATGGTCAGACGGACGGACGAACAGACGGACATTTCGCAAACCCAATATACTCTTTTCCCTTCGGGAACAGAGTATACTAAGCCTTCAACTCAATTAAGTATTCGTTCGCAGTCATAAGAGCCCTTGTCAAAGTTAAGTTGAGCAAACATTTTAATGAAGTTGTCCCAATATGCTTAAACCTTTTCAAGCGCATGCCGTTGTAATATATGTTTGTGTATACATATTTAGGATTGAACTCCATGAATTATTTGAAATTCAACAATATTGCAAAGTGGTTGCTAAGAGAGCGCCCTCAAGTAAGCAGGATTAAATTACTTCCCCAAATTGTATTCGTATTTGTTATTTTTATTTATTGCGTATGTATATATGTATATGTTCGCTTTATCACCCTTATGTGTTGTTTGTGGGAATAAGTGTCTTTATTACATTCACTCACACTACACAAAAAAATATTCTAAATTGCATGAATAGTATATGTACAGAACAGTGTACAATACTAGTTAATTAAAGTTGTTTGCGTAAAAAGAAATTGAGCAAATGTAGAAATATATTTTTCGAACATATATTCTGTTCGTCTGATCGTCCCCAAAATATACAGAAATACTTGTATCTCGCCACACATCGCTGTGGCACATTGTGGTTGCATGGATGAAAAATTCATAAAATTCATTCTTCATAAATTGAGGGTATACACCAACATGTACACCAAGTTTGGTTGCTCTAGCTTCAAGGGTTTGGAAAAATATTGCGTTCATACGGACACAGTATACAAACTCACGACGGTCAAGGCACTTCGCTTCGCACAAAAAAACACTATAAATTCAAAACCGAACTAGTTCTAAACTGATATAATTTACATTCTTCCGTATTATATTTTAAATTAGCCTACTTTGATATTATTTTGTTTATCTCTCTAATGAAGTATAAGGATAGCCTACTGTTGCTTTAAAAAAACACGAACACGTAAAAAGTTGGTTTCTCGCGGTCAGCGGTATGTTATTTGACCGAATTGTGAATCTAAATAATTCTCGAATCCACTTGAACACACACAAAATATTTCAACAAAATCGGTCCAGCCGTTTGGGAGCAGTTCAATGACATACACACGCGCAGAAGATTTGTATATATTAAGATATTATTGAGGTTTGAGCTTAAATTAAATCATTTTACAATTTGGAATAGACAGGCGGGAAATGTGGATGATTTTCATTATCAGATCGGTTTCAAAAACATTTTCAACAAAGCATTGCTGACCACCCATGTTTGATATATAATTGACAAGAATTTCTTTCTTTTTGGAAAAAACACAGAGCCGTGGGTATACTTATACTCTTGTCGAGTGAATCCCACAACGAGGATCCCTGTGGCCAGGTCTTAAATTTCCTAGCACATCTTCGTACATGTCTAGTACAGAAACACATAGCAAAGCATTTCGGGTGACGGCCGTGCTGCGATTCCCTCCGTTCGGCAGTACGGAAATAGCGCAAAGCTTCAAACCCATATCTTCAAAACTGTTATAAATAGTTTATATCGATTTGCGGGGATGAACGTGGGGAATATCCAAAATTTAAAATAAACTTGTTCTTTAGAATAAAAACAATTAAATTAGTCATTATTTTGTTTGTCAAAATTATATAATTTAATCACACCAATTTCTGTAATGACTGGTGGCATCCTTGGGCGGAAATATACATACATATTCATTTGTCTACAACCTTCATGCTTGTATCAGTGATTTGAAGTATTTATTTAGAGATATGTAAATTCGATTTTCGGGTTTCCGAGTTGCGGGCTCGATATGAAAGACTCGATATACTTAAACAATCCTTATGTACTCTTTTCGATTGCATGAAAGCTGGCTTAGGATAGTTTTTGTAATTCATTGTGCTTAAACTTAAACCCAAGGCGAGTAAAAGCAGGACGCAAAAAATTGTTGCTTTCCAGATCCATGCGAGTTAATGCCAGCTACTGGATTGCTAGCTCCGGAGGGCGGTGCTGAGGCGTAATTATAGCTCACGTGTGCGTAGGAAGGCATTGCAGGTGAAATACTCTCGGTTCCAAAACCGGACCCATGTCCAATCCCATGAATTGCGCTTGTGCCCATTTGATTAGGACTGCATGTAGACTGGCGTGGCTCCATTGTGTGATGAGCGGAAGAGGCTCCTCCTGCTGCTGGTATGGGTCCTGGTGGCGGATGCGGCAAACCATAAGCCGAAAGCACTTCGTATCCAGTTGCATTGTTACTAGTTGCTCCATTTGCAATGTTCACTGTAGGGCTGCTACTGACACTGGTGCTGTCGTTGGTAGCACTTCCAACACCAACTATGTGGTGCGGTGCTATGGGCGGAGGCCGCAGTGGCATGTGGCACGGATACATTGATGGCGGCGTTAGATCTCTCTGTTGTGAAATTGGTGAGGGAGGCGCCAACGAGTTCACTGTCGCGTGAGTGAAGCTTGGCATTGATGAAACAGAACTAAGAGGAACCATAACATAGAAACCATTTTTTTTATTCGTATGGGCTACTTGTCAATACAAAACTTACCCATATCCTTCACTCATTGATAGCGCATTATGGTGCATATTCGAATACATGGCGCTCATGGAGGTGCTGAAGCCACTGTTAAAGTTGAGGCGCGGTGAAATAGAAGGAACGAGTGTATGAGGAACGTGATGATGCTGATGATGCTGCTCAGCAATCCCCAGGCCCGGCGAACATCCATTGCCCACATCCTCATTTATTCGACCACCGCCAATGCCATGCGTTTCAGATCGTGTGTGTGTGGTCACCGAAGTTGTATGGTGAACATCGGAAGTTTCAGACCCAACAGTTGGTGTTGATATTGGATTTGGCGAAGCTAAGCCATTAAGTCCACCTATATGAATATATAATTTATACATATATAAGTATAAGTATAAGTATAAGTATAAGTATAAGTATAAGTATAAGTATAAGTATAAGTATAAGTATAAGTATAAGTATAAGTATAAGTATAAGTATAAGTATAAGTATAAGTATAAGTATAAGTATAAGTATAAGTATAAGTATAAGTATAAGTATAAGTATAAGTATAAGTATAAGTATAAGTATAAGTATAAGTATAAGTATAAGTATAAGTATAAGTATAAGTATAAGTATAAGTATAAGTATAAGTATAAGTATAAGTATAAGTATAAGTATAAGTATAAGTATAAGTATAAGTATAAGTATAAGTATAAGTATAAGTATAAGTATAAGTATAAGTATAAGTATAAGTATAAGTATAAGTATAAGTATAAGTATAAGTATAAGTATAAGTATAAGTATAAGTATAAGTATAAGTATAAGTATAAGTATAAGTATAAGTATAAGTATAAGTATAAGTATAAGTATAAGTATAAGTATAAGTATAAGTATAAGTATAAGTATAAGTATAAGTATAAGTATAAGTATAAGTATAAGTATAAGTATAAGTATAAGTATAAGTATAAGTATAAGCATAAGCATAAGTATAAGTATAAGTATAAGTATAAGTATAAGTATAAGTACAAGTACAAGTACAAGTACAAGTACAAGTACAAGTACAAGTACAAGTACAAGTACAAGTACAAGTACAAGTACAAGTACAAGTACAAGTACAAGTACAAGTACAAGTACAAGTACAAGTACAAGTACAAGTACAAGTACAAGTATACAAGTACAAGTACAAGTACAAGTACAAGTACAAGTACAAGTATAAGTATAAGTATAAGTATAAGTATAAGTATAAGTATAAGTACAAGTACAAGTACAAGTATCACAATATCTTAGTTTATAACAAACAAAACAAGTAAGAACACTATAGCCGAGCATATCCGACTACAAAACTCCCTGTACTCAGGTCGAATATTTCCGATCGCATCTACGTACACTTACACATACGCGCACATACACACTAAGACGCACACATACAAGCGACAGCAACATCGACAGCGCAGCGAGGCGTTTTAAGTGGTGGCTGTGCTGCTTCTTCCCTCCCGCGATGCAGTACTGAATCTTGTTTGTTGAATAACTTCCGTGTTTATTATCCGATCGACTTGAAATTTAGACAGTAGATTGGGAGTGACTAAAGTATTTTACATCTCGAAGCTATAACCTTAAAAATGTGGCTGTAAAACGGTTTTTATCGAATAGCGGGGGAATGGGATCCAAAATAAGGTTGACCTGCGCCCGCTATGTACGAACCTACATTTTAAATTTGGTGTCTCTAGCTCTCATAGTTGCTGAGATTCTTGCGTTCATACATACGGACGGAAAGACGGACAGACAGTCGGACTGATCAAGAATATATATACTTTATAGGGTCGGAAATGTCTCCTTCTGCCTGTTACATACATTTGCACAGATTTAGTACCCCTTTTTACCCATTTTATAGGTACAGGGAGTAAAAATATGTTTAAGCAGTTGTAACAGGGGCTGAACTTACTGCCTGCAGAACCGACTAACAAAGAAGAGCAACCACCCAGACTATTGGGACTGTCTGTCATGGATGTCGTGGCCGAAGTCGAAGACGAAGTTCCATTTGTACCGGTTGAGTTTGGCGTTCGCCGCTGGTTTCGCAACTTTTCTTCCCGGCGCCACTTGGCTCGTCTATTCGAAAACCACACTTGTATCCTCGCTTCAGGCAATCCAATTTTCCCCGCTAGTCGCTCGCGTGCGAAGACATCTGGATAATGTGTTCTTTCAAACTCTGAAAACATTAAATATACTTATTTAGTTAGTAATAGATGTGTTTATTTGTAATTAAATTAATTAATTAAAACTTATGAGTGCGACTGATATCGCCATATTGCTTATGTCTCTTAGAATCTGCCTATGCTTTGCTATCGATATACGGTAGATGGCGCGTTGCTGCTTAACATATGTTTTGCGGGTAATTCTTTAGTAAAACATAAAGACTGCTTCAAAATGCTGGACTTTGGTCTTAAGCGACGCGTCTCAATTTCGAAATAATGAAATGAATGTAAAAAAAAGTTGACCGATATGTTAGATATAAAATCGCGCACTATTGGTGAGAGTGAGAGTATTTGTTTAGTTAGATCGGCTTCAGAGTCATTGTCACGGCCCTACACAACAAATCATTAAGCATTTGGCTCAACTAGTTAGTATTCTACCCCCACGGGAGGGACAATTATGATACGCTATTTTTGTGTATTTTTACTCCCTGTACCCATAAAATGGGTAAAAAGGATGTATTACATCTGTGCAAATGTATGTAACAGGCAGAAGCAGACGTCTCCGATCCTATAAAGTATATATATTCTTGATCAGTATCAAAAGAGATTTTGATTTGGCCATGTCCGTCTGTCTGTCCGTATGAACGCGTCGATCTCAGCAACTACAAGAACTAGAGACACCAAATTTGGAATGTAGGTTCCTGTATACTATGGTATGGTATACTATGGTATACAGATCAAGTTTGTTTCATATTTCAGATATCTCCCCCGTTCCCCCGCAAATCGATAAAAACCGTTTTACAGTAACAATTTTCAAGATATAGCTTTTAGATTTGGCATGTACAATACTTCTCTCTCACTGTACAATACTAGTCTCTCTTAACCTACTGTCCAAATTTCAAGTTGATCGAATAATAAACACGGAAGTTATTCACGAAAGAAGATTCAGTGATGCAGCGAGAGTGGGAAGAAGAAGCACAGCCACAACTTAAAATTCCTCGCTTGCGCTGTCGCTTTTGCCGCCTGTGTGTGTGCGTCTTTGTGTATGTGTGTGTGTATGTGTAAGTGGACGTAGATGTGATTGGATGTTTTAGACCTGGGTACAGGGAGTTTCGTAGTCGGGTATACTCGACTATAGCATTCTTACTTGTTTAAGATTGACGAAAGAAGTGAAATTTAATATAATGAATTTTAATCTAAACATTTTGCCGGGCAACGCTGGCGTTTTATCAGCTAGCCTATATATATAAAAGAGTTCGTCCTGACTGAATGAATGAAATATTCATAGTGCTGAAATTTTCACAGTAGGTTTAATCTATGATGAAAGTACACACTAAGGCTGGGTTTTAAAAAATTCCTTCTACAAGCGTGGAAAATCGCTAGGGTTTTAACAGGTAGGCAGGTATATGCCATAGGAACAATTGGTCGAAAATTTAGCTATTGTATGAAAAAAGCTATAGAGCCATAAGGATAGTTTTTGATAAATGACACAGAATATATCAACCTTTTTCTAGACTGTCAATTTGTTCGTTTGTAAACGATGTCCGGTTCCGTTGTAATTTTCTCTTCAATATTAATCTGGCTTGGTCATCTTCACTAGTTGCTATGTTGGATGCACCACCATTTGAATTATCTCCTTCGCCTGAACCAGTTTCGTCTGATTGGTGACCATCGAGCTCTGCAAGACAAAGTAAAACAAAAATATTTCTAGGGATTATTATGAAAAACATTTTGTTGAATACATTAGTGAGCAAATTTGAGATATTTTAAACATTGTGTACAAAATTCATTAAGATTAAAATGAGTACCTCGATATATCGAAAAAATGTACATCGATCTTAAATACAAAATTCCAATTATTTAAAAACATTAAGTTATTTGTATTCAAAAATACCCGTGTTTACGTTTCACAAAACCACCGCTGAGAGATAGTACATGTTAATATTATATGTACATTTTAAGTTTGAAAATTGGGTACAAGGGCTATTGATGAATCGTCGCTGAAATAATGAAATGGTGGGTATGCTCGATTGATTGTTTGTTTTTTTACTCCCTGTACCCATAAAATGGGTAAAAAGGGGGTACTGAATCTGTGCAAATGTATGTAACGAGCAGAAGGAGACATCTCCGACCCTATAAAGTATATATATTCTTGATCAGTATCAAAAGACATTTTGATTTGGCTAGAGACACCAAATTTGGAATGTAGGTTCGTGTATAGCGGGAGCAGGTCAAGTTTATTTTAGATTTGAGAAATTCCCCCCCATTCCCCCGCTTTTCAATAAAAACCGTTTTACAGTAACAATTTACCAATCTACTGTCCAAATTTCAAGTCGATCGGATAATAAACACGGAAGTTATTCAACAAACAAGATTCAGTACTGCAGCGCGGGGAGAAGAAGAAGCACAGCTACCACTAAAAATGCCGCGCTTGCGCTGGCACTTGTGGCTCGTGTGTGTTTATCTTTGTGTATGTGTGTGTGTATGTGTAAGTGTACGTTGACGCGATCGGAAATATTTGACCTGGGTACAGGCAGTTTTGTAGTCGGGTATACTCGACTATAGCATTCTTACTTGTTTTTAAATGCAAACAGTGCTAACTTGACTATTAACAGTTATGCTCATATGATCTTTTGTGTTGACAATACAACTGTTATTTGCTGTTATTGAAACGTTATACTCAAAATGTCAATACTGTTAGTGATGTTATACCCTTTTTACACCGCCAATTGTTTTGCACTGCTTCGATAGCACTGCTTCACACTTGCTTACCCGAAACACTGATATCGAAGCAATCAGCTGTTGACCGGAGCGGCTGCCATGTTGAAGAAATTTTATTTAATATTATTGATTACCATAGATAAATCAAATGAATCAAAATCAATAACGTATATTGCGTGCTAAGCCAACAATTACCAACCTAAAATATGAGAACTGCGCTATGAGGAAGGTTATTGCTTCTCCCAAGAGAGAGCAGGTGGTGGCAGTGGCTATACAACAAGCGCCTCAAACAAATACATATGTATGTGTACATACATATGTATATATGTACATACATGCAGTAATTTGTTTATTTTATTTGTACTTTTGTGATATTTAAATGTACAAACTTATGTTTAGTTGGTACCGCGTATGGGCCACGGCATCCTGATTCATTATTCTCAGGTTTTTGGAGCTTTGGCAATTGTTGCAACTTCTTATAACTATGCGATTATTTCCGTTTAATTACACCCTAGCATGGTATAATAATTTTGCCTCGAAATGTGTAATGCACTGAAGGAGATGTTTCCGACCCAACAAAGTATATACATATATTCTGAATCAGCATGAATAGCCCAGACGATATAGCGATGTCCGTCTGTTTCTATGCAAACTAGTCTCTCAGTTTTAAAGCTATCGTAATGAAACTTGGCACAGACCCTTCATTTTTCTGCAGGCAGTACATATGTCGGAACCGGCCGGATCAGGAATGATCGGTCGAAAACTATGTTTTTGTATGAAAAACTTTTTTGTTTATAAAGGTATCCTTACCAAACTTTTTCAAACCAATCTGGCCAAATTTGGTCAAAATCAGACCACTATATCAAACTTTTTGCTTATACAAATATTTTATCCAAACTAAGTGAGAATTTTATTATGCTTCAAATATTTTCCTATAATTTTGTCAAAATCGCATTGAGATGTCTCCCATAGGAGTAATCGGACAAAAATTAAGTTTTGTATAAAATTTAATTCCTGCTAGGGTATATAGCTTCGGCACTCGGAAGATAGCCGTCCTTTCTTCTTAATGTTTTAATTTGTTTGCTAACAAGCCAAAATGTATGTTCTTCTCATCCCCTTGCCATTGTTCGGCTTCAACGGTCAATTTATTTTAAAAAAAATTTCATTTCATTTTGAACTGGCGCTAAACTCAAATCAGCGTCGACACCGAGTACTTACGCGGTATCGATGCGCAAAATGAGTGATCTTTTACAACACTTTTCGGAAACACTTATCGAAGCAGTGGCTACTTCGGAACCATCGGCCTGAGTATTCCTTATGGGAAAAATAATCGGAGCAGTACTTTTGCCGATGACTGCCGCATAATCGTCAGTCTAAACACCGTATAAGCACCGTATTCGTCGTGCTTATTGATAACAACTGCCCAATCCACAAATGTGACGTTTTTGTGATGTCTCCCAAAATATCGTGAGTAGCTTCATTATAAAAATGAAATTCACGCCAATCGTTTGAAACATAATAAAGTGACATGTCCCGTTTAATTATTAATACTCCCTGTATTTAAATAATGGCTAAAAGATTATCTGCAGATGTCTTTTGCTCTTATCGGTCGGGGATGCAACTGTTGCATATATTTATTTATTTACTTAGTATTCGCTTTTACCCATTTTATTAGTAAAGGGTCTAATTATCTACCTATCTAGAAGAGTATCCATATTGAATCGACAGAAAATCAGAGCGCTGAGAATACAACATGCGGTCCTACTTACTTCAAACCTTCAAACCACATTACCATCCACATCAAAGAGGCCGCAGGCCGCAACATTTGGATCTCAGCTTGTCACTTTTGATACAGCTAAGGCTTTGTGTGTGTGTGTGTGTGCGTGTAACTGGCACTGAATGTTAGTGAATGTGACAGAGCAAATAGATGCTGATAGCTCTGAGACATGCCGCAGGTCCGGGCCCAGGTCCTGGTCCAGTCCAAAGCACACGTCACTTGCCTAGTAAAGTGCAATGTGCTGACGGCAACAACAACAACAAACAACCATAAACAACAACAACCGGGGTATGAGCTATGCGGTATAAAGTCAGCAGAGACAACAAAATCAAACGAACAACAACAGCTCCGAAACATTCGAAACCAGATGATATGACGGAGTTAGCAATGACGAGGGAGGCAGACAGAACAACACTCTGCCACGGTTAAATACATTAGAGACAAACCAGATAAGGCGAGAACTGTAGCATGAGGTTTACAGATACGATTTTATAAATATGTATTTTGTGCTTTCTATTTATATGCACCCCATCAACACCCTAACCATTCCATTGCACGTTCCCGGGCCCCGCCCGCACTCCCAACCACTGTTACCGCTACCATCCCCACGGTTTGGCGTTTAATGAAGTGTCATCGCCTGTAAAATGAGTCTGTAAATCGCATTAAAGCAACTACACGGTTAAGGGTAAACTTGTCAAGTACGACAGAAATTCCCGTTGCCGTCGCTGTCACCGTTGCCTAAGGCTGCAGATTATACGGGGATACAGTTACAGTTACTTTCTTCTGACACACCCAGACCGTTAAGGCAGCTCGCGGTTGGACTTTACGCACAGGTCTTGTTTTCAAAACTTTGTGCTCATGTGGTTAAACTAATTAACAGATCTTTGGTAAATGTTTGCATATGTTGCAAGGCATGTGTATAGTACATGTATGCTGAAGCAGTATTAATCATAATAGAATCAGCTCTATGTTAAACCACATATCGTTATCACAGCTCTAAGCGACTAACATTTGCGTGAAAATTATAGATCAATTCAGTAAAAAAAAACCATGTGAATTATGTGTGTCATTTAGCTTTTGAAACACAAGTAATCTTCTACCAAGTTGTGCCAAATTCATGAATTATTCTCCATTACCATTCAAAATTGGTGGAAAGGCGGGGGTACATTATAAAGTGAATATGTATACATATATCTTGATCTGCGCCAACAGAAGTTATTTAAGAAACTTTTTACTCCCTGTACCCATAATTACCCATTTTAAGGGGGTATCAAATCTGTGCAAATGTATGTATGTAACAGGCAGAAGGGACATCTACCTCGACCCTATGAAGTATAAACATATGTATATTCTTGATCCGTATAAATAACCGAGTCGATTTGGCCATGTCCGTCTTAGCTGGAGTCACAAAATTCGAAATGTAGGTTTCTGTATACCATATGCAGGTCAAGTTTATTTTGGATCCGAGTTATTCCCCCTCACGCCCCCGCAATTCGATAAAAACGTTTCACAGCAAAAATTTTAAGGATATAGCTTTGGGATTTGGCATGTGTAGGACTTTGGTCACTATTAATCTACTGTACAAATTTCAAGCCGATCGGATCATAAACACGGAAGTTATTCAACAAACAAGATTCAGTACTGCATGGAGGGGAAAGAAGTGGAGCCACCACTTAAAATGTCTCGCTAGCACTGTTGCTTGTATGCGTGCATAATTGTGTATGTGTAAGTGTACGAAGATGTGTTTGGAAGTTGTAGACCTGGGTACAGGGAGTTCATAAGTCGGGTATACTCGACTAGAGCATTCTTACTTGTTTACATGGTGGAAATGCAAAAAAAATTATTTTCTTTATAATCTAGGATCTCTACGATCGAACCGATAAAGCTAGAAAGTTGCTTTGATCACAATAATATTACGAAAATGGGTACAAAGACGGGATTGAAAATCCACCTACAACTGTTTAGTCCTACTTGTTCAAGAAACTATTTTCCGTTGACGGAGCACGTGGATGAGGTAGCGCGGATGATGCGGTTACTTGTAGCAAGCAGTTTCAAAATTGTGTTTGAGGATTTGAGAGCTGCGTTGAGGGTATTCGAAGCCGTGCACACCCCACTAAAATTCTCTCGTTAACATTTGCATATCCACACTATATTCTTTATCCTACGTTTAATATATTTCAGATTTAGTTTCACGACAATAATGTACATGATACTACGATTTTTTGTCAGTCTGCGGAAGGTAGCACACAGACACAGAATATAAAAAGCAACCAGAGTCGTGGCAAGTACAATCAAGCAATGGACGCTCAGTCACGTGCTTATACTATTTACGCACGCACGGCAAGTTCGCCCTCAGCGAATTGTAGACGGTATGGATTGATAAATAAAAAACAATCGCAGCCCTGAGAAAGGTAGTCCATATCGGTGTAGGTACGAGAATGTATGTATGTAAATATATACTGCATAGTGAGCAATAACTTAAGCGTCGTGTACACATAAGAAATTTCAAGTCAATCGTGCGTATTTAGGATAAAATTAAATAACGGCTATTCCGAATTCCTGTTCAGTCCGAGAGGCATGGAAATAAAATTGGTTCTTGTACAACTCGCAGATAAAAATGGGTTTAAGACAGTACAATGAAATTATACCAGTAACAATAACATTTAAATCTATACATACATACTTGGTCCCCGACGCGTCGGCGGTATAGCCTATTTCCAACCCATTTTATTTCGCTAATTTGCGGGGGCGGAAAAATAAATCAATAAATTCTCATAGCCAAATTAATGAGAGTATACATGCAACATATATGTTATACGTTATTGCAACGCCCACTTTTGGACTTTAGGCAAATGAAGAGAAACTGGGAACAGAGTATACCGCAATGGGGAACTTCCGCCTGCAACGTGCCCACTTATTTATATGGATCCTGGTACTCACCCTTTTTGAGCATAACATCATCTGCTGTAATAGTACAGTTTCCCAAATGCACGCCTGGACAACCGATGTTGGTGAGATCACTTGGTGGGCTCAACGGATGTCCTGGTCCGGCGCTAACACATCCGCTTGTATATCCCGCAACAGATATTACACCGGTAGAGGGAGGAATTTCGCTGCCATTCAGAGGAGCTGTGTACCAAGATCCCGTGGAGTAATGGCGAGGTGGCCAGCTCTGCTGTTGCTGTTGATGGCCATGGGCATGGAGCGAATGATTTGAATGGGGGTGGGGACTGAAATGGTTTGGCACACTCGTCATGAGTTGACCATGGCTATGGCTGGGTGGGGGCGGTGCCGAGGTTGATATAGCAGAATTCAGCGCCGATGCGTGTTGGGTGTTCAATAGACGTAGCTTCTCATAAATCGATTCCTGCTCGCTGCCCTCACCAGAATTGCTGGCTCCGCCACTTTCCGAAGAGTTTAAAGGTGTTGCCGTTTGCATCAGATCATTTGTTGAACTTGTTGACGCCCCATTCGCTGCACCCATGGCATTAACGTTGCTACTACTATTACCATTACCATTATTACCGCTTGTCGAGTGGCTTGGGTTTGTGCTTGTGCATGTATTCGAATTTGAGCTGTTCGATCCAGCACTCTGCTGCTCTTTTGTGCTGCCAAGTTCCTCAGTACTCGGTTTATCGACGATACCTGAAAATATAGTCAGAGAAACGAGATGAGTCAATGTAAGGTTGTAAGGATGTGTGAAAAGTACAAAAAACGATATCAGTCAATGAAATACCAACGGTTTCTGCTCGGCAACTCCATGATAAGTACATATAGAAAACATACATACATAACATAGTATACATAACCAAGTCGAACCATTCGGATCCGTTTCGGTTCGTGTTATTTTGTATCCTCCGTACAGGGCCATGAACCGGACCTCTTTATTTATTGAACCGGAACATGATCGGAACATTTTCTTATACCACAGAAGGTACGACTCGAAGGAGACGTTTCCGATCCTATAAAGGATACATATTCTTGATCAGCGTCTATAGCCGACTTGATCTAGTTATATCTATTTTTCTGCAAACTAGTCTCTTCGTTTTACAGCTATTGTATCTTGATAATCTATCTATTTGCTGCAGGCAGTACATATGTTAGCAGTAGCCGGATCGGATCACTATAACATATAGCTGCAATACGACCGACTGGTCACCATATGAGTTGTTGTATGAAAAACTGTTTTCCTAAAAACACTAAAAAAACTCACAAAATCGAAGCTTCGTTATGAACTCTCTGGCTCTGGTAGTCGCTAAGAATCACGCGTACATGCAAATTACAGACAGAAGGACATGTCAATATCGACTCGTCTGTCTATGCTGATCAGAAATGTATATATCTTATTTGGTTGGCCTGTTAGACACATTTCCCCATCTAACGTATTGTAAAAATTCCACACAAACAGTTAGTTCTTGACCCGAACCATTTTGAGAAATTTCAATATACCGTAGTGTTCATATGAACATTTTAGCATGCTCCCAAACTATGTAGTATACTTATTAGTTCATACATGCTAAAAATTGTCGAACAAATAACTTCGATTGGCTACTTTTGATCTAAGTACGGAGTACATCCATAATATCCATTACATCCGTAACACTCGACTAAGGCATTCATATTTGATAATTCTTAAGATGTATTGATGAATGAGTCCTAGACAGAGATGGGTAGAGTCAGACAGAGCCAGAGAGCGAGAGTCAGGCCCGAGGTCCGATTCCAATCCAATGTTGTAAAAAACAAAAAGCTTCCACTTCACCTTTTCTTTTTTCCTTGTTGACAGCAGCTGACGACGAATTCGCATGATGCTGTTGCATTTTTTTTCTATTATTATTTTTAGGCAGTGCCTGCGCATGACAACGCTTTTGAAATGAATTCAAAAGGCAAAAGCAAAAACGAACGAAAGAACAAACGAGCAAACATATAAATGAGCGAGTGAGAACAACAGGGAAAAGTGCAGTTGAGTGGAAAAATTAGGCAGAAATGTCCTTTCGAGGGAACGAAAACGAACGCTTCTATAAAAACTTATTTTTAAAATAAAATGAGCGCCATCCCCGAAAGCATTATATATGTGCTTATATACTTGCGTACACATGCACATACATATGTATGTAGACCTACCTACTTACTACTTATGTATGTATACGTGCATTCAAATACTCGTATCAGGACAGCTATACAATTTCATACTACCAAAATTAGGTGAGTAAGTAAGGAAGAATATCATTCAACTTTTTAAGACAAATATATAAAAATAAGTAATACTTGTTGGTTATAGGTTTTATAGTGAGCGACAACAATTACATTTATAAGTACTAAGAACTGTCGTTTTATGCTGCTTACAGGATAAATAATAAATTTTACTGATAGTTTTTAGGTCTTTTAAAACTTGTTCTTATTTAATTGTAGAGGGTATCTTAGTTTGTCCAAAATTTGCATTTTACTTTATTAACGGACTAAAACAAAAACAATAAATACTTTGTCGCTCTATGGTCTCAGTCCAGCAAAAACAAAAGAGAACTGTGAAAGCAGATTGTGTGATTGACTGAATGCTTACACCCACTCGTACACATAAATAATAGTAAGACAATTTTAATTGTTTAGAATTGTTTTAATTGTATAGATGTTATATATATGTATTTTAACAATCTTTATAATCGATGAAATATTTAACAGGCTCGACGTCAACAATTCAGGGTGAATATAGAAAGGTAGATATGAATTGTTGACGTCGAGCCTGTTAAATATTTCATTTACAAATTATACGTCGCTAAACACACATTCTATCTTTTTAATCTAAATCCGGGTGGTAGTCTTTTTGTACTACTTGTCCCTTGAACAGAATTAAAATTTGAAGGTCTTGTTGTATATTGGTGCCCACCTTCAAAGCAGTATTCAAGCGCTGGAACTCACGGAACAAATTACAGCAAGCGGCAACATCCGACAAACACTAACGCTTTCACCCCTCAGCGATTTTGCCACGACCCCGCCCTGCCCTGACCGGGTCCTGGTCCCGTCCAATAGGTCGTTTCTGTTTTCTAGCATCGAAAGGAAAACGTGATTTTCCCCCGCGCGTGAATTTCAGCGCTTAACGCTTTGTGGTGGCTGGCTGGCCTGTATTTATTTAATATTGTACGTTTTTCATACTTTTCTAGCACTGATTTCCCTTTTTGTCGTTTAATGTGCATAAAAGATTTTGCCTTCCATTTGAATGAACACATTTTCCACACAACTGTCAATGGGGAAAAGTACAACTCAGGCCATTGGCATCGCTGTCACAATTCATTTTGCTTCTTTCCTTTTTGGCATACTTAATAAACAATAAAAAAAATGGTAATGCTAACTAGAAGTAAGAATAGAAAAGAATAGAAAAAATGGCGTCAGGAATACAAAAGAAATTTAAATGACGAAAATGGCACATAATAATGTGATGCTTAAATTATTGAAAGAAATTTGGAATATTTGCACCAGATCTTCGACTGACCAAAAAATCCTTAAATGACTGAAGGGAAAATTGAACAACAATTCAGTATCAGTTTTACATGAAGTATTCTTAATTCCTTTGATAATTTAAAAATATAGATGCATTACGAATAATAAACGGGAAAAAATGATCTAGTCGAAAGGGTTCAACTACTTAGAAGGACCCAGGATTATAAATCGAATGAATGCTTCAACATTTAGCAAGTATTATTCATCATTCATTGTTTATTCATCTTTAAATTGTTGTTTTCAATTTATCAGCCATTTGCAGTAGAAACATACGTAAGATTATGAACGTGAGGGTTATGAAACCGATATAAATAGCGATTATCTGATCTGTAATCATGAATTTACTCGGTGTATCAATATTGTTCTTTCTAAACAGTTCGAAACCGGTACTATTCGTTGTAACTATTCGTGTGTAACGTATTGTCGTTTCCGACTCCACAAACTACATACATATATTCTTGGTCAGTTTATAGCTATCGTGATGAAAAATTCATTTGACACATATTTCACCGATTTTGGAAAATCCACCCCCCTGTGCGGAAAATGGGGGTCTCAAGGTTTTATGGGCAAAAGTCTAATTTTAGTCCGATTACCTTCAAACTTATTTTCAAAGCTCTTTACGTAAAATAATTCGATACATGTATCAGCGATTTTGGGAAATTCAACCCTATAGTCGGAAAATTGGTGGAAAGCTCTGGCATTCGATATTTTTAATTTTCATACGATTGGCTTCAAACTCATTTTCAAGGTTCTATGCGTAAAAATAATAGGCGAAGTGG
This sequence comes from Hirtodrosophila confusa, assembly GCA_035043065.1. Taxonomy (NCBI): domain Eukaryota; kingdom Metazoa; phylum Arthropoda; class Insecta; order Diptera; family Drosophilidae; genus Hirtodrosophila; species Hirtodrosophila confusa. Next base: position 110,686 of record JAWNNI010000157.1, on the reverse strand, counting down.
TCAAAGGTTTTGGAAAACCGCCAAGGTCGGAAAATTCGAGGAAAACTGTTGTATGCAACTTTTTTTATTATCGTCCGATTGGCTTCAAACTCATTTTCAAATTTTTCTGTTTATCATCCAATTTTTTTGACACTAATTTTCAAAGCAAAGGGGTGAAGTGTGGATTCAGTATTTTAGTTTCTCATGCGAATAAGTTCATGCTAATTGCCAAAGCTAAACACAAAAAAATAAAATTCTTTGGGTGTCAACACAACGGGGGGGAAATAGGTGGTAATTCTTGCAATAGGCTTCAAACTCATTTTCAAAACTATACCAAAAATAATTTAAGAGTGTGCTAACCGATGATAGAATGATGTACCCCAGCCTGTCGCCACGGGCGGGAAATGGGGGTTAATGTCAAATGAGTGAGATTATTTGTTTAGTTAGATCGGCTTGGATACATTTTCATAGCCCTACACAAAAAATCACTAGGCTCAACTATTTAGGAGAGTCTACTCCCACGGGCGAGAAAATAGTGGTACTTTTTTGTGTGTATTTCTTACGATTGACGAAAATAGTCAAATCCAATATAATGCATTTAAATCTATATATTTCGACGGGCAACGCTGGGGTTTTACCAGCTAGTATTATATAGCTGTCATAGGAACAATAGGGTAAAAAATTAGTATTTGTATGAAAAACTTTTTTGTCTTTGCAAATATTAACTCCCACCACTTCATATGGTTCCCAATAAGTCTATCAAAATCGCATCACATTATTACATAGCTTCTAAAGAAACAATCGGAAGCAAGTTAAGTTTTTGTATAAAAAAACATTGTGCTGCAAGGGTATAAATATTTCTTCGGCATGCCGAAGATAGCCGTTCTTTCTTGTTTTTTACTCCCTGTACCCATAAAATGGGTGAAAAGGGGGTACTAAATCTGTGCTAATGTATGTAACAGGCAGAAGGAGACATCTCCGACCCCATATATATGTATGTATATATATGTCGGTCCGTATGAACGCGTCGATCTCAGCCACTATAAGAGCTAGAGACACCCAATTTGAAATGTATGTAGGTTCCTGTATACTATACGCAGATAAAGTTTGTTTCCGTGTCCCTCGTTCCCCTGCAAATCGATTAGAAAAATTTTTCAAGGACAATTTTAAAGATAAAGATAATACCCCCTACCCATTTTACGGGTACTGGGAGTAATTATGGGCCAACTTTGATATTGTTTCAGTTTTATTTATGTTTTTTATAGCGAAATAACTCCACCACAGCGCCACCTACCGGGTCCAAACAAAAACCAAGACCTTCGTTAGCACAAGCTCAATTGATGGTTTCGGAGATATAAGCGTAATGCCGTTTTTTGATAAAATTTCTCTGCTTACTCCCCAAGTGTCGCATAAATAGCTTCGCTATAAAAAATATAAAATTATAAGTTATAGATGTCTCTGTGAAAGATCGACTTGATGAAAAGTTTAAGAGGTCTTAGCAATAATAATACTATAACATGTAAGTCCATAACAGAAACTTACACTTGGTATGTTGTCATTTGTGCAAACGTTTTCCTGCAATAATCTGTCCCGAATTTCCCATGCAAATATACTGGGGCATTCGCGTTTGTATTGCGAGATTTTACTAACGACCTCAGCAGTGGCCACTCGTGGCTTTGATCCTCCAATCGCACGTGGTCGGATGCTTCCTGTTTCATAATATCTGAAATAAAATAAGTTAAATTACTACAGTACTGCGAAAATAACAGACCTTTTTTAAATTTCTTACAAGACACTTAATAGATGAGTATAACCAACCGTAATAATTCAAGTAATTCAAGTAATAATTCTACAGTCGAGTATACCCGACAACAAATAAAACACCTTGTACCCATGTCTTAAATTTCCAAACACATCTTTGCACACTTACACCTACACAAACAGATACACACACATCCAAGCTGCAGTGCATTTCAACTGGCTGCTTTCCCCCGCTCTTCACTACCGAAACTAGTTTGACGGAAGTTATTGGTGTCAAATTTGGTGTCTCTAGCTGGTTTCCAAAAATCGACGCGTTCATACAGACGGGCAGACAAACAGACGAACAGGGCCAGATCGACTCGGCCATTGATATTGATCAAGAATATATTTACATACTAGCAGGTAATACCCCGGCCTGGCCGACGAGATATTTAGATGTACTTTGCGTTATGTTGAATTTGAATACTTTCGTCAACCTTAAGAAATACACAAAAATAGCTTATCACAATTTTCCCTCCCGTGGGTGTAGGTAACTAAATAGTTGAGCCACGTGACTAATGTTTCTTGTGTAGGGCTATAAAAATGTCTTTGAAGCTGATCTAACTAAACAAATAATCCCAATCATTTGTCCACTTCAATTTCCCGCCCGTGGCGACGTGTATGAGTAGATTTTCCAAAATCATTTGGCATTTGAAGCCAATTCCAAAAATAATACTAAAATTCTAGATTAAAGTTTACGAACTATTTTCCGCCCGTTGTGTTGCCCGCAAAGTACCGAGGTTTTTACTCGCTGTACCCATAAAATGGGTAAAAAGGGGGTATTGGATTTGTGCAAAATTATGTAACAGGCAGAAGGAGACATCTCCGACCCTATAAAGTATATATATTCTTGATCAGTATCAAAAGAGATTTCGATTTGGCCATGTCTGTCTGTCTGTCCGTCTGTCTGTCCGTATGTATGAACGCAAGGATCTCAACAACTAGATGAGCTAGAGACAACAAATTTAAAATGTAGCGGGAGCAGGTCAAGTTAATTTTAGATTTAAGATATCTCCCCCGTTCCCCCGCAATTCGATAAAAACGTTTTTTACCAACATCTATAAAAATATAGCTTTGGAATTTGGCATGTATAATACTTTGGTCACTCTTAATCTTCTGTCCAAATTTCAAGTCGATCGGATAATAAACACGGAAGCTATTCACGAATGAAGATTCAGTGCTTCAGCGCGGAGGAAGAAGAAGCACAGCCACAACTTAAAATGCCTCGCTTGCGCTGCGCTTGAGCTGTGCTCGTGTGAGCGCGTCTTTTGTGTATGTGTAAGTGTACGTAGATGCGATCGGAAATTTTTGACCTGGGTACAGGGAGTTTAGTTGTCGGGTATATTCGACTATAGCATTCTTACTTGTTGCATTTAGCTTTGGAAATTAGTGTGAAGCCATTCACAGTAAAAACGAAATGCTGAATTCCAGACTTCACCCCTTTTCCGACCGTGGGCGTGAATTTTGCAAAACCGGCAGCACATGTGTCGAATTATTTAAGGTGAGGTACTTTGAAAATTAGTTTCAAAATAATTGGATGATAAACAGAAAACTTTCAAAATGAGTTCGAATCGGACAATTATCAAAAGCGTTTCATACAACAGTTTTACGCGAATTTTCCGACCTTTGGGGTAAATTTTCCAAAATTTTTGGCCACCGTGACTATTATGTTTTTGTGTATAACCTTGAAAATGAGTTTGAAGCCAACCGCATGAAAATTAAAAATGTCGAATGCCAGAGATTTCCACCAATTTTTTTACCATGGGGCTGAAATTTCCAAAATCAGTGAGACACGTATCGAAATATTTGATTTGAAGCGAATCGGACGATAATCAAAAACGTTTCATACAACAGTTTTCCGCGAATTTTCCGACCTTGGGAGTAGGTTTTCCAAAATCTTTGGCCACCGTCTATTATGTTTTTGTGTAGAGCCTTGAAAATGAGTTTGACGCCAATCGCATGAAAATTAAAAATGTTGAGTGCCAGAGTTTTCCACCGCTTTTCCGACCATGAGGCTGAATTGCACAAAATCGGTGAGACACGTATCGAATTATTTAATGTGTGAGCTTTGAAAATGAATTTGAAGGTGATCGGACTAAAGCTAGACTTTCGCCCATAAAACCTTGAAACCGCATTTTCCGCCCATGGGGTGACTTTTTGTGTAGATCTTTGAAAATGTGCTTGAAGCTGATTGGATGATAAAGAAAAAAGTTTCATACAATTTTTCCCGCGATTTTCCACGCTTATGGGTGTAATTTTCGAAATCCCGTCTTAGTGTGCACTTTTATCATATATGGACCCTACTGTGAAAATTTCGGCATCCTATCTCTTATGGTTTGGGCTGTGCTGTGATTGCCAATCAGTCTCTCTCTTATATTTTCTTTTTACTTCCTGTACCCATAAAATGGGTAAAAATGGAGTACTAGATCTGTGCAAGTGTATGTAACAGACAGAAGCAGACATCTCCGACCCTATAAAGTATATATTCTTGATCAGTATCAAAAGAGATTTCGATTTGGCCATGTCCGTTTGTCTGTCCGTCTGGCCGTCAGTCCGTTTGTCCGTCTCTTTTTCCCATTTTATGGGTACACGGAGTAAAAACGTTGATTCAAATCCCAAAAGTTCGTATATTATATTCAAATTATATTATATATATTATATTCGTCTCCTAAGAAATTTATATACAATAGTTTTTCATCTACTTTCCGCTCGTGAGTTGAGTTATCTAAACTAGATAACTACCCTGCTTTCTTATTTCTTAAGTTATCCCGCCTTAGTGTACACTTTTGCCATAAATGGAAACTACTGTGAAAATAGTACAATGATCTTACAGTTTGGGCTGTGCGGTGATTGTTAATCAGTCAATCAGTCAGTCAGTAACGGCAAACTCTTTAAATATATAGATCAAAATCACAATTTGATATGCACATACATATGTAAATCAAATAAAACCATGCATGATAAAAAATTAAACAAGAAAATGTTTTAATTAAAGTTTGTACGTTGTACATAATGTTGTTTTAGATACTTATGCCCGTTAAATATGTACATTTGCATAAATTGATTACCCATTTATAACGGGTACAGGGCAGACCTATTGTTTTGTGTTTTGATTATAAAAAGGTGACAATTATTTCGCATTGTTTAAAATGGGTTAAGTTTGTATGTCATTTTAGCCATACCGTCAAGGAAAAACTAAGCATTATGGAAAATGAACTGAGGAAGTACATATCTTAAGCTAAAGTATGTTCGGTACTCACCTGCCTAAAATTTTGCTAACACATCCATTTGAAACTTGAAGTATCCGAGATATATCACACGGTCGAGCCCCAGAATGGGCGAGCTCAACGATTTTCTGGCGAGTCGAGTCTGGTAATGGCCTCCCTCCAACAAAGACGCCACCCAACTGATTTACCCCACTGTGACCTGCAATATTCAACAAATGTAGATATTTTCAATGTAAGTCGCGAAGGCAATGTACATTAAATGTTTTAGAGGATCTTCTTTGAATCCGCACCAACTCCAGTGCCCAAACTCGCGGCAACGAAAAACAAATTGCGTCAACGCCAATATCAATAATTGCAATACCAACGATTTCAATTTGGTGTCGGAAACTTAACCAAAGCTAAAATTTACCTGTAACTGCAACTGTAAAATGTCATATCTTAGTATGCGGCACAGTATCGGTTTTAAGCATCTGCAGAAATTAATATAATTTTGCCAAGAAAGCACCGTCAACCAAATTGAGAACAAATCGCTTCTTCTCCAATCACAACCCAAATGTAAATAATAATAAATGTAATATTTTACAAGCTAGTTTGGTTTGTTTCTATTTGCCCAGCCATAGTTAAGTGATTTGGTAAGAACACACATTTAATATATTATTTTTGAATAAAATATTGTAATGAAAAGGTAAATTCTATTCAGATCGAAATTAATAGAACATTATAATGTATTATTTGTTTAAATTGTGTAAAATGCGTATATGGCATTTATATGCAAATATATGTATTTGGTAATACCGCCGACTAAACACAGTCAAATATTCTAAATAATGCTTCTTAGAAGTTCTTGCACACATTTGATAGTTTTCACAAGAAACAAATTATTTAAATTGATTTTAACCAAATTAATGCATCCATAAAAGATATCAAATTAAGGTAAACTATCTCAAAAATCATCCACACCATATAAATATATTCTAATGCTAATTTAAAATAAGTAAGTATGCTCTAGCCGTGTATAATCGTGTATATGTATTTAATTTATACAGTCGGAGATGTCTCTTCTTTGTACCTTTTTAAGAGTACAGGTAGTAAAAAGGATGTCTTAATATTATTCGATACTTGGCAGTAATAAGCAAACATCAAATGAGCTGATCAAATTATTATTTTTATATGGTCGGAGATTTCGCCACTTGCCAATGGTCAAAAAAACTGAATAACACACTTGTTTTGTACTACTGCATACATAGAAATACGAGTATGTACGTGTATTTGCAACCCATTAAGTATGTTATGTCAAATTTGATTCAATTCGTTGTCTACTGGACTTACTTTCAATGAGGCATAAAATCTGTTTTGGCACGCTTTAAAGACGTCAAGATGAATGAGTATCTTTCTCAGTCCGAACAAAGGTATCTACATATGTATGTATGCTTGGTAACAACTCAATTTCATACCACGAATATATTGATTTAAGAGCTGTTTTCCTTAAACAACAAAGATAAATAAATGAGGGCGAATTCTTAGCTGGCAGTGCCAAGGCTAGAGGCAGAAAAATAAAAACAAAAACAAAAAGAAAATCAAATCAAATGGTCAGAAAAAGGCTTTGAAAAAGGTTTTATTCGGGATTTAAGTGAAGCATGGATTTCAAACAAATTTCCTAGTATTGATTCCGAGAAAATCCCCAAATCTGCGTATCAATTTAATTCTCTCTTGCAACCAGCGAAGCAGCAACTGTCGGCTACTTTTACCCTATTATCGTATGCTTGGAGATGAGGGTCGAGATGAGGTACTATAAAAGGCTAATTCAACTGTTTCTTTCACTTGATGTCCGTTTGCGTGCGCCCGTAAAGTGGCATCAATTTCGAACTGATAACACTGATAACATCAGTACATACATACATACATACATATGTACATTGATACTCGTACATACGTATGTAAGTGTATGTAAATAATCTATCTTTTTCAGCTCTATTTCCAAAAGAATTTTGGGTTTATTTTTCGGTTAATGCTGTTTATGTTAACACCATAGATCAACCACACTTAGTATACATGGTGGTATATAACCTCAGTTTATTAAATATCGAGATCTTTCACCATCCCAACTCGCTAACCCGCAATTTGGCAAAGATCTCAGTCTTAAAGCTATAATCCCCCAAATTTGACGTACGGACTACCGTTGACATAACTGCTGCAAAATAAGCAACAATTAACAGACTGTAAACAGAGAATTGCGCAGTCGGGAACTACCGACTCGAACATGCAACGAGTTAGCAAGTTTCTTGCTCGTTGTATGCTCGAGTACACAAATATGTCCTCAAATTATGAGTCCATTACATTTACCGTTTGTAGAAAATTATAAGAGACTAGCAGGTAATACCCCAACCTTGCCCGGCGAGATATTTAGATTAACTTTGCATTATGTTGAAATTGACTACCTTCGTCAACCGTAAGGAATTCACAAAAATATCCTATCACAATTTTCCCTGCCGTGGGGGTAGGAATTTAAATAGTTGAGCCACGTGACTAATGTTTCTATAAAAATAGATGGAACCTACTGTGAAAATTTCAGCATGCTATCTCGCACGGTTTGGGCTGTGATTGCCAATCAATCAGTCAGTCAGCACGAACTCTTTTATATATAGGTATAGATGCGTATATATACTAATTATACATATATACATATATATATATATATATTTTTTATCTATATATATATATATATGTATTATTTTTATGACAGAAACAGTAGATGTGGATATGTGAACCCATATGAACTCGAACTGTGTCCTGCCCTATTCTTAGTTGCATTCATTGCTGCTGGTCACAATGCAAAATGAGTTTTCTTTTGTATGTACATTTCTATATGTATATTTCTATATGTGTTACAAGCAAATGAATAATGCGATGATTTACCAAAAGTAACAAAGTAGACAAAAGCCAAAAACATCTTGCCAATGGGATTAACAATGTAATTGCAACACAAATCAGTTGGCAAACAATTGTGTTGGGAGAGCCAGGACAAGGACTGTCCTCGACCGTGACGAGGACAACAAACAACCACTGGGCACCACTAGGCACCACTATGCACCACTTGGGCACAATGGACGAGCGTTGGTTGCCCGATAGCCGCTAAGGAGGCTCATTTGTATGATGAGTGAAAGAAAGAACAAGACGGGAATACTTAAAGAGAATAAGAGGACAGACAGTACGAATACACTAGGAAAAATGCGGCACCACGAACCTAGCGATCTCACTATTATACTGTACATATTTTGCTTAAAAAAAAACAATATCAAGTAACACAATTTTATCGAAAAAGTCCATGGGCTCCTAGTATCTAAACCAAAACGAATTGTGAGAAGTCACATGTGCATGCTTTCGGACGTCAAAATGAAACTAGGTTTGAGGATCCAATGAAAAGATTAATTTCACCTAAAATCGCTAGAAATACAAAAAAAGTTGAATGCCAGTGTATTCCACCTATTTTCCGCTCTTGGGGGCGAAGTTACCGCCATTGGAATTGTTCAAGACGATTTTTTTCGCAGTGCGGAAAAGCAGCGCTGCCGCTAAACTGCTTAAAATACAAGCAGCACACTGATCAAATTACATACGTGTGCACTGCTTGTATACGTACGTAAACAGCTTAGTGTTCTCAGACCTGAGAACAACTTACACATCTCCAAAAGAAGCACTCTTGACTAATGGATCGCAAAACAGGAACAAATATTCACGATTCCTCAAAGAATTATCATACTTTTATCCACTTTTTACTCCCTGTACCCTGTAAAATGGGTAAAAAGGGGGTATTACATCTGTGCAAATGTATGTTTCTTATTTCAGCATTTCTCACTCGAGTTTTTGCTGAGTGTAGTATGCCCGAGATCGACACGAGTAAGTAAAACAAAAAAAAATGCTGACGCTTTTGTTTGTTTTTATTCGACTTCGGCGTTCAACATCGATAATTGTTTTTATTTGTAACGACATGACACGAAACGGTCGCCGAACACACTCTTCAAGATCATTATAGGTGGAAAATGATTGAATTGATTCACAAACAAACAATGGCACGGACAGAGTACAGAGTACTTAACAGCGCAGCGGGTGCCCTGCCGAGTAGGGACGGGAATGTGAACGGGAACTCCCGTCCCGGGACAATAGTTCGATCGGCAGTGTGTTCTTGGCCGACCCGATATCCCCTGTGCCCAATAAACGTCTTTACTTAGATTAGATGCCGTTGGCCGAGCATTGTCCGCAATGATCAGCTTGGCTATGGTTGGTGTCTGGCTGAGGATCGTGCTCCTTGCATTGTGGTGCTATAATTGGCAGCTTAGGAGTATGCTACATCTGGATGCTCGAGCAAGTCATTCACTACACAATGCTGTCACACAATTAGTGTAAAAATCAATGAAGACGAGCCGCTTGAAATTTTCACACCAAATGCCAAATTTTTCACTTCATTTTTACAAAGAACGGACCGACACGGACCCCTATACGGAAGCGAGTTACCCCCCGAAGTGTGTTAGGCAAATGACTCAATTATGTGTGTTGAGCTTATTTTCTATATTTTGACACATCATTTGAATAATACACTTTGATAAACAAGAATCGACTTTCTCGTTCTGAAATATGAAGCTTCGAATAAATAATAGTACAGTTATTTAAAATGAATATGAATAAGAATGCTTCAGTTGAGTTTGCTCGAAGGAGATAACATTGTATCCCAGTCGAAAATTCCCTAACACATTTTTGTACTCTCAAGCACAGCCGTTGTGGAGTGCTGCTTCTCTCTACCCCGCACTATGGAAAAAAGATTTTGGAATAACTTCTGTATTTATTATCCGATCAGGATCTATTGCATGTACAGTAACATATGTTAGAGTGAGCTGAAAATATGTCGGATATGCAGCAAGAGGCAAACTTCTTATTTTCCAAATGAGCACATACACAAAGTCGCATGTGAATGTGCCTTGTGAGAAAATCAAAGAGAGATCACAGCTTATTTCGTGCTCTCACTTCGGGCTGAGTTGGTACTTAATCAGTGCTTAATAGATCCCCGCTACTTCAACCATTCATGCTTTTATTACTCCCTGTACCCATAAAATGGGTAAAAAGGGGGTACTAAATCTGTGCAAGTGTATGTAACAGGCAGAAGCAGACATCTCCGACCCTATAAAGTATATATATTCTTGATCAGTATCAAAAGAGATTTTGATTTGGCCATGTCTGTCTGTCTGTCCGTCTGTCCGTCTGTCCGTCCGTATGTATGAACGCAAGGATCTCAGCAACTATTAGAGCTAGAGACACCAAATTTGGAATGTAGGTTTGTGTATAGCGGGAGCAGATCAAGTTTATTTTAGATTTGAGATATCTCCCCCCGTTTCCCCGCTGTTCGATAAAAACCGTTTTACAGTAACAATTTTCAAGATATAGATTTGGGATTTGGCATGTACAATACTTTAGTCACTTTTAATCTACTGTCCAAATTTCAAGTCGTTCAGATAACAAACACGGAAGTTATTCAACAAACAAGATTCCGTGCTGGAGCGCGGGGAGAAGAAGCTGCACAGCAACAACTTAAAATGCCTCGCTTGCGCTGCTCGAGCTGTCGCTCGTGTGTGTGCGTCTTTTGTGTATGTGTGTGTGAATGTGTAAGTGTACGTACATAGATGTGATCGGAAATTTTTGACCTGGGTACAGGGAGTTTTGTAGTCGGGTATACTCGACTATAGCATTCTTACTTGTTATTACTAGTTTCGTATGTGGGCTACGCAGTCGACCAAATTTGTACTCCTAAAATGTATAAAAGCGGTTATTATATCTGAGCAAATGTAACAAGCACTAGGAGATATCTCCGACTCTATATTATATTCTTGATCAGTATCAATAGACCAGTCGATCTGCCCTGCTCATCTGTCTGTCCGTCTGTCCAACTATAAGACTATATAGCAACTATAAGATGTAGAAACATCAAATTTTAAATGTAGGTTTCTGTACGCAGATTAGGTTTTTCAGATTTCAGAAATTCCCCTCCGCACCTCTGCAAGTCGATAAAAATAATTTACAGCAGCAGTTTTAAAGATAAAGCCCTGGGCCATGTATAATACTTGGATCACTCTTAATCACTGTGCAAATTTTATGAAGAAATTATTTAAGAAACAAGATTTCGTGCTACCGATCGGGCAGTCGCCCATTAAAATGCCTCGCTTGCCCTGCAGTGCACTGCCGCTTGATTTCAATGTTCAACTATTCGCGATTTATGATGTATGACCGTTTATTGGTTCCAATGCACTAAACAGTCGTAATCAGGATGTTTAGTAACATGAGTAAGAATCACAATGCAGAATGCTCAGAAGACATAATAAAACGTTCATCGGATTCTGCTCAGCTTTTGAGATATAGGCGCGCTTCCCACCTTTTCGTGTTTAATTTGTTGAAAGATGTGCTAAATGGTTCTGAAACTTACATTGAACATTGTGGCCATTGCTAGTTTGACTTTACACTTTGCGTTAGAAAAAATTCATGATCCTAGGACCCATTTTAGAAAAATGCAAATAGTTCCTGTTGCCAGAGTCAATTTTGCCCGAAACTACGTTCTCAATAATAAAGGCAAGAAAGATAGGAGCCATTTTGTCACACATACTGCACTCATGAAGCATTTTAATTTTAATTACTCGTATGTTGATAATATTGATCTTTTAGAGGCAAATGTATAGATTTTTTCATTCAAATTCCATACAATTCAATATCACTAATAGATTTCCGACTATAGCCTTTCAAAGTTGAGCACTGCACTGCTTCTGCACAAAATAAGCTGTGACCCAATGTAGGTATGTATGTATATATAAATGAGGGTGCTAAAGCGTGAAGTTAGAAACATACATTCATCATCTGTTAAGTGGTAGTATGTTGTGGTAAAGTACGATGAAGTCGAATGTGGTGGCTGTGGTGCTGTGGTTGCATCCGCGGCTTCCATCGCGGCAGTTGCAGCCTTCCCGCCAATACTGGCTAGTCCTGCGCCACTAGCGACGCCCAAACAGGGCAGATTTCTCATAGCAAGGACATTGTCTATAAGAAAAGAGCAGATCAAACAAAAATAGCATTAGGTAATCTCAGTTTTCAATAATTTTTAAGCGGGTTTGAAACAAGTTACAATAAAATTGTCATTCCGATGGTTTTCAATTTGTTAGTTAAAGTAACACTCACCGCGAAGCTCTGCTGTGATTACACAAACATATGTATATGGTTATGATTTTTTTTTTAAATAGAAAGAACAATACAGTGATCGGCTAGAAGATATCCCGTAACCTGGTCAGAGCTACCATAAGCCAAGGTCGCACTCACGCACACAGACATACATACATACATATCTGTATGCAAACTATGCAAATCTTAATGAAAATTGGCCAAATACGTATTTTTGATCCACGCACAAGGAAACAACTGGCAAGGAACCTTAAGTGCTCCCAAGTTTACAGATACTGCATAAATGACCAGTCATGAGTCCAGTCATTTGTGTTTTCTTAAGCTCTTTTATTTAAATATTTGAGTGCTTTGTTTGGCTTAGGTGAAACCACTAAATTTGTCAAACTCGAACAAACTGTTTGCCTAGTGGAAAACCAATAAAATCCAATTTTGTCGAGGTTGTGCGATGAAATTGGAATTGTAACATCATAACAACATTTGGAGGCTTACGTTTTTTTTTGATGTTAGGCATTCACTGCTGAATGTGAAGTTTTGCATACATAAATATACACTCGTATTTATATCAATTAAATAATGTTAAGAGAATTTAATTATTTTGTGTCTTGTCACACCAGTTCTCTCTAAAATATAGTTATTCACTTGTCACGAACTGTGTAACGCATTATGTATATTCTTGATCAGAATCCATAGCCGAGCCGATATCACAATGTCCGTCTAACCGTCTGTTTGTCTCTTTCTATGCAAACTAATCTCTCAGTTTTAGTGCTATGGTGATTTAGCTTGGCACAGGTGTTTCCTTTTGCTGCAGACAGTACACACTCTTATGTAGGAACCGGCCGGACCAGACCACTATATTTTATAGCTGCCATAGAAACAAACGGATACAATATAAGGGCTCTTGTATGAAACATTTTTTTTATTTCTACAGACATTTTATCCCAACTCAGCAATTGCAAGTTTTGTTATACTTTATAAAGTTTGCTTGTTATAAATAAAAATGGGTTTTGTACTAATACTATGCATTAGATATTGTATAAAAAATTAGAAATTGTATAAACAAATTATTTCTTTACTTTGACTTGTGTAAACCATTTGTGGCGGCAGGTGCCATATATATCGACTACCATAAATATGACGGTAGTTAATAAGCAAAAAAAGACCAAATCAGCCGGCACCTTGAAAACAAAAGTCTAATTGTCTGTGATTATACTATAATATACTAATATGCTGTGAATATACTAATTGACACCATTTCGATCTTATAAATGGATTCCCAGGATGAACAAGTAAAAATGCTCTAGTCGAGTATACCCAACTACGAAACACCCTGAACACAGGTCTAAAACTTCCAATCACACACATACACAAAGCCACACACGAGCCACAGCGTAAGCGAGGCATTTTAAGTGGCATCTGTGATTTTTCTTCTCCCCCCGCGCTGCAGCACTGAATCTTCTTTCGTGAATAACTTCCGTGTTTATTAACCGATCGACTTGAACAGTAGATTAAGAGTGGCCAAAGTATTACACATGCCAAATCCCAAAGCTATATCTTTAAAATTGTTGGTATTGAATTGTGGGGGAACGGGGTAAGATATCTGAAATTGGAAACAAACTTGATCTGCGTATGGTACACACGAACCTACATTCCAACTTTGGTGTCTCTAGCTCTTATAATTTGAGATCGACGCGTTCATACAGACGGACAGACGGACATGGCCAAATCGAAATCTCTTTTGATACTGATCAAGAATATATATATTTTATAGAGTTGGAGATGTCTCCTTCTGCCTGTTACATACATTTGCACAGATTTAGTAACCCATTTTATGGGTACAGGAAGTAAAAATCGGCGTTGTGTGCACTACAATTTTGGCGGTCGGCTGACATAATCGATTCCATTTTACAACAAATTTGGCACCATGTGTGACCCACACTAACGCAAATACTTGACTGAAAGTTAATATTCGATCACAGTCTTGGCAACTCAATAGTGGCACCGTAAAATTTGTGTGGTTCAAATAAATCAGCTATTGGTTTGATATTTGATTGTATTTTGTTTCCATGTGAAGTCGCAGATTTAGTCGTGTTACACCACAGCTCACTCCTAATTAAACACAATTACTATGTCTAGTAAAACTCATATTACGGCGCTCAACTATACTTATTGATTAAAATTATTAATGAACAAAACGTTGAGCTTAGTGCATTGAATAGTTTTAAAGTATTAACACATGCCTTGATATTTAAAGTCTATTCGGTCAGCGGTACCTTAGCCTTGCCAATACCTATGGAACCGGACTTTAAGTGGTAGATATATTACATAAGTTAACACGTTTGAAAGGAAGTCGCGCTAAAATCTCTCATACAAAGAATACTTCTTCACAATTTTTCTTCAAATAAAAAATTGTGAAAATTGAGAATATCCTTAAAGCCTTCACCAAATGGATTTACATTAGAAACAACTACTAGTTTATAAGTATCGTCGATAATAATATCCAAAATAAGAGATGATAACTCACCCTTATGGTTCATGTCATCCAAAGTAGGTAATCGTTCAATAAGTGCTCCTGCAGACCACGGTACGGCGCCTATGGTCGCCGGAGTTGGCTGTAGCGTAAACATAATTAAGAGATATGTATGTTCGAGTAGGTATAGAACTGCCGGCAATCCTGACGATCCTAAACTGCGCGCACGTCAGTAGACGAGGTGCTTGGTTGTGTTGTTGTGCTGGGAGTGGGAGTATGTTGAAATGCAAATCAGAAGAGTGCCTGACGTATTTATGTATATACCCTTTGAACAATTAGTATGCTAGTATGTTCCACTCGTCATTTGAGTGTCAACAAATACCATTTAATATAAATCACAGGGTTCACTGCGGGCGACGCCGATTGCACGCAGCGCTAGCACCACAGGATCGAGTCAGCCTCTACGGGATTCATACAGATGTGTGTTACGGGCTTAAGGTTCTGGTTAAAGGACTACTCGTATGTACAAGTACACTCCTATGTGCACCTTTAAACCTTTGTTTTTGTTGTGTGAGCAGCCGTCTTTGTTTTAGTTCACTTGTTCATTTCACTCTTCCGATTTGTAATTAGAGGGTATACAACCCATAGTCAGAACCGATGACTAGTAAGTTGACACGTTGTCGCTTCTTAATGCCATATTGGGCCCGTACACCCGTTCATTCACTTCTATTCACTCATTTTACACAATACTTATGTATATGTATTTAGCTCTGTAAGTATTGATTCAAACAGGCTTATTTAAACACAACTTATGTAATCATTACACATAGCTTTCGAATTTCCTTCTACCTCTATAAAGAGCTATATCGATTTGAGAACCGTCACCGATGCACAATAGCTTATTATCGGGCCGTCGGAATACAGTTTCAGATAATGCGCGAGTCACAGTGCGAATGCTAATGCCAATATAACTGTCGCATGCTCTAGAGTCGAGGCTTTGGCCTGAGGTCCAAGCGTCTGTGGCTAATCGTTAGCGTGGTGGGTAAGCGCCTCTCTGATTGGCTCTGAAAAACCATCCACTTACCACTCGGCCGCAATGGGTTACGATGATTGGCTGTTCGTCTGTTGACTGGCTTTCTCGCTCTCGCGCGGCTCTTGAATGCCATATGCGTGCACAGAGCAGCAATAGCAGCTAACGGTGGTTGTGTCTGGGCCTGGGCTAGTCCCTGGGTCTGTTCCTGCCAGTTGCACCGCTTGTTGCACGAGCAGTTCAACTAAAACAAAAAGAACAAGCCAAGTTTGATAATTCTGCCCCAAGCTGTGTTCGTGCTTCATGTTTTTTTTTCTCTGCACCAAATAAGTTTTATAATAGCAAAACATAACACAACATCTAGGAAAACCCAAAACTAATAATACAAGGCTAGCGCTGGCAGCTTTTCCTTTGCTAGGTTTTATACGTTTAATTTTGCATGCATCTCCCATGTTTCGGCGCTGGTTTTGTGCCAATGCTGCAAGTGCTACCATACATGGCAGCTCTATAATTTATCTCTTAATAAAAATTTGATGGTTTTGCAATACATGTTCGCAACACGCAATGTTCTTTCATATTATAGTATGCGTATATACCTACATTCATGAAATACACTATGTATGCATGCATATATTTCCGTTTTCTGTATCGAGCACCCGGTCATATTAATACAGAACTCGAATGTATGTATGTGTATACATTGTGCATACATTCATATCTACATGTGCGGATGGGGTAACTGGCATTGGGGTAAAGTGAATTCTATTTGAATTTCCCGAATGAACGGGCGAGTTACTAGCACTCGCCCAATTGAATTGTTTCATTCCGATACAATAACCGCTAGACTCTTCCGTTAACTACCCGCACGGCTTCCGTTCCGACAAACACAAACACAAAAACAAACACAACAGAAAACGAATGTGAATACGAATGGGCGGGGATGGAGCTCCTGGAGCCTGTTCCAGTTCCTGTTCCAAATCCTGGGCGTGGGCGTGCGGTTGTTTTCAAAATGACGACGAGAACAAACGAGAACGCGGACACACCCACACAATCTGCCTTGATATCACGAGGCGTTCATAGTCGTTTGTCTCGCTCTCGTTGTCGCTGGAGTGCGTGCTGGCTGCTCGTATTTCGGCGCCAGAAAGAGATGGCAGGAGTAACTTGACTGAAAGCGAGGGCACTTATTCAAATTTTTGCACAAAATGTTTACAAAATGTTTATGGAAATTGTTTCAATCTACTTGGACGAGTATATATAATCTCATTGAGTTGACATTTTCTTGCGAAAAATGTGAGTACATTCGATAAGGCAATGACTTAGATTTCGATTTTATTTAATAACTAGCTAGTATTAGTCGGCGTCGCCCGGTACCAAAAGTCCTTCTAAAATTCCTCTTGTGTCATTTCCAAATCACATTCTTACATATAGCTCACGCCTAGTAAACTTGTTTGCAAATGAGCCGATCTGATAATAGCAAAATATCAGACATTGAAATTTTCCCCATTTTTCGTCAATGTGGTAAATTTTCTAAAACCGTTTAGCACTACTTTAAGTTATCTTTTAAGTAGAGCCTTAAAGATTACTTTGAAACCCTTTGCAGAAAAATAATTGTAATGAACAAGTAAGAATGCTATAGTCGACTATACCCGACTACAAAACTCCCTGTACCCAGGTCAAACATTTCCGATCCCATCATCGTACAATTGCGCATACACACACACACACACACACAAAGACGCACACACAAGCGAGCCATTTTAAGTTGTGGCTAGGCTATTTCTTCCCCCCACGCGAATATCTCGGATTCAAAATAAACTTGATCTGTGCCCGCTATACACGAATGTTCAAAATTTGGTGTCTCTAGCTCTTATAGTGCCTGAGATCGACGCGTTCATACGGACGGCCAGACGGACGGACAGGGCCAAATCGAAATCTCTTTTGATACTGATCAAGAATATATATACTTTATAGGGTCGGAGATGTCTCCTTCTGCATGTTACAAACATTTGCATAGATTTAGTACCCCCTTTTTATAACTATAATTTTAAAGGACACACTATCATTTTTGGAAACGCATATGATTAGGGCACTCTTGAGCAAGCCAATCGACTTATAAACACCGAAGATACTTAAGAATCCTTTGCCGATCTTGAGCAAGCCAATCGACTTATAAGCACCGAAGATACTTAAGAATCCTTTGCCGATCATGGGTGACGGGGTTGGTAATTTTAATTTTGGGAATAGGGTGTCTCTCGTAAACTAGAGCGTTCTTACTTGTTTGCTGCTGGAAAGGTAAAATTAGAAAGATATTCGGCGTGCCGAATGCAGCAATCTTGCAATGTCCTTTATACAAAATTACAATTTTCCTCTGATTGATCCTATGGCAGTTATATAAAAATGTGTTGTGATTTTGAAAAAATTATAGGAAACTATATAAAGTAAGTGTAAACAAGTAAGATCGTTGCAGTTTGATTACTCCTGCTTCAAGGGTGTGGAAAAAAATTGCGTTCATACAGACAGGCGGATAGACTGACATTGCAAAAAAATTTGTTTGAAACAGTATAATTAAGTCTTATTGTACAGTTTTATTTTATTAATCACTTTTTAGAAGAATAAAATAAGTATAGAAATTAAACCTTTTTGAAAATTTGAACTCCTCTAAGTGAATAAGTGATAATTTACATAGATAAGATACCAAACACACTTTATTAAAATTTGATGACCATAATACGCTGGTGTGTAGGATGCATGTAGTTTGATCACCATCCTTATAGTCTGCATATGCCAGAGAATAGGCACATTCCATTCACAACGCCTCCTTTTGGCGTACCGAGTAAAAACTGGTGCAGAATGAAGGCAACAAGAAGCGCTTGCCCAAACTTCTGCCATGCATAGTATATCCACTTCAGTTTTTTGGGAAAGAAGCACCTTCAAATATATTAGCTTCCTGTGTAGCTTTGGCCATGAACTTTTCAGCATGTCCACAATAGCCATGTCCGTCTGTCTGTCTATCCGTTTGTATAAACGCAAGGATCTCGGAAACTATAAAAGCTAGAGACACCGAATTTGAAATGTAGGTTCGTTTATAGCAGGCGCAGGTTAAGACCTGGGCACAGGGAGTGTTGAGTCGGGTATACTCGACTAGAGCATTCTTACTTGTTCTATCAGCGATATATGATACTCATCGTCTAGCTTCCTAGTCCCATATTAAACTTTCACCAGAAAGAATGGATCGGCTCTCAATTTATGTAGAAATTTGTACTCCTGTACCCATAAAATGGGTAAAAGGGGGTACTAAATCTGTGCAAATGTATGAAACAGGCAGAAGAAGACATATCCGACCCTATAAAGTATATATATTATTGATCAGTATCAAAAGAGATTTCGATTTGGCCATGTCCGTTTGTCTAAGCAATTATAAGAGCTAGAGACACCAAATTTGGCATGTAGGTTCGTGTAGAGCGTGCGCAGGTCAAGTTTATTTTGGATCCGAGATATGTCCCCCCCACACCCCCACTATTCGATAATTACCGTTTTACAGTAACAGTTTTCAAGATATAGCTTTAAGATTTGGCATGTATGATACTTTGGTCACTCTAATTCTACTGTCCAAATTTTAAGTTGATCGGATAATAAACACTGAAGTTATTCACGAAAGACGATTCAGTGCTGACGCGCGGGGAAAGGAAGAAGCACAGCCACAATTTAAAATGTCTGGCTCGCGCTATGGCTCGTGCGTGTGCGCATTTGTGTATGTAACAATGCTATAGTCGAGTATACCTGCTACAAATCTCCCTGTACCCAGGTGTACAACTTCCAAACATATATTCGTATCTGTGCTGAATCTTCTTTCGTGAATAACTGATCCCATCGACTTATGCAGTAGATTGGGAATGACCCAACTATTATGCATGCCAAATACCAGGGCTATATCTTTAAAATTGTTCTTATTAATCGTTTTTATCGATTTGCGGGGGAGCGGGGGGTGATATCTGGCATACAGGAACTTAAATTCCAAATTTGGTGTCTCTAGCTCTAATAGTTGCTGAGATCGACGCGTTCATACGGACAGACAGACAGACAGACATGGCCAAATCGACTCGGCTATATATACTGATCAAGAATATATTGTACACTTTGTAGGGTCGGAGATGTCTTCTTCTGCCTGATACATATGTACATTTGCACAGATTCATTACCCCCCTTTTAACCATTTTATGGGTAAAGGAAGTAAAAAGGTTTTCATACAAAAACGTAGTGTCAACCGATCGATCCTATGGCATCTATATGTTATAGCGGTGCGATCCTGCCGGTTCCGCCATACATATGTACTGCCTCCAGTACAAAGAAGGATCTGTGCCAAGTTTCGTCACGATAGCACCAAAAGTGAGAGAGACGGCATTGATGTTTTTGTAAATTTGAGAGTATTTAGACCTTGGCACATGATATCTTCTACTTGAGCGCTCCCGTTTAGACCATTCTTACTTGTGACCTTTTCGGCTAGCACCCCTTTTGCAAATCTCGGAATTTTAATTTCTTAAGATTAGATCAAATGTGCGTGTGCTTTTATTATACGTTTATGTGAATATTAACAGGGAAAACGAAGTGCGGCACGCAGCAAAGCAATATTTGTTAGTATTGTTCCAATATATCTATCGTAAGACACATGAAAGTAAATCTCTCGACAGGAAGTTGTGCCCAGGCTGCACCGCCACGTCGAAAGAGCTTCCAGCCCTGTTTTTAGACCCGTTCAGTCTCGTTCCGCCACGTGCCGACTGAACGGCGTTGCTGTAAAAGTTTTTCCGCTACTTTTGAGTACCGGGGTAGAAGAGTCCGAGACCGGATCCGCCTCCTGTTGTGTGTGGGTGGCGGGCTCGCACCAATAAGTATTAATAAGCGAAATCCAAATAATCTTCGCAGATATGCATGAATACTCGTATATGGAGGCAGCAATTGGAGATTATCGGAAGCGTGAACTCATGAAAAGGAAGAGCTTACGTAAAACTCGCATTACGAATGCGAGATACCAAATTCCGGATTCCAGATTCTAGATGCCAGATGACAGTGTGGAAACAGCCGGTGCCTGCCATTGTAATTCGAGATGGTCACTAACTTCCATCAGAAACATTTGGCAACTTAATCACTTTGAAAGCAGAAACGAAAATATACTTTTAAGATGTAAGCAGCTAGTCAGCCCAAGAACGATAATCAATATAAAAAAGAAAGAACAGCTATTAAATGAAACAGCCAAAATGCGTTAAAGCTGTAACACATACACAATTGAGCACGCACACAAGCAACAGTGCTAGCGATGCATTTCAAGTGGCGGCTGCGCTTCTGCTTCCCCTATCTACAGCACTGAATCTTGTTTGTTGAATAACTTCCGTGTTTATTATCCGATCTACTTAAAAATTGCACAGTAGATAAAGAGTAACCAAAGTCTTATACATGCCAAGCCCCAAAGCAATATCATTAAAATTTGTGCATAACATTTTTATCGAATTGCGAGGTGTGGTGGGGGATATCTCAGATCTAAAATAAACTCCATCTGCTCCTGCTATAGACGAACCTACATTCCAAATTTGGTGTCTCTAGCTCTTATAGTTGCTGAAATCGTCGAGTTCATACATACGGACGGACAGACACACGGACGTGGCCAAATCGAATTTTTCTTTTGATACTGATCAATTATTAGATACCCTTGTAAGTTCGACAATTGTTTACCAGTGTAATTGTTATATGTACGTTTGTACATGCATAGGTACACATACATACATTCGTAGTTCTGGAATTCGGTTTGGCTAAGATACACTCAATATTCTTGGTTTTGTGAATAATGTGAATAAATCAAATCGGAACCTTGAAGCCTGAACAAACTATGTACATATTATTGGCTTTGGCTTAATGGGCGTGGCAGGAGCGAATGGCGCTGTCGTGCAAGCATGCGATTACGATTCGATTACCGTAAATTGTTACGTCATTTTGATGCTGCTTTGCCGCTTTTTACTCGAACTTGTTGTTTCATATTGTTGTTGGTGTCGTTGCTTCGGCCACATGCGCCCGCTTGATATCCTCTGCGCCCTGTGTGAAGTCTTGCGAGTAAGCGATAAGGACATCGACGCAATGTTCAGGACATCAGAACAAACGCTGCCACCCGAAGCCAAAGCCAACAGGATACGCAAGATTCTCGTACACACATATAGAACGAGTATATGTACTCACACATAGAAATGGAAACTAACACACATATACACAGAAGTAAATACTAGAGTTATATTTGGCAGTTCAACTGAAGAAATAGCTGAGTTCAGTCGTTCAATTTTTGGTCGCTCTTTTGTGTTGTTCCATCGATTGTTTGTTTGATTTATTCTCTTCGCTTAAGGCTCCTTCAAGTTATTAACTTGAAACAACAGATTTTTTTGATGCAGATTTGTCCAGAAGGTTAACTTTAGTCTGTATGCCAAATTTGGTGACTCTACCTGTAAAGTTGTGGGAGATATACATTTTTCTCCTTTGATGGGGAGGGGTCAAAAATCTGATAATAAACGCGGAAGTTATTCACGAAAGAAGATTAAGTAATGCAGAGCGGGGGGAAGCAGCAGCGCAGTCGCCATTTAAAAAGCCTCGCTATCATTGCAGTGTATGTGAGTGTATATGTAAGTTCACGAAAATGTGTTTCGAAATTTTTGACCTGGGTACAGGAAGTCTCTTAGTCGGGTATACCAGAGCATTCTTACTTATTTTTTAACAAATAACGACAAGAAATAAAAGCTATCTTCGTCGTGCCGAATATGTGTACATACCCTTAAAGGTATGTTTTACATAAAAAAACAAGTAAGAATGCTATAGTCGAGTATACCCGACTACAAAACTCCCTGTACCCAGGTCAAAAATTTCCAAACACAGCACATTATTGATATCCTTCGATAATTTATTTATAATACCAAACCAAACTAAACGTGAATTTTTGTACGCCTTACACCTTAATTTAACTTACCTTTTAAGTTGCTTGTGTTTGTTTTCATACACACAATCACACCTCTCACACCTCTTTATCACATTGTCCTGCCCACTTGGTATTGTGCTCTGCAAGATACATGTAATTTACAG
Source organism: Hirtodrosophila confusa (assembly GCA_035043065.1). NCBI lineage: Eukaryota > Metazoa > Arthropoda > Insecta > Diptera > Drosophilidae > Hirtodrosophila > Hirtodrosophila confusa. The sequence continues at coordinate 87,867 of JAWNNI010000157.1, read as the reverse complement.
CAAATTTGCTTAATCCATAATAAAACGCTACAATTATCACACTTGAAAATCCTAGACAGCCCCTCTTTGCTGGCGATGTTGCTTCCCACTGGGAATTCAACTAACGAGCCATTAAACAATTAAAGCATCGTCAGAACTTACGCAGCCAGCCAGGCAGACAGACAGCCCAACGATGGCCAGCGAAGCATTTGACCAGCCAACCAAATACAAACAACCAAAAACACATATCAGGGACAGTGTGACACGGTGTGCAATCAGTGTGGAAAATGCAGAATGGGGGGATCAGCAACGGGTCGGGGGATATGCCGCTGTTCACCTAAAGCTGAGGCTGCGGCTGCGGCAGAGGCTAAGTGCTGAGCTTCACGCACGCCCATCTCTCCCTCTCTCCCAGGAGCCAACCTCTGTGAATATGCTTCAATTATTATGAGCATTCTATACCGTGCCGCAACTCCCACACATTGCATAAGGGCTATCACTTAACAAAAGCCCAAGCCAACTCCACCCCGTCCTGACTGGTTATTCTTCCCAACAACAACCAGAAATGTAAAAAGGGGCGTAGATGCAGATGCGTAGCAGCCGGGTGAGTGGTAGTAAAGTATGCATACGTAATTAAAAGGAAGCATGCTGGTTTAGTCCAATATTCATATTCCCCTGCTCAATTTTTGAATCAGTTCTATCCAACTCATGACTATGAATGAAGTTTTCAATAGCTAACGAAAAACTAAAGCTCAATAACTATTAATGTAATGCCATTGATAAACAACCGATGATTTTACGGTACCACTGTCAAGGATCTTTAACTATGGATACTACGGAACAATGATGTTAATACAAATTCTATAACTTGATTCGAAGCCTAACTAACGCCTTAGGCGATCGAATTATAGTATATAGTAACACTACGTATTCTCAACTCCGCAATTCCTTTCTCTGGCTTTTTACCGAACTTAGGGAAAAACAAGTAAGAACGTTGCAGTCAGACGCACCCGACTGCAGAATACTCTGTTCCCAGTCCAATATAATTTGGTTATTTGTGAGTTCGGAAAGAGACGCGAAAAAAACAGTAGTCTGTACGCCAAATTTGGTGGCTCTACCTGTACAGGTGTGGGAGATATAGATTTTGCTCCTTTGTGGGGAAGGGGGTGGGGGGTCCAAAAACTTTTGATGCGATCTTAACACTTCATAAATTGAGGATATACACCAACACGTGTACCAAATTTGGTTGCTCTAGCTTAAAGATAAAAAAAATTGCGTTCATACGGACAGACGGACATTTCGCAAACCCAATAGTCTCCGAGATCGATTAGTTCATTCCGACGAACGGATTGTCACACGGACAGACAGACAGAATTTTAAACTTAAGTTCGAACGCCATTTTCTCAAACTGTATGTGTGTCTGTATGTATGAAAGAATTGTAAATGCGCAACGAACCGTTTGCAGATACAGATAAAATAACACACACACCCACTTGCCACTTGCCACTGCCACCACTTATCAACGTCCCGACACCAACCCACCGTAGTTAGAAAGAAGCGTTTAACATGTCCAAACATTTTGTTATTACATACTACTTACTCTTATTGCTCTGCTTGCACCCGTCGTACTCGTTGTCATCGTCTGCGACATCGGCCACGACGGAATCGCATTAAAACCAACCGAGCGAAATATCAAAATTCAACAAAGGCTGAAATATTATCAGCGGATTAAAATCAAATTTTAGAAAAATAAAAGCGGTGGTGACTGATTTCTGCCGGAGCAGGAGCAAAACGAGTGGTAGTATGCTGATACCAAAGCTGATACCGTGGCGGAAACTAGACCAAAGGAAGCTCAGATATACAGACCTGTGTATGTTATGTACTTATAGTGAAGGTGTAGTATTTATTTCTTTATTAAAGTTAGAATTGTTTACAAAACTTAAACTAACTTATTGTCTATAGCGCTGGCTACGTGGCCTTCGGCTGTGTCTATTGTGTAGGTTGTATACATTTTATTTACATTTAAATATTTACCTTTGTATAGTTATTATTAATTTATTTGGTGTTTAATATTTTTTTTAAAGAAAAGTAGGATTTTGTTTAAGTAGTCTGGGTTGAGGTTGGTAAGAATTTCTCTTATATTAATGTTAATGTTTTTAAATATTTCTTGTTTGGTGTGGCTAAAAGTTGGACACGTATTTATGAGGTGTGTGATGGTAATTGGGTTGTTGTCTGGACAGAAAGGGCAGGATGAGAGTGGGGTGTTATTGAGGTAGTGTTGGTGGGTACGGTTGGTGTGGCCTAAGCAGAGTCTTATTATTTTAATTTGGTCAAGTCTGCTGAATTGTGAGCTGTTAAGATAGTCGTGTTTTGTTTATGTTTTGTTTTTATTCCACCGACCCTATAAAGTATATATATTCTTGATCAGTATCAAAATAAATTTGGATTTGGCCATGTCCGTCTGTCTGTCCGTCCGTATGTATGAACGCAAGGATCTCAGCAACTATAAAAGCTAAACACCAAATTTGGAATGTAGGTTCGTGTATAGCAAGCGCATGTCAAGTACATGATACAGTAATAGCTTTGTGATTTAGCATGTATAATACTTTAAGGATATTGCCTTGTGATTTGGCATGTATAATACTTAATCTTCTTAATCGATCGGATCAAAAACACGGATTTTATTCACAAAAGAAGATTCAGTACTTCAGAGCGGGAGGCAAGAAGCAGCACAGCCGCCACCTAAAATGCCTCACTTGCGCTATTGCTTCTGCATATTTGTGTATGTGTGTATACATGTATAACTGTACGAAGATATGATTAAAAGTTGTTGACTTGGGTACAGGGAGTTTCGTATTTGGGTATACTCGTCTAGAGCATTGTTACTTGTTTATACTATGTTCCCGAATTGAAAATAGTATATTGGGTTTGCGAAATGTCCGTCTGTCCGTCTGTCCGTATGAACGCAATTTTTTGACTTTATCTTTAAGCTAGAGCAACCAAACTTAGTACACATGTTGGTGTATATCCTCAATTTATAAAGTGTTGAGATTATTAAATCTTAATTTTGGTAAGTGTAACGTAAAGTCCTTTTACAGGCGAATGCCTGTTTTTCTGCTCTTTGCACTTCGGGGTCTTAGTTGGTCTCCTAATATTCGCTTGCCTTCTTATCGTAGTATACTTTTATTAATAAATCTTCCTTCTCTTTCTGATCGTAGAACCATGCTTGGTGTAATTTTCTTACACAAACTAATAAATGGTGAAATTGATTCTTCCGAATTAATCAGCCAAATTAGTTTTGCAGTTCCGATCAGAAATTCCAGAAACTTTCTCCCTTTTCTCTTCAAGCTTGTAGTACTAATTATGCTATCCATAATCCTTTTCGTGTATTATGTTCTAATTATAACAATTTTTATCATCTAATATGTAATGCTACTTCTATTTCCTTACTTAAAAATGCACTATTATGTTATCTATTAGGCTACATAGTTATTGCTTATTTTTTTATTATCATATATTTACATTTATCTAGAACTAGTATTTATGTTGTACTTATTTATCTGTCCGCGATCTTCGCTACCGCACGTTATGCGGCGTGCCCCTCGGTCGGTTGGGCGGGAAGTGGGTTGCATATTGCCTAGGTCCGCGCGTTAACAAGCCTGTGCTTGGTGTCGTTGGGCCACTTGAATGTACTGCTCGTTTTAGTACATCAACGTCCGCACATTATTATTAACCGATCATTCTTATGTATGTATGTATGTTTGTTCCGACATATGAGTTGACTTTTGACTTTTGTATCCCACATTTGAATAGCTAGAATCGCCAAATTTCATATGAGGACTACTGATAACCTTTAAAAATGGATTTAAAAAAACTGTTGCAACGCTTAATCAGGCCTCTTAAATAAACAAAACTATTACACTGGGAATAGAGAATATAGAAGACGGGAGATTCAGATTGAACGTTCTTACTTGTTGTATCTGTTTTTCTCCTCTGTGCACTGAGTATAAGACCGGGCAACATGCCCAAGCGAATAAGTGAAGAACGAATGAAGGACCTGCACAAAATGGAGAATAGGCCTAGTATATATATCCTCAAAGGCAGTAGTAGGCAAATACTCTTTAATGCTCTGCCTTGCGGGATGAGCATAAATGAGGTGGGGGATGACGACTGGGGCCATGTGGGCTGAAGTAACAATTTAATAAATGGAAAGAGTAAGTGTTCGTTTTTAAAACCCAACTGAGTGGAACAAATAGAAAATCAACATTTCTTCCACTTATTAAGAGCAAAAATTTGATACGTGATTTTTTTGATTAAATCCACGAAAAAATCTGAAAAATGCCGACATAAAAAAGGGCAGTGTTATAACAATTAAAAGCAAATAGGTCGGAATCTCCCGCTATAAATACTCCCTTCGGGAAGAGAACATAAAATTTGTATCTCTAGATACAAAGTCTTAGAAGATATACACACCTGTTTCCATTTTCTAGAATTTTTATTTCAAATAATTTACGATTTTTTATTGCTGTTTTGCAATTAAATACCAACCGTTTTAGTACAACTTTAATAACAACTGGGGGCATTTTGCTTCTCTTCAATTGACAGTTAAAATAATTATTCGGTTTCCAAAATTTGTTTTGGAATAAAGAGTATATTGGGCTAGTGCAGTGCCCATCTCACCGCTTGTCCGACCATATGAACGTATTTTTCCACACTCTTGAAACTAGAGCAACCAAATTTAGTATAAATCCTCCACTGATAAACTGTTTAAGGTCACCCTCCCAAAATCACATAACTACTAGATTTTTAGAGATAGGGTCCCTAACATACAGATCAATTTGCGTACTAAATTTGCCCAAAAAAAAATTATTCTGCTATCGGGTTACCTTACCAAGCCGGTACTTACGGTAAGGTAAGTCCTTACTTATCAGCCTTCATACTTTTTCCTTAATATGGGTATGTTTGTATAGTAGGTTTCATTTTACTATCTCAAAGGGAAAACTTTTCAAGCCACTTATTTCATAGCTTTTATTTTCCGTTTGATCCATTTTTCCCAAAAACAGGACTATACATTCACAAACCTTTATTATTTATATGCCCTGGTTGGTTGGCTTTTGGTTGGTTTTTGAAAAAGAGTATATTATCTATCTATCGTCCGAGCAAGTATCTCAATCCCAAAATCTATGTCGCAGTCTGCCATATGGTACTCACACGCTATAGTAACTGCCGACTGCCCCACATGTGGCAAAATGCCATTTCGTGTGACCCACCCTTTACGATTGACGAAAGTAATCAAATTCAACATAAGGCAAGGGCAAGGCCTGGTATATAAATATATTTTCTTTATTTTAAGAACTTTAAAAAAAATAAGTTTCAAAAACGCTTAATGCCAGAGTTCAGAACTTCATTCTGAACTTTTCAAAAAACTAAAAAAAAACGTCACCAGAACAAAATCATTTCTTGAAGAATATTGAGGCATACATTCATGTTTTCAAATGACTTCGTTAGGTGCAACAAATATTGTCAAGAATAATTTCATACCAACATTTAAAGTAATTGCGGAAATAACGACAGTTGTAATGATTACAAGAATTTTAACTTTACAGCTTTTAATATCCAGATTCAAGGTCAGGTGTACCACAGAGTCGGATCGTTATTGCCATTTACAGATAGTTCACATCAGCTTTTGGAAATTTATTTTCTTGGAAATTCCCATGGGGAAATTAATCAACGTTGTTCTACTTCTCTAAACGTACGAAGAGAAATAATTGCCGTTTTACAAGATTATTTTCATCAGTACAACGAATTGGTGACTTTGTTTAAAACGGCATTAGACGGAATGCCTTCGGATAATCATAGAATTGTCATAAGAGCTGAAAAAACGCCCGCAGGACAGCACACCAGAAGAGACAATGTACCAACAATAGGCGACGTAGCAGTGGTAATCGTTGGCGAAGATTTGAATGAACGCGATATCGTCATGCATCATAGAAATATTTAATTTCAACTTATTTCTGAACTTAATCATAAGAGCTTATGATACTTTGCAATACACGATTTTGTTTTCACAAGGGGAAGACAACTATTAAATTAATAGAAAGATAGTCAAACTTAAATACAAGTAGAGTTGGGAAGCGCGAGCAAAGCCGTGGGGGTTAAAGCTAGTTTGTATATAAACTAATAAGTATAGACTGATTCATATGCATATTACAGACATATGTACATGTAAGTATATAAGAAGGCAACCCTAACGTCATTATACCTCAGAGAGTTGTTCTTTCACATGCCCATGAAAAAAATTCAAGACAAGAAATCAAATCTCAAGAATAATACAAATAAAACCATAATTGCATGTTTTCACACGAGAATCGATAGCAGTTTCCCTCTCCTTGATCTGAGGGTTGCACAGAGGTTGCGATGGCGATGATCTGAACTACTTCTTTTCGAAAGGAAATCAGTAAGTACCCGCTGATTTTGCCTCACGCTGTGTCCGAACCCAGCAACCAGCAAAGATCAAAACGTTCGATCTGCTCAAAAGGTATATCACGTAAAACGACAAATAACAATAAACAAAAGCAGGGTCAGGGCTTTCTCAAGGCAAGTTTTAGTTCTTTAACTTCATATACACATACGCATATCTTTATGTACATAAATTTGTTCCTGGGCATGTACAAAATACATAATCAGCACAGTAAATGGGCATAGAAGTAATATCCAGAACGCTCCCTGAGTTTAGATATTGTTGGCTAAATATCAATTTTATAATTGCGTTCGAGTGATACTTTTGAGTCAAAAGTTTTGGCTTTTGACATACAGAGTAAGCTATTGATATTTATTTATTTGCCACAAAATGTTTATCAGAAAAAATCAGCCACAGCCTCTGTTGATGGTAGGCAAGATACTAACAGTGGTCGACACAATTTTTACGCCCTGTACCCATAAAATGGGTAAAAAGGGAGTACTAAATCTGTGCAAATGTATGTAACAGGCAGAAGGAGACATCTCCGACCCTGTAAAGTATATACATATATTCTTGATCAGTATCAAAAGAGATTTCGATTTGGCCATGTCCGTCTGTCTGTCCGTCCGTATGTATGAACGCAAGGATCTCAGCAACTACAAGAGCTAGAGACACCAAATTTGGAATGTAGGTTCGTGGATAGCGGGAGCAGGTCAAATTGATTTTAGATTTGAGATATCTCCCCCGTTCCCCGCAATTCGATAAAAACGTTTTTTACCAACATCTTTAAAGATATCGCTTTGGAATTTGGCTTGTATAATACTTTGGTCACTCTTAATCTACTGTCCAAAGTTCAAGTCGATCGGATAATAAACACGGAAGTTATTAACGAAAAAAGATTCAGTGCTTCAGCGCAAGGGGAAGAAGAAGCACATCCACCACTTAAAATGCCTCGCTTGCGCTGCGCTCGAGCTGTCGCTCGTGTGTGGCGTCTTTTGTGTATGTGTGTTTGTATGTTTAAGTGTACGTAGATGCGATCGGAAATTTTTAACCTGGGTACAAGGAGTTTTGTAGTCGGGTTTACTCGACCATAGCATTCTTACTTGTTGCTTCAAGATTAATGATCCCTTGTTATAACTGCACTCAGTTTTATTTGGTCACCCTTATATTACTAAATAAAGTTAGGCTCCTCCTCATTAAAACTATAAGTCACCTCTAAAAACTTGTATTTATTTAATTTTTGAAACTATTTCCCTAAGATTTTCACGACATTAAAATGGAAGGAATTTCCTGCAAGAAACAACTTTTGAGTTCTTAAGACATTTCCCATATACTTTACATAGCTAAATATTATATCAAATTTTGTTTAACGGGGTATACATAGTTCCTCTATGTATCAAATATGGACACTGCAAAAAATGTTTGTTTGAAGGGATTTTTTTGCCTTTATCTTTAAGCTAGAGCAACCAAACTTGGTACACATGTTGGTGTATACCCTCAATTTATGAAGTGTCAAGAAACAAACATTTTGACCCCCCTACCCCCTCCCCACAAATGAGTAAAATCTATATCTCCCACACCTGTACAGGTAGAGTCACCAAATTTGGCATACATACTAATGTTGACCCCTGGACAAATCTGCATCAAACATTTTTGGACCCCTCACCCCCTCCCCACAAAGGAGCATTATCTATATCTCCCACACCTGTACATTTCGCGTCTCTTTCGGAACCCACAAATAACCAAATTATATAGGACTGGGAACATAGTATTCTGCAGTCGGTTGCGTCCGACTGCAACGTTCTTACTTGTTTTTATACTCCATTTAACAGTAAATGGCTTGTGCAATGTCCGATTTTCTGTCGACACTATTGGAGCTAGAGTAACCTAATTTTAAACCCGGCCTCGAAATTCGTTAAAAATATATACTATATCTTTCACATTATAGACTAACCATAATTTATGTATGAAGAATTCTAATACATCTCAGCCCAATACAGGGTATAACCTAGTCAAGTAGTCTCAAAAACGGAATACGTATACCTATGCTTGGTTCGGCGGTGTGACAATTTTTGAGTTGCAAGCTCTCGACCCTTCGACCACGTTCTTTCTACGACCTCATGCTGTTCACAGGTTTCGCGGGAATACACAATATGTGAACAGTAATATCGTTCAATTTTTTTGTGTGGAACGGTATGCTGCCAACGCTAACAAAGAAACGTGCACACTTTTTGTTTCTCAGTTTTTATTGTACTTTTATTTTAATATAGGCCTGTTGGTTTCATTTACATATATTTTGAAGGAATCCTTCCTCATAAATGTATGTATGCTTACATCTGTACACATGAACGAGTAGATTACATATCATAATTGGTCTACACAAATTAATTCTTATCGTCGGTGTTGGAAGTTAAATTCATAATATGTATTTATACTTGTACAATTGTATCTCCCGTCCAGTCTAAAACTCATTAGAATTATTAAAAGTGGTGCTGACATATAAAAATCACCCCACAGTCGGAAAATTTTGGAATGCAACTTTTTATACTATGTTCCCGAAGGAAAATAGTATATTGGGTTTGCAAAATGTCCGTCTGTCCGTATGAACGCCATTTTTTTGCCTTTATCTTTAAGGTAGAGCAACCAAACTTGGTACACATGTTGGTGTATATCGTCAATTTATGAAAAGTCGAGATCGACCACAACCGAACCCACAAATACCCAAATTATATAGGACTGGGAACATAGTATTCTGCGTGCGTGCGTCCGACTGCAACATTCTTACTTGTTTATACTCTAGCAGGGTATTATAATTTTGTCTCCAAATGTGTAATGGACAGAAGGAGACGTTTCCGACCCAACAAAGTATATATATTATGAATCAGCATGAATAGCCGAGTCGATATAGCCATGTCCGTCTGTCCGTCTGTTTCTATGCGAACTTAGTAGTCTATCAGTTCTAAAGCTATCGTAATGAAACTTGGCACAGACCCTTCTTTTTGCTGCAGGCAGTACATATGTCAGAACCGGCCTGATCGGACCACTATAACATATAGCTGCCATAGGAATGATCGATCGACAAATATGCTTTTGTATGAAAAGCTTTTTTGTTTATTAATGTATCCTTACCAAACTTTCCGAGTCTCTAGAGAGTTTATACAATCTGGCCAAATTTGGTCAAAATCAGACCACTATATCACTATATCAAACTTTTTGATACACAAATATTTCATTCAAACAAAGTGAGAGTTTTATAATACTTCAAATAGTTTGCTATAATTTGATCGAATCAAGACACAGGAGCAATCAGACAAAAATTAAGTTTTGTATAAAAAACATTGCTGCTAGGGTATATACATAGCTTCGGCACCCGAAGATAGCCGTTCTTTGTTTATTTTTATGTGATTGACTTATTGAGTTGGGACCTCAAGGTGAAATGTGAGAAATATTGTTTGATATCAGATCGGGTTCAATCTCACTTGCAAAGCTCTAAACAAATAAAAGATTTGATGTATACATACATGAAAAATTAAATATATAATCATAATCATAATTGTAGCAGGTGTTTCCCAGCGTCGCCTGAATCAAATCTCTTTCGTAGAATTGCTTCTCGTACACTAACACATCTACACACACACATGCACAAATAAGCACACATACAATCGGCAGTGTAACTGCATTGGCAGCAAGGTTTTCAAGTGGCGGCTGCTTCTCAGACTCTGCCTATCTTTTGCAATCGATCTACGGTAGATGGCGCGCTGCTGGTTGACATCATATGTTTTGAGGGTAAATCTTAAGTATAACGGCCCCGTATAAAGACTGCTTCCAAATATTTGACTTTGGTCACAAACGAAGCGTCTCAAAACGCAAATTCCAGCGGCGGAAACAAGACCTTATTGCCGAAATAATGAAGTGCATGTAAATAAAAGTTGACCAATATGCTAATATCGACACGATAGTTGATCGTTTTAGCGTTGGAAAACATCAAAAATTTACCAGAGTTCCCAGAGTGTTATATACAAAACCGCACAAATTTGAATTTATTCATAATAGCTTAAAATAAAATGTGAATTTATTATTTAATTATGTAAAATGTAATTTGTACTGGGCAGATTTAGTACAAATTATCATTATTATTATTATGTAGCAAGTCGGCCCAGCAGCATGCCCACACATTCATATTCGCATCGATATAATGAAAAGTTATTGATACATGTGGCGGTCGGTTGATATTTGACAGTGCCAACATGTGTGACATGTGAAATTTGGGACTTTTAAATTTTTGGAAATAATTGGTTTACAAATTTTCACTTGAATTAAAAACAGACTTTTACCACTATGTTAGTAGTTCTTAGTATTATTCGTCCAACTTCATCAAAAATATTTTAAACGACTACACCCACCCGTCGGCACGGGCGGGAAATGGGGGTTAAAGTCAAATGAGTGAGATTATTAGTTTAGTTAGATCGGCTTCAAAGTCATGGCTATAGCCCTACACAACAAATCATTAAGCATTTAATGATCCCTCCCACGGGAGGGAAAATTGTGATACGCTTTTTTGTGTATTTCTTACGGTTGACGAAAGTAGTCAAATTCAAAAAGAAGCATCTGTGCCAAGTTTAATCAAGACAGCTCAATCACACGGACATGGCTAGCTCGATTCGGCTATCAATTAATATATACCTTATTTATTATATACCTTACGTGTGGTCGGAAACGTCCTTTTTTACTGCCGAAACTGGGAGCATAACAATACAACATAAATAATGCGACCAAATCTGACTTGGTTGCAACTCCACGCCTGAAAGTATGCAATATCCTTTGCATTATCGCCTTTAGCCGCCTAACGTACAATCAGTAGATGGTCGGTGTCTTGGATAAGGATACTTCACAGAATCTGGTCACCCTGCAGATGTAGATTTGTCGGATATGGAAAATTTAAACAGAAAGCTATATACCCAAGCAGCAATGTTTTTATACAAAAACTCAATTTTCGTCGGATTGTTCCCATGGTAGCTATGGTAATGTGGTCCGATTTTGATAAAATTATAGGAAAACTCTCAAGAGTTTGGATGTAATATTTGAATATACAAAACAGTTTTTCACGGATAGACGGACATCGCTATATGGACTGGGCTATTGATGCTGATTCAGAATATATATGTACATATACTTTGTGGGGTCGGGAACGCCTCCTTCAATGCGTTACACATTTCGAGAAAACTCCCTCTGCTAGGGTATAATAAGCTTGGGCTTGCAGTAGTAGGAAATATCAAGAAATAAAGCAAACAAAAAACAACTTCCACAAGTACGGACAGCTGACAAAAGTTCACACCATGAGTGGCGTGTGGCAAATATTTCGTGGGGGGCTTCGTAAAGCGTGTTTTATAGTCCTAATTCAAGTTTATGGGGTCGCTGCCAAAAACCAACCTAAACAAAATTCGAGTGGCTCAAAGGAAGATCCTCAGGAGGATGTGCAATGCGCCATGGTATATGCGGAATGGGGACCTCGAGCGTGACTTGGGTATACCTATGGTTGGTGACGTATTGCAGCGACAGGCCGAAAACTACCGCCAAAAATTGTCCTCCCACAGGCAGAAGACGCCTGAAAAGACTGCATCCACACGATCTTCCTGCCAGAAGAATTTACTAATCTCATCTTGTAAATATGTAAATAGCAACATAATGTAAGTAATTTGTATGTATCACTATATTATAAGATAGTGACTTTTCTTTATATTAATGTATAATTCGATTAAGCTGCCATGTAGGTAGCAATGTACTAATTTTGAAAGAAAAAAAAAATGTCCTAATGAATCTAACTCAAATTAATATTGGGATTGGCTCAAAAACACAAGCTAGCAATGTTAAGTTAATTGATAGATTTTGCTGAAAGAAGACAATGTAGTCTAATTCCTGTAGTCTATTTCATGCTTATTGAGCGTTTGTGTAAAGGGGTTGCTTGCTACGCCTTACCGTTGCGAACATGGAAAATTCGTACATACTACACAACGACCTTATCATTATAAAAATGTACAGGAATCTACATTAAAATTTTGTGTCTGTAGCTCTTGTAGATTTCCAGACAGACGGACGGGCCGCCTGGACTACTGATGACCTTGTTAAATTCCCCGCCATATTAGAATATATAAATAAGATGGACTAGAAACAGAGTATACTGCGATAGGGAATTTCCGATTGCAACGTTCTTACTTGATTTAATAATAGGATTATACTTTCTTGTCTAATACTCGTATTGCATAAATATATCGATATAAGTGCAATTAAACAAGCAAGATAAATTCTTATTCACTCGCTTTGCCTTTTGACAGGCCACAAACCAAAATAGCACCCACATGAAAACAACAACAAACGGCAAGAAACCAAAAAGGGCAAATCTATATATGGTACATATGTATGTACATCCATACATTTAGGCCGCAAGCGAATTGTGTGGTAAGGACTCGTTTGCCACATTTGCACATGCCATGGCAATATGTATCTACATTAGAGTTGTACCTTGTAGTTCAATTAAATGAATAAGTTCACTCATTAGTTTGGTCGTTCCTTCGCTTGTATAATTTTATTGAGTTCCTTGTCGTTCGTTACTATACTTCTTTCCCAACATTTTATTTGGAACAAGTAAGAATGCTATAGTTGAGTATACCCAACTACAAAACTCCCTGTACCCAGGTCAAAAATTTCCGATCGCATCTTCGTACACTAACACATGCACACACACATACAGAAAGACGTACACGCACGAGCGACAGCGCAAGCTTAGCATTTTAAGTGGTGGCTGTGCTGCTTCTTCCCCCTTCGCTACAGTACTGAATCTTGTCAGTTGAATAACTTCCGTGTTTATTATCCGATCGACTTGAAATTTGGACAGTATATTAAGATTAAAGTATTGTACATGCCAAATCCTAAATCTATATGTTGAAAATTGTTGCTGTAAAACGGCTTTTATCGAATAGCGGGCGGATGAGGCGGAGGTATCTCAAAAGTAAAATAAACTTGACCTGCTCCCGCTATACACGAACCTACATTCCAAATTTGGTGTCTCTAGCTCTTATAGTTACTGAGATCCTTGCGTTCATACATACGGACGGACAGACGGACGGACACGGCCAAATCGAAATCTCTTATGATACTGATCAAGAATATATATACTTTATAGGGTCCGAGATGTCTCGTTCTGCCTGTTACATACATTTGCACATATTTAGTACCCCATTTTTCCCAATTTTATGGGTATAGGGAGTAAAAATAATGTGTTGGGTCTATCCGTTGGCATGAGCGCCATTTTTCGACACCCTTGAAGCTAGAAAATATTGGTATATGGCCTTAGCTTATAAAGTGTAAAGATTTTTCCACGCCCCTCACCGCACCGGCAAAAGCCTGCATCTTCGACAGTTCTCAAATTTTGAATACTACTTACTGTAGACCTCCTTGGCAAATTTGAACCGCTACAGAGAAAATGAGCAAAATCCATATCTCCCGTACATTTATAGCAAGAAACACAAGCACACAATTAACCAACAATATATGCATGTATGTATTTTTATACGTTCCGAAGTGCCTCCTTATGCTGCTGTATACTTGGCCGCTTTTACCTATTTTTAATGGAATCAGGTTATAAAAACTATTTTCACCAGGGAAGAGCAAAGCTTCAAAGATCATACAATACGAAAGCGTGCTTATTTCAAGCGCGCTCCCAATTTTAAGAAAAACAAAAGAGAACGGCTATCTTCGGTGTGCCGAATCTATATACTAGGGTATACTAGGCAGCAATGTTTTTACACAAATCTCAATTTTCGCCACATTTCTCCTATGTGGTCCGATTTAGATAAAATTATAGGAGAATTTTTGAAGTTTACCGACCGATTATTCGTATGGCAGATATATGTTATAGCGGCCGGTTCCGACATATGTTCTGTTTCATTACGATAGCTTTAGTTTGCATAGAAACAGACGGACAGACGGACCAACGGACAGACGGACATGGCTATATCGACTCGGCTATTCATGCTGATTCAGAATATACATATATACTTTGTTGGGTCGAAAACCTCTCCTTCAGGCCATTACACATTGCGATACAAAATTATAATACCCTCTGCTAGGGTATAACAAGCTACCCTTATGCCATTAATCATCTTAGTACTGTATGGTCTTTGGGAACTTGTTCTGGTTAAAAAGTGTGTTAACAGAAATTTGTTTGTACAGTATACATACTGTATTTGAAAATGACCGCTGAGTTCTTACACAAAGTGAAGTTATAGAAAGTGACGTGCATGCTCCGCTTGCCTTCTACACATAACTCCACCTTGTGCGCACATATGCATGTATGTATGTATATTTTTTGCTCAAATCATCGTAGCGACAACCTGTTTAATGTCCATGCGGTATATGACTTTGCTATTTTTCGTTAAGTGAGCAAAATTTCGATAAGTGAGTAACGTAAAGAATACATAAAAAATAGCAGCCGATTCGGCTTAAGCTTTGACACCATTAATCTATTTGAAAATTTCCGCCATGCGCAGTGGGCGAAGCAGAGGAAAGCAAGCGCGGCCGCCGCCTCAAGTGCACTGCCTGTACCAACTGTCAGACGCTGCAGTTAGCATAACTTAGCATAAGTGTGTTCTTACACTCTATTTCAAAGTTTTATTTTGAAAACAGAGTGTATATGGTTTATAATTGCCTTGCAGAGGTTATTATAATTTTATAATAGGCACGATCGTATAAAAAACATACATTCCGTAGCTTAACTTTTCGTATATACAATGCATATTATTATTATATTAAGTTGTAATATCAATATATACTACGTATACAAAATATTCATGATGTTATTTTATCGATTCACTACCTTGCGGGTACTGGGACGCTTATAATAGTAAGGACAGAAATGTTTTCTTTTGTCGGTTGTATACATACACTTGCACGGTATTCCTATATCTTGTTTGGGCATTGTTAGAGGTACAGGGTATAACAATCACGGCCGGGCCAGGATCCTTTCAGCGACCGTAATTTATAACTTTCTGCGCACTTTTTAATTGCTTAAAGACCACAAGAACCTTTTGTGAGTCTCATAATACCAGATCAATGGTGTGAATTCCAAATATTCGCAATGCAATGCGCAATTGTGTGGACTTTAGAAAGAGAACGATAACGTCGGCCCACCCACCCACACTCTCTGAAATGGGACATGGCCTGGCCGAGCGAAGCGGAGAGCACACTCATCCTCAGCCTCAGCATCAGAAACAGCATCTTGTTTATGTCTGTGGATGTAGATGTGGATATGGATGCGGATCCGTCAGTTAGTTGTATAGCACGCTCACGCTCTGTTGTATATCGCAGTCGCTGCTGCCGATGCCTGTTTTTTGTGTGGTAGCCACCTCAAAAGAAGCGCGTTGCAATCCAAATCTAAACCAAGTAAAATAAATAATTGACAGCTGTGCGAATACTTTTATTGTGTGCATACATACGAATGCGTACATAGGCGCACATATCTGTGTATTTGTGGATGTGTACAAACATAAAGACATACATACATATACATATATGTGCATATATCTAGTACATTATATTTATATATGCTTACATGCATACATATGTATATTCTACATACGTAGAATTGCTAAATGTTCAAAATAGAATTCGCGTACACAAAATCGCATGTACATAGATATGTATGTACATACGTACTTGTACACACACATACAATACTCACAAATGTACAAAAGTTTGTTATCTCGGATTTTGTATGCTATGTGTGTTAAAGATACGTTATAAATTTATATTTATGAATTTCTATATACATATACATATGTATGTTTGTTTATGTAGATATTCAAACATACGTACATATGTCTGTACACATGCAGTATATACATATGTACATATATACATACGAATACATATACATACATACATACATACATATGTACATATGTACAAGAATATAAAAGGGAATACTGCATTTTCAGCACTGAACTGAAGTTCAAGAGCACAAAAATTGATTATGATGTTTATAAATGGTTTTAATTGAATACAATAGAGTCAGAGTGATCATTGTGAGTGCTTGTGAGTGAGACTCACATGAATATGAATCGTTTATGCACACACTCGCCCACACTCACCAATGCAGACGAACATACATACATACGTACAATATGTATGTATACACATGTATATATGTACATACATATGTATGCACATACTGTGTTTTGTACGTGCATATGGACATGCATACGTATGTATGTACGTAGCTACATACATACGTAAGTATGTACATCGGTCCGTATGTATGTACATACACATGTACACACAATATTTAAATACACATGTGTTCACCAACACATGGACAAACATTAAAGAATTGCAATTTCAGAGAATAAGCAAGCGCTAACAACTACAACAACGAGAGTCCAAAAAAGGAATAAGTCCAAAAGTGAGTGTGAATATGTATGTAGGTATGTACATGCACACCACATACATATGTACGCATGTATGTACATACATATGTTTGTAACTACGAACATATACATAGAAACACAAGTATGCACACGCAGGAGTTGGGCACGTGTCCAATTTTGTTTTATGACACGAACACGCACGACTTCACACGTCGCGACGTGTTAGTGTTGAAAAACTTGGTTAATTCATTTGATTATAATGCACATACATACATATGTATGTATGTATGAAAGTAAATAATTGCCGAGTATTTTGCAGAAGGTAGTATAGTTAATCTAATTTCACAAACAATATTACATAATAATTCAAATGTAAAATTTAACTAAAATGAAGGACGAAATACCCAATATTAAGCCCATTGGAAAGCTCGTGCGTGTTCGTGTAATGTTGTGCTAGTCGAACTTTTGACGGCGTGTCCATGTTCGTGCTCAAAACATGCAACACGCGCCCATCACTAATACACAAGACCAATCAGATATGAATTCGGGAATAAATCAAAGGAGTGGGATCGTCTTTGCCGTTCTTAAGGTTCTCGATGTTTTCAAATGATTCAACCTGAACAATGCTCAAACGTAGCAATACATTAAAATCAAAATTTAAAACTAAGGTCCGAAAATCACGATATTTCCAGTTATATACATATGTACTACAATATACGTACACATATCTCACAAATATACATATGAACGTATGTATATACTACATATCTCAAAGTGGACAACAAAAATAACAGAATATGCTGAGATTGGAACTGTTAAGTGATTGTGACTGCTGATTGTTAAACTTGGATACGAAATCTGGTGAGTATAAACATGCATATATGTATGTACATACATATGTATGTATGTACATATGCATGTGTATACACATGTATGGGTTCTTGTATGATTTTACTTACATATATGTACATATACTAGCTTACTAGCTTTTTACTCCATGTACCCATAAAATGTGTAAATAGGGAATATTAAATCTTTGCAAATGTATGTATGTATGTACGTGTGTATGTAGCAGGCAGCAGAAGACATCTCCGAAATTTCAGATTTTCTATCCAAAAAACTAGTTTCAGTACTGCCAAGCGGGGGGAAGCAGCAGCACAGCCACCCAGTTGGCAGTGGTTTCCTTCCAGAAGTACTTCTCGTATACAAAATTTTTCACATTGAACTAGTTCCAAAAACCTGCATTCTTTAATTCGCGTTTTTACGTTGACTAACACAATAATCATGTTTTTTGTATAACCTATTTTTGCATGGGGTGGCGTTGTAATTTCAACTTCGTGAAACGCACGGGCTCCGCTTCAAGGTTCCATTCCCGAATTTGACATTAAGAAGGCAAAGGGGCATGTAATGCGGCGTTCGCTGCTCAATGCCTGATGCCAGAAGGCATTCTTGCGGTGATAAACTCTGTATGCCATGCAGCGTTTGTTTCGCAATATATCATGGCAGAAGGCATTCTATAGGTGGCAATTTCTATAAGCATTCTACATACATATGTATATTAAATTTCATGCCATTCCACGGGAAATGACCTTCCAATAATGACACATAATATATAAGGATCATAATTTTATCTTAGTTAACTTTTATTCTGATTTTTGCAATATAATCTAAAAAATACTATTAATAAAACATATTTTTAAAGGTCTTCGTGACATTTGTCGTTGTTTCTCGGCATCGTTGTTGTTGTCATCAACCATTTTTTACTCCCTGTACCCATAAAATAGGTAAAAAGTGGGTACTTAATCTGTGTAAATGTATGTAACAGGCAGACGGAGACATCTGCGACCTTATAAAGTATATATATTCTTGATCAGTATAAAAAAAATCGATTTAGCCGTGTCCGATGTCCAAGCTTGGCAGACTTTTTAATTCATTCATATACATACTTTAGACATTCGTTGGCGACCAAAACCTAATATAAGACCTAAGATACAATCCATGCAATACTTGTCAGTTCTTTGGCAACAAGTATTGGGTTATAAAAACATTCGGAGTTCCGAAGATATCAATTTTGTATACATATTTTATACAAATGCATATATACTATTAAGTCTTAAATTTATTTTTCTCATTTTTAGGCACGAATAATACGAACTTAAAAACTATGGCTTCGCTTGACGGAGCTAATAAGTTGACCAAAAAGCAAAGCAATCCAGAAAATTCTGAATTGTACCGCTGCAACAAGAAATATTCAAGTCGTACACAATCGATCGATTGTCAAAAATTCATTGATGACTCCGACTCTGCGCCCGATTTCGCGAATTTCTTTGTGAATTTCCAAAAAGTTCCTTTCACCCGCGCATGCTGCTATTGCAGTGAACCCAGACGACGACAGATGAAATATAGAAGCTGGGGGTTTCGCTTGTTGGTCGCCCGATGTGCGACTACAGTTTTAATGTCGATGCTTTTTCTTTTAGCATCTGCTCAAGATGTGAATGTTCAACAACCATCGAGAGTCACAAGAAATTCTGTGAGCGGCGATGCAAAAGTCCATTCGTTTAATGAAAGTAGCAACTTCACCTCATCGTCACAACCTTCGTCATCGCCAACCTTTGTAAATGCAAGCTCCGCTCAATCGGAACCCCATGCAGAATACGGAAATCAATCGTTCCTTTCTCAAAACAAGGTCCCAAGCCGACGAAATAATGATGGACTAGAGACGTCAGCAGGTCTGCCTTCTGGTAATCAAGGCGTCAGTTTGAACAGAAATAGTTTGATAAGTGGAGACAATGTGTTGCAACGACAGCTAAGGGAAAAGGCTAAGCAGGATAGCTTAGAATCAATTAAGATGCACATTCTCATGCGATTGAACCTGAAAAAACTTCCAAATATAACTAAACCTATCTCAGTACCAGAAAACATATTGGAAAACTTTTATAAAAACTACAACGCTTCGCTTTTGAAGTCTACATGGCGTCATGACAGTAAAGCCAGTACAGCTCCGCGAACAGGGCTTTATGTCTCTGACGAAATCTTGCACGAACCAGCAAAAACTACACAGAATGTCACAAAAAACATTCAACCAAAACGAAACTCGGAATATGCATCATCAGATTATTTATCCAACGAGAGCTCGTCCTTAGATACACAAGGTGACGATCCCAATGCATTTGAGGAATTTCAATTTATCTATAATATTGGATTTGATGAGCATCAAAGTTTTCCAAATCATAAAACCAGTGATTTTTCCTTTAATGACGATGATGGTGAATATGAGACTATTCTTTCACACACAAGCAGCATTTATGTTTTTCCTGAACGTAAGTATGAGTAAATTAAATGTGTATGCTCTACTCTAATACATATTTAATTAGTTCAAGACTCATAAATCACAAAACGCGATTTTGCAAAAGGCGAGTTTCAAGTTTACCTTCCTCATTGCACTGTTGCTATATAAGCTCAGATTATTAAATCAAATTTGATATTTGATTTTCAAGTTTTATTGTAATTTTTTAAATTACTCAAAAGTATTGCAGGAAAGAAACCAAATTTAACTACAATAATTTTTAGATTTAAAACCGTATTTCATGACTCACTAAATAAATAAAACTATTACTTTCCCATCATATTGTACGTTTTATCTACTATACACGAATACTTTCACTAATTTACAATGTATGTATGTGTATTTACCAATTTTATTACTAACATGAACAAATATTAAAATTCTTTTGTTTTATTCAAGTAGATATATTTAATGTTTATATTCTTATACTATACTCAAGAGCCACATGTGCGACATAGCCGCAAGCCAGACGTTCTTCGTTTTAAACTTGCTACTGGCTATTCTGACATATCATACGTAACACTTCATTTATATCTGCGTGGACTGGATTGGATTAGGGCTCATCAGCCGAAGATAATTGAAGAAATTGCAAATTATCAGAACAAAGATATTGTCGTGGCCATACATCGCGCGATACGTCGAGCTAATAGCACTAATTATACCCATAAGGCGAAAATGTTTGAATTCCGTCACAAAATTCCATCAGGTCTTGGACAATGGGTCAATGTGGACCTTAAACCCTTATTCAGCACAGGAACTACAATAGTTAGTCATGGAACAAATAAAACTCAAGAAATTTTTATAAAAGGTGTCGAGTCATGGATGAAGCCCTTAGTTGTGACGACTGACTATGCTTCACAAAATCCATTGGTAATATTCAAAATAAATATTGTTATTTTTTGCTTTACTAATCGATTTGTTCTTTCAGACAGTTCACATTGAAATTGGATCACGAAAAAAGCATCGCCGAAAACGCAGTATTTTCTTGGACTGCACGGAAAGCGACCACGACATGGGCTGCTGTCGATATCCTCTAAAGGTTAACTTCACGAGTTTCGGATGGCATTTTGTGGTTGCCCCAACCTCATTTGATGCATACTTTTGCAGTGGCGACTGCAGAGTTGGATATTTAGAACACTATACTCATACTCACTTGGCAGCCTTGACAACGTCGGCAACGCCTTGTTGTTCTCCGACTAAAATGAGTTCCTTAAGCTTGTTGTATTTTGACGAAAACCACAACCTGGTGTTGAGTGTTATACCAAATATGTCCGTTGAGGGATGCAGCTGTTCCTAGCCGACAATTTAAATATACATAATGAACAAATTTTTTATATGAAGCGTTTAGATATAAATAAAGTAGTTTAGGTATATAAATACACAGCTAGACACTTACTATTATCCATTGGTACCAATTATATGTGTATGCTTATGCGTATATCTGTACATATGTACATATGTATGCAATGCTGGAACAAAATTTACATCGATCTAGTTTGTATATTATTATGCCCTAAGATGATCTTGTTATTTTATACACTATATTCAAAAAACAAGAAAGAACAGCTATCTGCGGAGCTCCGAAGAACATCGGTCTTACAAAAAAGAATTTCATACAAAACTCAATATTCGTTCAATAGTTCTAATATTGATATTGTGATCCGTTTGGTTGGTATATCTTTGAAACCAAAGAACAAATATTAATTTTTCAGCAAATTATTTCTAAAGCACTATAAGAATTATTGCTCCAATTTTAATTAAATTTGGTCAATATAAAGAGCATTAACTTTAAATCCGTGAGATGGATTTAGATGAAAATCGGGTCAATATATCATAGCTGTCATTGGAACAATGTGCTGAGAATCCAGTCTTTTTATAAAAGCTTGATTTTTTTGTATAGTTTCATCTTCAAGGGAATTTCATCTTCGGCATCACGAAGATAGGTATTCTTTCTTGTTTGTTATTACAATCATTTTTATTGACTTTTTGTTTGGTCCAATTTTATTGTTTAAATAATACACACTTACATAACTACATCGAGCTATCGAAAAGCCTCTTTGTCCCAACAATCTACTTTTTGTGAAATTTCAAAATATTTAAATTTCACCTTACCATGTTTGTCGCTAGTCGAGTTTGGCATTAGTCTTCTTATCTATTTATTATTGGGCATCCTGATATTGCTTATTAAATTATGATTACCTTAGATCTCTTGGTTTGCACACAAATAAATCATAACGAAAGGCTAATGTAATGGTGCGAATAACTGTGGCCTTGTTGGTATTGAAGAATCGCGCAGTTTTCTAAAGCAGCTAACTTAGATGGGACCATGATACAAGCAAATTAAGCCCGAATAGTAAGAGGATTCAATATTACCTTTAGAAGAGGGTATTGATTTTTGGCGACCACTAAATAGCGAAATGTACCTGAATTTAAAGGAATAAATACATATGAATATCGTGTATTTGCCAATGTTTGAATCAACTTGAATGTGTGATGTGCATTTTCGAAATTTAAGCTAATCCAACTCAAGCATTGATATTGATATTATTACTTTAAATTCAAAAAAATGTATCTATTTTGTTTTACAAAAATGGTTAATATACAGGTTAATATACATATCAAAACGTCAATTATAGCGTCTACAGTGAACAGCTGATCGAGAACATGTTTACATTCTGGCGTGGCAACTCTAGGGTAATGTTTCGGTTGAGTCACTGTTTTCCAATAGGCCACTAAAAAATATGGTTATAGTCTCAAAAATTCAGAAGATTTCGATTTCCGGTAGCGGAGGTTGACTATTTTGCAATAATTTTTATTAAAATATTAATTATAAATGGTCCCACACAAGCGAAGCGATTACTGTTTGATGGAAGCTTCGATATGCGTATACAAGTATGCGATGAATATGTAGTGTTGGTAATTATCGCACAATATTTGGTGCTGCCATACCATAAGGCGCGCATATTAGATTTTATAAATTATACTCTAAAGTAAAATTAACTTGCTAAATGTTATATATTGCTTATTCAAAAGAGTATTTTAAAATCAATGTAGTATATTAAAATAACTTGTTTTAAATAATTATAGCTACGAACATACATATTAGTATGTACATACATATGTATGTACATGGATTCAGCTTCATAAAAAAAACCTCGCTGGGCTGATTATCACGAACTGAACCGGAAATCGAAATCTTAATTTATTTCTGAATTTTTGAGACTATAACCATATTTTTTAGTGGCATATTGGAAAACAGTGACTCAACCGAAACAAATAATCAATACCAATGAGATTTTTCCCTATGCATGCTGCGGTCATACAGTCGCGGCGAAGTCAACGATTGTAAACGATGTCTGTATTTCTGTTGTTGTGTGGATGTGGATTTACTTCACTTTATAAAAAATAATATAAATATGTAATTTGTTATCAAAATGTGCTCTAATAACTGTGTTGGCGTTGTTGAGTTGGACTATGTTGTACTAAAGGTGCGTTAAAATTGCATCGAATAAGGCTTTTTCCCACAACATACTTAGCACATATACACACTCGGCAAACAAGCATTTCGCTTCAATTTTGTGTGATAGTGTGTGTATGTGCAGGTATGTGTGTATGTAAAAATTTTCATTTGCCAAAATAATCGATATACACTTGTATATCGATATATCTGAATCGCAAATCGGCGAAGGGCCGAAATATCGAAGCATTTGTCCCTTACGAGTTAAATGAACTGTTTTGATTCTCAAAACATAAATTACATAGTATTACAGTAATTGCCTCATTTATTACAGTTAAATGGTAGTGACATTACATCGTTGTCGACCTATGAAGCGGTTCAAATGTTCCTTCAAGCTAAAGAAACCCTAGTAGTTGAATTATGCCGGAAGAAAAATCCCACGGACAGCCTAAAAAAATCGAATGAAGTCGTTTCTCTTAACAGCGAGCAAGAGGCTGCAATTTGTGCTAAAGTAGAAAATTGTAAAATATCAAATGCTAGAGCAACTTGTGCCTCGACCAATGTTATTGTTAATTCCAATTCGTTGCCATCGCCAACAAAAAATCAAATTATTTTAACTTTGCGTGCATTTAGCAAGAACGTCGCGGATGATGTTGAGCCCTCTACTGTATCAAAGGAGACCCAAACGATAGAGAACTTTTTTGATTTAAACAAAACTCTTGGTTGTTCCGATCACAATGAAGATATAGTGCAAACGATAGCCGACCACTTTATCGAGCAAGAACATCATTTGTTTGAGCAATGTTTAGAACCAGAGATTGACATTGAGGTGAGTCAGTAATATAAAAGATTTCAATCATTTTTGACAAAATATCTGCTCTTACTTTTCTAATTTTTAGGAGGTAACGCTCGTAAAAAGAGATTCAGCTAGTGAACAATTAGGATTAAGTGTTTGCTGCAATGGCTTTTTCAATAACAGTAACAGCGATGATACCGTTAAGCCTGTGATATGCAACGAGGACAGGAACAGTAGTTCAGACTTGATATCAAATGACGCAGATGCCTGTGAGGATGTTTTTATTAGTGATATTCAACCGGCGAGCATTGCCGAGAGAGATGGCCGCCTGAGGCGTGGTGACCAAATTCTTCGCATTAATGGCATGGACATAAAAAGTAAAAAGCATGCAGAAACACAAATATCCAAGAACAGCATGGCTGTGACGTTGCTTGTCAGTCGGATTTTATATCCCGTAAGTAAACAAACTGTAAATACTTATCAGCCTCGTTTCACTGCTAAATATCTTTAAACTATAGGAAGATGATGATGATGATGATGATGATGATGATGATGATGATGATGATGATGATGTAGATAGTAATTTTGAATATGCTAATAGTTTCCTTACTGATGATTACACAAACGTTGTTGACAAATTAGACAAAGTCCTGTTAGCACAACGGCAACCCGTTAATGAACTAGTAACTAATTTTGAGCCGGCGGTTAAACCTATACATCTAAAAACACCAACACCCTCCACCTACCAAAATAATACAGAAATTGTTAAAGCTAAAACTAAAGCCAATTCAAATAGTACTTCCACAGAAAAAGTCACTATTGAAAATTCTAGTAAATCGTCTTGTCATTCAAAACTGCAGTTAGATTGCAATTCGAGCCAAGACATGGCATTCAAACAAATAATAGTTAAAAGCCTTCCCAATACAACGAAGGCGAAAACTGCTGCAATCGCAAACACAAAAACTAAACAATATGATTATGATGAGAGCGAGCATATTTATGAAACTATTCCCGAGGACTCCGAATCCGAGCCCCTTTACTGTTCACCATATCAAAGCTCCAATTATATGACTGCAATGGGATCCTGCTCTTCAGCAGATGTTTTGGAAATGCAGCAGCAAACACAACGAGTAGCTCAATGGCTAGGCATTAAGTCACAGATAAGTCCAAGATCAGTACACACACTAGCTGGCCGTCCAAGCTTGTACAATAGAACACAACATCGAATATCTAATCGTGTATACACACTGCGCAGTGCAGTAACAAAAACGAATAAAAGTGGATCAAGCAGTAGCGGGGTTGGTTACAGTGCTTGTAGGCATATTAATATTGATAACGAAAATCAAATTCATAATATAAATTTACAAGAAGAAGTTGAAAACTCGTCAAGTGCCTATAATACAGGTGGATCAAACAACAGCGCATCTCCTCGCCAAAATGCTTTGAATCTAGACAACGAAACAGGTGCCAACAATCCGATTGCTAACTCTTACCATTGCGCAACGCAACCCATGCAACTACTACAATCTGCATCACAGTCATCCAAAGATACATTCTTAACAAGCCCAATAAGTAGCATGTTGATGGTGCCATTCGGAAAGACCGATCGGATTCTGTGCTCCACCCATGCACATGCTGCTCCTATCGGTATGTTACAATAAAATCTAGTTCCTTAATTTATCCATAACTAAAACAAATTGATATACAATAGAAAGCTCAACTCAAAACAAAACATCTACAGACGAACTGCACCCTTTTACATCCGCGAAGACGGATGCAAAATTAGTGCGACCTAAGTCAACAGAAGAGCAACAAGGTCAATGCCCGCAGTTTAACGCACCAAACTTGAGCCGGTATCACTTTGTCAGTAGTCAAGAGGTCAGTAAACACAGTATAATTTGCTTACCTTCTCCGATTACTGATTTTAAAATTTTGGGATGTTTTTCTAACCTTTTAATGAATAACACAAACAGTATGCATTAGCTCTGCATCTAAAGCTATTCATTTTCAACATAGTTATGTATGTATAAACCAAACAATGCTGATGTATAATTAATAAATTGTTTTTTTCTAATTGCCATAAAAAGCACAGCAGTTCACATTGATTCTTGATTCTTGACTGACGGACATGGTCAAATCGAAATTTCTTTTGATACTGATCAAGAATAGATATAATTTATAGGGTCGGAGATGTCTCCATCTGCCTGTTACATACATTTGCACAGATTTAGTACCCCTTTTGACCCATTTTATGGTTACAGGGAGTAATGATCTAAAACCCAATCCAAAGATGGATTTCAAGAAAGAAGAAGAAAAATGCATATAATTGTAAAGATAGTTGAATGAGACTAGTTTAATATTACCTATTTTGAATAATCAAAATGTAAGTGTTTTCTTTTTCGTCTAATAGGTCGCTAACAAGACTGCTTCAGTACCAAAACCCAGTTCTATATTTCTGACTACCGAGAATGTTTCTGAAGAGATTCCCATGGTATGGAAAGTAAAGCGCCGCCCAGATGGCACTCGATATATTGTCAAGCGCCCAGTGCGTAATCATGTACACATGGGTATTCGTAAAAACATACGCAACAATGAAATAACTACAACAGAGGATGATACAATATCAGAAGTTAAAATCGGCCGTTACTGGACTAAAGAGGAACGTAAACGACATATAGAGCGAGCACGTGAACGGCGCCATCAACAACAATTGCTTCATCAACAACAATTTCCAACATAATAACTACTATCTAGCTCTTATATCCTTCAACCTGTAGAATAAATTTACTTTATGTTATATACATACGTATACATATTCAAAATGCCGGGTTTCAAATGCGACTATGTAACAATTATAAAATAGAGCTCTCCGACTACAACTCGGCAGCATCGGACACATAACGTTTTACTCGTGTATCAAGTGAAATATCGGAAAAACCAAAAATGCAAATTACAAATAATGTTACCAAGCCAGATCTATATAATGGCTTTAAAAAAGTCTTATAAAATCAAAATATTTCTAGCAATATGACACATCTGCAAACAGTAATTCATACCGTTACACACAGAAAATTATCTCCTACATTTGTTTAACTACATATGCATTTATACAGACTTATTAAAATATGTATATACTTTGAGATTGATTAGTCATTTTAATCAAAGGTGTTGGTAGTAAACTAAGTTATAATACATACATAACATTTTATAGCGCTGCAATTAATTATCGGTTACTTACAAAATTCTTTATAGTAGTATCGCATGCATCAGCAGAACAACCTTCATCGAACTCTTGTTGCCATTAATTCGGACAAGATATTCTGTAGCGTATGAATCGGTCGCAAAAGAAGCTACCCCTAACATTAAGTAGTTTATATGTGTATTTACATAGCTAGCGGCCGAGACCTATACCTGGGAATCCTTGATGTACCCCAATTTCTCACCAGTAAGAGCTTTGCCATGAGATCAGTTAATTTGGTCTGCAAACACAGATTACCGACCTTGCAAGCTGATTTGGGTGCGAGACCAGCGTCATAGTTCGCTTTTGACTGCGCTGTACCATCTTGTACAGTTCTTATATTCAAGTCCTTTTCAATGTTCTCATTGCAAATATACCATGGTGCCCCAGTGATGGTTATCAGGATTTTCGATATTAGATTATCAACGTTACTGCTGCTTGCATTTCCTTATATCACAGAGCCATAGATCCAGACTTTGTAGTGTTCAAATTTAATGGAGAGCGGGCATATTAGCTAATGTAGATCTTCAGATTGTGAAATGAGAGTATTGTTTATAGACCACTAGCTGTCCCGGCAAACGTTGTTTTGATGTAACAAAATCAAATGAAAGTCTTACAGTTTTTTCTAAATTAAATTTTATTTAAAGTTACATTAAGCAGGCCACATACAATTGTCCATGGGAAAAACATGGATTTTCCAAGTTCAAATCGCAAAATTTCATCGGTAGAACAGGAGATTTTGAAATTGTTAAAAAGGAAAAAAAATATGAAAATAGGGACACCAATTACAAAATTTTTTACAACAAATTCATTTATGTTATCCATGATTGTTTTCAACGGAGGCCTCTGTTGAATAAATTGCTTGCATTTCTCTGAGAATGGCAAAATAGTTAGCTTCCCAAGGTTGCTTGCATTACCGACATTTACAACCACGGTTTAGAGACCGTAGGTTACGCCATGCGCATGTCCGTTAGTCGCCGTTATTCGGCGCGCGCTTTTGAATTGTATGAAAATCGCTGACTTTTTTGTGTCGTTCCTAGGGCAGGTATTAAATATATTAGTCCGATTTTGATCAAATTTAGTTTAACGCCCGTATAGAAAGAAAACACGGAGAATATTGGCCTTAGGCTCAAAAAACGCGGAAAAAATCCAAGAACCGATTTGAGGTGGGAGAGCTTAACTTTATTGCACAATTAACTAAAAAAATAATAATTAAAGCACGTCCCAAGCGATTGCCGACCCGCTGTTGTATACTAACAGAGCAGGTTTGCGTGCGCCGATAACTTTCTGTTATTAACAGAACGCAGTGCTGGTGATCATGATCATGTGCTGACAGAGTAGTGTTGATAAGTATCGTGAAATAATTGGCGCGAACATACTGTACAATAGTTTGAAAAAATATTTGGGCGCTAAGATTTGAATTTCATAGATTGAGTAAAACTAATTTTATTTAATATCAAAAAATTAAAGTGAATTGCTAAAATTACATTACGCTCTTAATCAATGTCAAAATAAGAAGATTGCAAAATTTCTTGCACTGAAGCACTGAATCTTCTTTCGTGAATAACTTCCGTGTTTATTATCCGAACGACAATTTGGACAGTAGATTAGGAAAGACTAAAGTATTGCACATGCCAAATCCCAAAACTATATCTTGAAAATTGTTACTGTAAAACGGTTTTCATCGATTTGCGGGGTAACGGGGGGAGATATCTGAAATATGAAACAAACTTGATCTGCGTATGGTGTACAGGAACCTACATTCCAAATTTGGTGTCTCTAGTTCTAGTCTAGTCTCTAGTAGTTGCTGATATCGACGCGTTCATACAGACGGACAGACAGACGGACATGGCCAAATCGAAATCTCTTTTGATACTGATCAAGAATATATATACTTTATATGGTCGGAGGTGTCTCCTTCTGCCTGTTACATATGTACATTTGCACAGAATTAGTACCCCCTTTTTACCAATTTTATGGGTACAGGGAGTAATAACAGCTTCTTACCATCCGGGGATGTGTGACGACTAACTTATACTCCTCTTTTTGGTTCCGAATCCCGACCAAATGTAAAAATCGTTGGCGAGATCTGAACAAACGAGTTTAAGATTGTGTGTTCTTCTTTTCGAAGTTAGCAGCCCCACGTTTTGGGCGCCATAAATGATGTAACCGTATCTACAAGTGTGTCAAAGGTGCACGGTAAGTTGGTAGCGGGGTGAGCATGCAAAAGAATCATTGCAGCTCCCGTCCAGAGTGCATCTAGTTCTTCGACCTCCAAGTCGAGAGGATCATAGCGAGTGGGACCCTATGTATTTCCGTAGCTCTTTCGGTGTGGCGTGGGTTGGCTATTCCTTCGACTCCTAGATACATAATCTTATTAAGGATCCCTGCTGAAACTAAAAACAAAAGCGGACACACTTTGACACACTTGTAGATACGGTTACATCATTTATGGCGCCCAAAACGTGGGGCTGCTAACTTCGAAAAGAAGAACACACAATCTTAAACTCGTTTGTTCAGATCTCGCCAACGATTTTTACATTTGGTCGGGATTCGGAACCAAAAAGAGGAGTATAAGTTAGTCGTCACACATCCCCGGATGGTAAGAAGCTGTTATTACTCCCTGTACCCATAAAATTGGTAAAAAGGGGGTACTAATTCTGTGCAAATGTATGTAACAGGCAGAAGGAGACACCTCCGACCATATAAAGTATATATATTCTTGATCAGTATCAAAAAAGATTTCGATTTGGCCATGTCCGTCTGTCTGTCCGTCTGTCCGTCCGTATGTATGAACGCAAGGATCTCAGCAGCTATAAGAGCTTGAGACATCAAATTTGGAATGTAGGTTTGTGTATAGCGGGAGCAGGGCAAGTTTATTTTAAATTTTATATATTTGCCCCCATTCCTCCGCTATTCAATAAAAACCGTTTTACATTAACAATTTTCAAGGTATAGATTTGAGATTTGGCAAGTACAATACTTTAGTCACTCTTAATTTACTGTCCAAATTTCAAGTAGATCGGATAATAAATACAGAAGTTATTCAACAAACAAGATTCAGTACTACAGTGCGGGGTGGGGGGAAGAAGCAGCACAGCCACCCCTTAAAATGCTTCGCTTGCGCTGTTGCTCGTGCGTGTGCGTCTTTGTGTATTTTTATTTTTTTATTTATTTTAAAGATGTAAAAGGTACATATAACAAAGAATAACATAGAGGAAATATAAGAAAATATGACAGTATAAAGACAGTATAAAGTATAAAGAAGATCCGCCCCACGGTACCGCTTGCTAAGCTCTTCTTCGCGGGACGAATGGCTGTCATTTGGTGCTAGACCGCTCCGCCTTCTGTGGCACGTCGGATCCTCTCTCTCCGGCGTAGCTCCTTCAGGATGGTTGCGGCCATGTTGGCTACGGCAGCCCATCCGCTTTCGCTGGCCAGCATGGTTGATACCACGTTGTCCGGGGTGAGCGTGTTGCTGTTAACTGGGACCAGCTCCAGTTCTGATCTAAAAAGCGGACAGTGGAATAGTGCATGCTCTGCGTCTTCAATTTCCCCTTCACCGCAGTGCTCGCAGAACTTGTCGCGTTCGTGATTGAAACGGTGCAGGTAGGCCTTGAAGCAGCCGTGTCCCGTCAATATCTGGGCCAGGTAGAAATCCACCTGACCATGGCGCCGAAGCATCCACGGGCTCAGTTGCGGGATAAGCCGATGCGTCCATCTGCCCTTGGTGCTGTTGTTCAACGCCTCTTGCCAGGCTGCTATCGTCCTTTCACGTGTGGCACGGTTTGTGGCGGTCCCGGTTTGCCTCTCGGCTGCCAGTAGGTTGAGCAGGATCATGCCGGCCACTACTAACGCAACGTCTTCAGAAGCAGTGCGAAAGCATGATGCGATTCTTAGGGCGCAGCGTCTGTACACCGCCTTGCAGCTTCGACCATATGAGGGCATGTTCATTGCTGTGGCCCAGATTGGAGATCCATACAGAATGGTAGAGGTGACTACACCAGCGATCAATTTTCTGCTCCGTTGCTTTGGTCCACGCGTGTTGGCCATAATGCAGCTGATGCCATTCGTCGCAGCGACAGCTTTTTTGCTGGCATACGCTAGGTGGGGTTTAAATGAGAGTCTGTTATCTATCAGTACTCCAAAACTACTTGATGGCCGGTTTGGTGTTGATAAAGGCCGATCCAACGCGCACCACTGCACCCTCGACTTTTTCCCTGCTACCTATTAGCACGGCCTCCGATTTATGTTCGGCGAGCGAAAGTCCATTTTGGGATAGCCACTGAATAATTATGTCTGTTGCCGTGCTGCATTTAGCTGCGGCGACGTCCAGTTTTTTGGCTACGGTTACCACAGCCAGGTCATCCGCGAAGCCAACGAGAGTGTTGCCCTCAGGTAGGCGCAAGCGCAGTACTCCGTCGTACATGGTATTCCAGAGGATCGGCCCAGTGCAGTACTGTTTGGCACCTCCAGCCCACCTCTTGCCTTGGATCGCTTCGGTTGCCAAGTCTACCACCGTTTTAATGGAATCTATTGTGCCGCGGTGTTTTCGGAAAGCAAACTGCAGGTCCGACAATGCGTGCATGGCTGTCAGCTTCCTTTCTAGACGGTTGCATAGGATCCACTCGAAGATTTTTCCTATGGTGTCCAACATGCAGAGGGGGCGGTATGCCGATGGATCTTCGGGGTCTTTGCCAGGCTTGGGTATAAGTACCAATCTCTGGACTTTCCACCTACGTGGGACCATGCGTTCGCGGATACATTGGTTGAACAAGTCAACAAACGTGGTCGGTTGTGCAGCTATGACCGCTTTGATGACGCCGTTCGGTATCGCATCTGGGCCAGGGGATTTACTGTTTTTAATTTTGGCGGCTATTGTGAGCACCTCGTTGGCATCGGTAGGGGCGATGGCCTCGTTGCTCATTGGGCGGTGTCGAGAATCTGCCAGCGCTGGCTGATGCGGGAAAAGCGACCGCACGATGTCATCGAGTATGTTAGAGTGGGTTGGCATTGGCTGCCTGCATAGTTTGCCCATCACCACTTTGTATGCCAACCCGTAAGGTTGGGCGTCTGCAGCGTTGCACATCTCCTGAAAAAGTTTGGCCTTACTCCGTCTGATGGCGATTTTTAACGTCCTTCGGGCTCCTCTCAGCAAACCGGACAAGTGCACGAAGTTCGGTGACGCTCTCGCTCGTTGGCACCTGCGCCTTGCTGCATGACACTCTTTGCGCGCCTTAGCAATCGCCTCGTTCCACCAGGCTGCTGGTCGACGGGTATTGCCTCCATTGTTGACCCTTGGCATTGTGGCATTGCATGCGGAGATTATGTGGTCCGCTATCCCATCGGCCGAGGAGTTGGCGTCGCCGCTGACCAGGCCTTCTACTAGCGGGAGAAGGAGTCCTAAGTTCAGCGAGTTGCTTTTGTAGCCGATATGCCTGAGTTGGTTTGCGGCTCTGCTGCTTCCTGTAGTTGTGATCACTGCCAGGTGGTCGCTGTGAGTATATAGTTCGGATACGAACCAGGTCGATGTACGCGCAATCTCCGGGCTGGCGAACGTAACGTCTATTATTGACTCGCACCCCGCTCTGCTGAACGATCCACTGTTCAATAGGAGGATGTTCAGTGAGGCTAGTGTATCCAGTAGGATTTCCCCTCTTGGAGACGTTCTGCTGCTGCCCCACTCCGTTGCCCAGGCGTTGAAATCGCCAGCGACAAAAACTAAGGACTTGCCACGCGCATCTTGGGCTATATCTTCGATGATCGCCTCGAAGTCCGCGAGTGAAACGCTCGGAGCTATGTAGCAGCTATAAACGTAAATGCTGCCGCATTTTGCTCTTACAAAGCCTCTCCGTGCTCTCCTGTGTGTGAGTTGGTAGGGTTGTCCGCCGCAGCTCCAGATTGCTGCTCCGCCGTCCTCACTTTGATGCCATATTCCCTCGTGTTTGGCTTCGTAGGGCTCGCTGAGGATGGCGAGGTCCGTACGTTGCTCCCGGACTGTTTGAGCTAGCAGATCCTGGGCCGCTCTGCAGTGGTTCAGGTTAAGTTGCAGGAACTTAACCATTTTGTAGGATTCGCTGGGCCTTCTTGAATTCTGGGCAGCTTCTGCTCAGAACACAGTGCATACTATTTTTGGCATCGGCACCTTGCCGGGAGCAGAGTAGGCATATAGGAGCCTTTTGGCACTCCTTCATGGAGTGTCCTGTGCCGCCGCATCTGAAGCACGTCTCTTGGACACTGAGTGGGGACTTCTGCATCTCACTGAGGTGTGGCCAAGGCCCATGCACCTAAAGCAGCGGACTGGCTCTATTTTCCGGCGTATTCGGCAGACAACCAATCCTATGCGGATCTTGCCAACGTTCAGCCACTTCTCCGCCAGATTTGGCTCCAGTCTTAGGGTCGCTATCTGCGTTCCCCTATTGGCTTTCCTCAGCGTGGGGACGGATTCTGTAGGGAAGTCGCTATCCATGTCGACGAGGAACGCTTCCATTACCTCATCTCCAGTAGTGAGCTCGTCTATGTCGCACACTTCAATTTGCACCGTCTCGTGCAGGGCTTTGACCTCAGTTTTGCCTGAGAGCGCGGTCTTCATGGCGGAGTGCAGCTGGATTTCAGGCCTTGCAGGGCGGGCTCCGATTTGACCATCTTGAGGACTTCAGCAAAAGGTGCGCTGCTGGTGAAGCGTACAACGATGGCGTCCGGTCGCTTCTTCCTCCTGATGGGATTTTTTGTACGCACCTCTGTCCACTGTTGTTTCCCTATGTGGGAGTGGGGGCTGGGCTTCCTTCCTTGGGTGGTCCGCGTGTACTCTCATGGTCTAGTCTCTTGTGTATGTGTGTGTGTATGTGCTAGTGTACGAAGATGCGATCGGAAATTTTTGACCTGGGTACAGGGAGTTTTGTAGTTGGGTATACTCAACCATAGCATTCTTACTTGTTTTATACTATGTTCCCGAAAGGAAAATAGTATATTGGGTTTGCACAATGTCCGTCTGTTCGTCTGTCCGTATGAACGCGATTTTTTTCCACTCCTTGAAACTAGAGCAACCAAACTTGGTACACATGTTGGTGTATATCCTCAATTTATGAAGTGTTAAGATCGCGCCCCCACCCCTACCCCCTCCCACACAATAGGAGCAAACCTGTATCTTCCACATTTAGTTAGTTAGTTTTCGACGAATACACGAGCAGCAAAGAGACCTTCCATAGCTGCCGTGACATTTTTTTAACCGAAAGTTCCAGAGCTTTTTCTTGGAAAGGGTGAATAGCAATTGAAGTTGGCTGTGCTACCGAGCAACTCTCAGGCTCTTTCAGCTTAAAAGCTTCTCTAGCTTACAGCTCGATCCCAACAATTAAAGTAAAGGTTGGCACGTTCACAAATTATAACAGCACAAGAAAAACTTACAGCTCAGCTGTTATGTTGGCAGCGCAGGCGACCATTATGTCGCAAAGGATCTGCGATGGAAACTAAAACAAACAAATTAAATGTGTTCTAGCGACCATTACACAGAAGGAAGGTCATTTATGAACAACGTAAATAATAAGGGGCCAAGATGGCTTCCTTGTGGTAGTTAGTTAGATCAGCTTCAAAGTCATTGTGACAGCCCTACACTACAAATCATTAAGCACTTAACTTTACTATTTAGTTTCCTACGCCCATGGGAGGAAAAATTGTGGTACGCTATGTTTGTGTATTTCTTATGGTTAACGAAAGTAGTCAAATTCAACATAATGCATTTTAATCTAAATATTTCGCCGGGAGGCGCTGGGGTTTTACCAGCTATTACATATATATGTACATGTTAAATAATCAAATTTGACGTGTGTCCCATTTTCAGCAGAAAATATTTCTGAACGTCCTAAAATTTATCCTAATTAACATTGAGGATAGGAAGTACTAAAGAAACGTGAAGAAGTTTAGTAGTGAAAGGATTATTGAATTATTTCCACTAATGGCTAATCCAAGCAAGCACTAAGTGTCATTAATACTTGTGGATATATAAAAATTAATTTTATATCAAAAAGAATTCCAAATGTTTGCCACGTCTCACTCGGAAATGTGCAAAATCTATATCTGCCACACCTTTAAGGCTAGTGTGACCAAACTTCACAGACACTGCTGACATACTTTACAGATTTGACAAAAGCAAAGTTTATCCCACACCTCCTCCCAACAAATGAGCAAAATCTATATATCTCTGACACCCTATAACTAGTCACCAGATTTAACATACACAACTTTATTATACCCTCCTTAATGACATTTAAGGGTACAAGGCATAACAAATTTATTGCCCGCAACGCAGATATAGCCAATATGTATGTATTCTTCGATAATAAGCTACATTTATTATTACAATAGAAAAAATAATTATTCACACGGACTTATAATGCATATGAATCATACTTAACAAATTTTTGGAAATAGAAATTATATTATTACAGGTAGTTATTTACAAAAATAAGAATGTGCGTAAATGACAAATTGTATTCGAAATGTACAGATGTGGTATATGGAGTGTATCCGTTGGTTCTTGTGGGAAGCAAATTTGTTTTTAATGCTTAAGAATAATGTATGTTTCATGTTTACGAGATCAGGACACACATACATGCACATGTTTCCTTTATGTACATATAAATATATATATGTCCATACATATTTGTGTGTGTGTATGTATTAATATGTTGGGATATGAATTAATAGATTATCAACAATTTACACCACTGGCGTTCACCCCATTAACAGGAGTAACAAATAATATCATAGTACTTAGAGTAATATACATATACATATGTATGTATACAAATATGGTTTGCTTGTATTTGGTTGTATTGTATATGTATTGTTATATATGTATTTGTTAGGTAGGTATAATGCTGTCTTTTATGTATGAATGTATAACATATCGTTTTATGAATAATGGGCAACCGCCTGATCCTTTTGATGCTTTTAGTTTGTTTGTTTACATGTGGTGTTTACGAGTAGATATTACATTACATATGTATAGTGTATTGTGTGTGTGTGCTACCGTTTGTGCAGCGAGCATCTAAGTACCCATTGTCGGCTCCTGACGTATTTCCGATTTCAGCTTAACGAATTCCTTGGCCACTTCATCGTTATTGCGCTGTGATAGTATTCTTAATATGGTCCAACCTGTCTCATCCATTTCAATTCGCCGCTGCAAAGGCAACCAGCACGCGACCGATCCCTAAGTATAAACGAACATGTTATTATTATGGTGACAATAATGCTTGTTGTGTCGTCTGAAACCTTTTCAGAAATATCCTTTAGAGGTATTACTGCAACTCCTACAAGACGATCGTCTCGGGCGAAGCAGTAGTCCTTGACGCAAATGTGAAGCTCAAAGAAATCCAGTTGCTCTTCATTACCAATGGCGCTGAAATGTTATGTACATGGCTTTAGTGAGATCACAGGGAATAAAATGTTATAAACATTACTTACAAACTAAACGATTCGTTATACTTCGGGGACCAGTTATTTGACTTTGATTTGGTAGCAAATTTTCTCTTCTTATCCTGAAGGTGGGGTCCAATCAGATTTATGTCCACAAATGGTCTAAACATACCAGAAGGTATTTGCCACTTCAAATCATTGGCAGCCACAACTGAGAAAATTAATAAGGATTTGCAAAGTTAGCCTATCAATTAAACTTACTAAAGTAGATATAGTGTAAGTAAATGTCAAAATTTGGAAACAAAAATTTAAATAATTTTGACTGCCACTTAAGGTTCTCTAAACCCTATGTGATTGTCCTATTGTGTAAAAAAATTTCGGCTTATGCTTGAAGTAAGTACATTTTTCAGAGTTTCAATTATTTTTCACCTTTAACGTTCACTTTGTGTTCTCCAGTGCCAGGATGTGAAAATAGGTCTATTTGCACTGAAATTTCACCAACACTTTCTTCTGCGTTTTCTGGGTCAACTAAATATTTGAAAGAAATTATTTGGTTTGACTGCGCATTAATTGATTCTAAAAGTAAGCAGAAACTCACCTTCATGAACCTGACTTGAAATAAAAGTTTTAATTAAAGTATCTGTCATTTGTGTATACAAGCTCAGTGCATAACGCAAGCTCTGTAGCTCTGAAGACTTTTCTAGAAACGTCTTTTTCAATCCATTACCACCGGCATGGAAGTATTGTTTTATTGTATCTAAGGCAACATCAAGAACGGCACATTGTTTAGGGGACAGATTCTTTTCAACTTCTTTTGATATGTCCATAACACCGCTTAGGGCACTTTTGACGTCCTGCTTTCCTGCCATATGCGACTTAAACAAACGACCCATGTCTTCTATTTTTGCATTTGAAGCCAAATTCTTAGCATTATCCGTAAGATGCTTGAACATCATCTAATTATATAAAAATAATAATAATATAAGAGGATTATATAATTCACATAAATTGATATTTAGAACTAAGTAACTACACACACAAATTCCGCATACAGGGTAAAACAATTCCAACTTACAGTTTTGTCATTCATTGGTGGCAACACAATAGTTTTTTCCAAAATTCGCATAACAATCTTCCAAAGCTCCTTCAGCAATCGTTTAAGTACCGTCTTTTCGCAAGACTGGGCATACAAGGTTAATGATCCATCAAGGAGATCCATTAGCGGTCTGAGCACATCGTCCGCTTCAACGGCAACTGCATTACGTTGGGCCGCCTGATTTCCGGCTGTCAGGTTTCCGCTACCACCCTTAATCGATAGCAACATGTCACCAAGCTCTCGCACCGACTGTGTTATGCGTGGCTCCAAACTACATAGGAACAAATCAGTCTTGGCCATAGAAACCCATGGAATAGTAAAGATTGAAGTTAAGAGGGCCTTACCTTATTGCAAACTGCGAAGCTAAGTCGTCTAGTGCTGAATTAAGGTTCTGTTGAAGTTCTTTTAGAATGTTGGCTGCGTCTTCTTCCAGCTTATCTCCTCCCATGGACTCGAACATCTTTTCTAATTGAACTCTTAACTGCTGTATGTTATTCATGAGAATGCAGGCCTATGATACAAAAAGAGAGAAAGGTAAGGTCAAATCTATTATGCATTACTCATACATACGAGTATAATAATCCATTTGAAAGCTTATCAAAATGAATGGCTACCCAGGAAAACCATCTAAATAATGGAATGTACTCACAATTCGTTCGTCCCTCATATGCTCTGGAAACTCCAT
Organism: Hirtodrosophila confusa; assembly: GCA_035043065.1. Taxonomy (NCBI): domain Eukaryota; kingdom Metazoa; phylum Arthropoda; class Insecta; order Diptera; family Drosophilidae; genus Hirtodrosophila; species Hirtodrosophila confusa. The sequence continues at coordinate 48,978 of JAWNNI010000157.1, read as the reverse complement.
TTTCACAATGTCAGCATAGGCAATTAGCACTTTTACGATTGTTTTAGCAAAACGCCTCATGTAACGTTTCCAAATTTCTGGATCTGGACACTCGAGCTTGCTAACAACATCGAAACATTGCGTCAACTGTGTGAAAACGTCGACTACCGAATTTGAGAACAAAGCATGTTCACTGCTCTTTTGGAACTGGATTTGGATAGAATGAAAATGCAATGGAAGAGTAATGAAAGATCGCAAATATCGAAAACTCATTTTGGTTATTAAAACATTCGTAAATATAAAGTGAACACAATAATAGTTATGGCTATACTACAAAAACAGGAAAAGAAAAAGCTATCTACGGCGTGCCGTAGATTAAATACCCTCCACCGATCGTTCTATGGGAACTATATGATATAGTGATCCGATTTTGACCATATTTGGATAGCTTTTCAGGTCACTTACGAGTTTCACTGATTTGACATCAGTTGCATATACATACATATGTATGTAAAAGAGTTCCACCCAAGATGGACTTATACAGTATATAGTAAATCCACCTTGGTTCAACCTGACTGATATCCATATGTATGTATGCACGCATGCAAACACAGAACAGCGCATACATTTATTGTTGCTCTCTAAAGTTGTACCGAATCGTTCAGACTTAGTTCGATTGAACTAATCTTCAAACTGAACGACTGAACTAAGTCCCTGATTGTCGTTCATTCTAGTCATTTGAGTCCCATTCTCGTTCAGTTGCTTATCGTTTATTCTAGTCATTTGAGTCCTATTCTAGTTCAACTGATTTGAATCCCAAACTCTTTCAGTCGTTCATTAGATTCTTTCGTTAGAATTGTTCCTTAGAGTCACACTTTCGATCTCGATTGTCGATTAATCACCATCCAAAACAGTTAGAGTGCGGTTTTGTTTGTTTTTAATTGCACTGATTGCATTGATTGTGAAACGCTCTGATGTGTGGAACCATTTTATAGTTTCTGAAGATGGATATACATACATATATATATATATATAACATATATATATATGTTATACATATATGTATATATATTATACATACAGTCATGGAAAAAATAATAGAAACGACATATGTGTGTGTATACATATGTATATACATACATGTATGTATACAAATGTACTTTCAATAAAATCTCTTAGATCATAAGAATTTGAAATAATTAAATATAAATATAAACAAATATAAGCATATAATCAAATATTTGCGTTAACAAAATACTGAATTAGTTATAAAAATTTTAATATTAGATAAAACTGTTTTGTACATTCAAATCAATTAAATATCAAATCCAATAATTATAAACCATCATTATTATTAGGGGAGAATACTATTAAACATATTTATCTAAACAACACAAAAAATACAGAATTTGCAAAAATTGTCGGGCAATCATCTGGCACTTCATCATATACATGCTTAAACCATTTGGGAATTATAAGCATAAAGAAAATAAAAATAATTTCAATGATCCTAAAAATTAATATTATGTATATAAATAATAAAAATATATATCAAATCCAATAATTATTAACCATCATTATTATTAGGGGAGAATACTATTAAACATATTTATCTAAACAACACAAAAAATACAGAATTTGCAAAAATTGTAGGGCAATCATCTGGCAGTTCATCATATAGATGCTAAAACCATTAGGGAATTATAAGCATAAAGAAAATAAAAACAATTTCAATGATCCTAAAAAATATTATTTTCCTACATTTATACATCTTAAACATATACATAATAATAAAAATAATATTAAATAAAAATCAAATCCAATAACTATTAACGAACATTATTATTAGGGGAGAATACTATTAAACATATTTATTTAAACCACACAAAAAAAAACACAATTCAAACAAGTAAGAATGCTATAGTCGAGTATACCCGACTACGTAACTCCCTGTACCCAGGTCTAAAACATTCAATCACATCTACGTCCAACTTGCACATACATACACACATACACAAAGACGCACAGACACACTGGCGGCAAAAGCGACAGCGCAAGCGAGGCAATTTAATTGGTGGCTGTGCTTCTTCTTCCCTCCTCTCGCTGCATCACTGAATCTTCTTTCGTGAATAACTTCCGTGTTTATTATCCGATCGACTTGAAATTTGGACAGTATATTAAGAGAGACTAAAGTATTGTACATGCCAAATCTTAAAGCTATATCTTGAAAATTGTTACTGTAAAACGGTTTTAATCGATTTGCGGGGGAACGGGGGAGATATCTGAAATATGAAACAAACTTGATCTGCGTATGCTATACAGGAACCTACATTTCAAATTTGGTGTCTCTAGCTCTTGTAGTTGCTGAGATCGACGCGTTCATACGGACAGACGGACAGACGGACAGACGGACAGACGGACAGACGGACAGACAGACGGACATGGCCAAATCGAAATCTCTTTTGATACTGATCAAGAATATATATACTTTATAGGGTCGGAGATGTCTCCTTCTGTCTGTTACATACATTTGCACAGATGTAATACCCCCTTTTTACCCATTTTATGGGTACAGGGAGTAAAAATGTAGGGCAAACATCTGGCAGTTCATCATATACATGCTAAAACCATTTGGGAATTATAAGCATACAGAAAATAAAAATAATTTTAATGATCCTAAAAAATAATATAATAATTCAAATTAAGCAATGTGGCATAATACAAATAAATAACGTAACAAGTACAGTAGAAGCAATACATCCATGGAATATAGAAATATTGTTAAACAAAACCACTACTTCTAATCCTTTAAATGAAATAAGCCACATGAGTAAAGAAATTAATTATTACATAAAAAAATTATGTAGACAAGAAATTATTTTATACACTATAATCATTATAAATATATTAATAACCGCCTTATGCATACTTCCGAAGTCGAGGACGTACTTCAGTCAAGGAAAAGGGGAGTAACATAGTTATAGAACTTGATACCCGATGTCCCGGGATTCAAATCAGTTGAACGATAATGGGACTCAAATTACATATATGAACGATAAGCAACTGAACGATGGGACTCAAATGACTCGAATGATTAGAATGAACGACAATGGGACTCAAATGACTCAAGTGAATGATTAGTTCGTTCAGTGAAAAATGAACTACTGAACTAAATCAGTGAATTGAACTAGAAAGTGCAACTCTATTGCTCTTGACTCGGCGTTCGCTAAGCATCTGCGAACTTGGTGGGATCTGCCGCTGCGCTGCGCTCAATCTCACGACTCGAAGCGGCAGGTCCCACCCAAACAAATACGAAGCGTATGGGACCTGCCGCGTTGAAAATTTTTGGTGAAAAAGTTGCCCAAAGACTGGCAACTCTATTTGTTGTATACTTGATGATCAAACTTAAAAGAAAGAGTCTGATGTGTGTAAAATGTGCAGGCAGCCATATTTAGATATGGATTTGTAGGCTAAAATGCATGGTCACACTTATTGTAATAGTGCGCAAAAATAGATAAATAAGTAAATATGAAGAGACGTGTGACCCTTTAACTATTGTTGTTGTCTTACAGTGTTTAGTAGTGCTTTTAAACTTATAATTTTCCATGGCTGTTAGCCATGTTTTTGTTTTTATACATTCTTTAAATTTATTTCACGTGTATCGATCATTTTAGTCGAATAGAAAATAGATAATCGATATCTTACAAGATTAGCGGCGATATTCAAGCCCCTTTACAGTTGTTATTGTATATTGGTATACAAGTGCACTTAGAAAAGCAGAAAAACTAAAGCTATGGCCAATAACCAATGGCAAATCGTTAATTTGAGGGGACAGTTAAATGCTGTCAAGCATACAAGCATAGTAAGGAAATGCGAGCAACTCCGCGGGTATAAGCTAGTACCATTAACAAAGCAATTAGATAGATGTGCCAAATAAGCCTTTTTCTGAGGCCAAATGTGATGCTGACCGCACAACCATAGACTCTTCGGCAAAAAAGCCGAACTCCCACAACCCCAGTCGGGTTGCCAGCTCAGCAAAAACAAAAAAGCCGAGCTACTTACGCCTCTGCTCCGAACAAATATTTAGTCTTGGATCGACACCAGAACGATGAGCACGGCTTATGTCGCTTGCGCTCTTATTTCGTTTCTATGTGTGGGTTCAAGTACGCACATGCGCTTGCTTCTTAGTATGCGTGAGCAATGAAAAAATGCAACAGCGCATGGCAATATGAAATCTGAATTCAGAAATGGAAATGGAAGCGACCAAGCGCACAACACATGCCCTGTTATCTGCACATAGGTTGATTTTGTCGGCATTGGAATTCATGATGCTGTGGCGGTGTGGATAGAGTGCTTGTTTGAAAAGTGGCTTTTTGCAGGTTCGATCCCCAGTTGATCCATTTTTTTGATAATGGAAAGCAATATTTATTTTTTATTTTCTTTTGATTTTCTAATATTTTTTAAATGTTATTATTATTTTTTTAGACCAGTTATTATCTAATAAATTACATTGGCTAATTATAATAAATTTATCCTCTTCGGTGGCAGCTCACAGCTGACCGAAAGTATGTGAGATGTATTTAATGTGTACACTTGCATATGTTGTTGTTGCCAATGCAAGTGTTTGGAAGGTTTTGTGGACGATGGCATTGAAAAATCAGATGTTTTGTGCAAGCAGATTTGTGTTTTCATGGTGAGGGGACTATACGAGAATTGGAAATTTGTTTTAAGCTATTTCGCAACATCCACTGGACTCTGCCTCAAAATTAAACGCATTGAATAGAACAGAAGCAGAAAAGCGCGGTCGATCAAAAGCGCGGTCAAATATAGTGTGAGAAGAAAACAAAAATCAAAACAAAAGAGAAAATTGTCGCGCCCTTAAATCAGACAGTAATCAATTGTGGAACCTGATTGTCCACGAATAAATATCAGGTCGCCTGCAACGTCACTACTTGTCCTACCGTTGAGTATCGTGAGCTTAAGTGCTTCGCACATTTCTATCAGTTTCCGTCCACTGCCATCCAGAGCTCGGTCCTTAGACGTCCTGCTGAGTGTTGCATATCAACTATAAGACTCATCACTCTCGGCAAATGCTTGCTGCGACCCTATTCGAGCGTTTAGGTCCCCAATTACCATTATACATATTTTCAAGTTGAGTCTGTTGCAGAAATTCGAATAATGCTCCATAGTCGTTTGCCCAATTATTACAGTTCAAATATGTAAGTATAACCGAAAATGTGTCCAAGCCTGTGTGTATTTTAATAATTTTCATGTCCATTCTGGTGTCAAAAGTGCATGGTACGCCAAACGCTTGCTTGACCCCATATACATAGTTCTCCTCCACTTGCTTTGCATCTGATCGACGTTCTAGTTGCCGGAGTCCCTTGAAGGATATGTAGTGAGAAATAGGTATTGTACTATTCCATGTCTTTTCCAATAAACGTTTCGTATAGCAGAAAAATATTTAAAAGGCTAAAAAATTGTTTATGTATAGATTTGCCTTTGAATCCAGCTATATTATAAGTTATTATCTTTATATTATGCGATATATTGATATTAATATAATCAGTTATTAACAGCTTGCCAACCGTTCTCCCCATCTTTCTTAGTTTTTTGGCGGGATTTTTGGCAATAATTTCATCAAAATTTAGGTTGTTCCCAAATAAAGACCCGTAAATTCCTCCCAGGGTTTCAGCGGTCCCGTGTCCATCACACAATATGGTGTTTGCATTGCTCCAGCAAAACCATTTTCCATCCACCTACATCGTATAATTTCTAACCATGACTTTTTTAGAGGCAGCAGGTTTGTGCACACATACTTAAACTCTTCCTGTGGTGACTTGTTGACATTAATGCCTCTTATAATAATGCTCTTCTGTTTTAGTTCGTCTTCCATCCCTGCTAGACGCATGCTTTTCTCAAAACGATCTCGTTTTATTTCCTCAAGTTCCCCTCAGGGCATTATTTTCTTAGGATAGCTGAGTAACCTTTCGACCCATCTCAGCCATCGAACCAGTAAGGACTTCAAAGTTGCGCTTGGTGGGCAGGTTCTGTATACGCTCATCCATTACCGACCCCATCAATTGCATTAGGGCGCTCACGGAAAATTGACCCACTTGAGCTTCTCCTTGCACAATGTTTCTCTCGTTTTCGGACATTCTTCTTTTCGCTGATTGGACATTAGTTGGGGTTGTAGGCGTTGGCGGAGATCTTTGCATCATTTTAAATTTTGCGCCTAAATTCAGCTTAAAAGTATGCCTTATAAAAAAATTCCTTTATTGACTCGCGTTGATCAATACTGCTTTACACGTCTGCCTACTCTGCGATCATTAGCTGTTGTTTTGTTGTGTGTTGCGCCACCCACGCGTCGTGTGAAATACTAATCGGACTATTTTGCGGTTTCTCCCACCTTTTTCCAATTTCACTCACCCGCTGAGTTATTTTGGGTGATTATTTCTGCTGCCGGAACTTCTAAACTTCCAAATTGGGCGACCCTGCCGAAAAGTTCAGGTTGACCGTAAGTAGGCTGCCTAACGCGTCCAGCTGGTATAAGCTTGGGCTATTTTTTGTTGCAGGTGCCTCAGATTTAGTCATTGTCCGTGAAGCCGATACAAACACGTCCAGCGCTTACAAGTGTCACTTAAATCTTATGTTCCATTATGCTATACACTTTTCTGTGGAACTTAAGACTTAAAAATGGCTTGTATATAAAATACTTTCAGATGTTGCCCGGCTTCTTGTTCTTTCTTGTTACGTAAAATTCGGCATCTCATATTTATCCCGCAACTACTACAGTTAAGCAGGAGTAGTAATGTTAAATGATTAAGAATTACTGACGCAGCAGCTGCCGCTTATTTTTCACCCACTGCCGGACTGACATTGTACAAAATTATTTCAGAGTGCCACTTTACTATAAATAGGAAGCTACTGAAAGAACTGCAAATTTTTAGCTTCTACCTGCCTTCCGGTGAGTCGCCAATCAGTAGTCAGGTTAAAGAGTTTAATACATTTAGATATAGTTTTCAAAACTCACAACTTCTTATGTAAACAATATGTAATGCCTGAAAAACTTTATTGCGTATGTTTATTGGCCATGGCCAATCAGACTAAATCGAAGATTCATTATGTTTTATACCAACTGATTTAATTTGGTTAGAGCCACACCACTATGACAAATATATAGAAGCAAGTATTTTGTTTGAAATATATACATACATGTGCAATCTTTTTAGAACTGATAGTGCATCAATGCAATATTTTGTTAATGAATTTTCTTGTTAAGTTGAGCTTACCCCGTCCTTTTTGTCACGGTTAAATGCACCATGTAGGTACTCTAACGACACATCGTCGTTCTCATTCAACCATTGCATTACGAATGGTTCAAACCAGGCTGGATACTCTGGTACAGCCCCTTTATATGGCGGTACCTCTTTCACATAGTTGCTATATAGCCATTTAACACGAAAGTGTAAGTTCATATACGCTGAAGATTTGCAAAGTCTATGCTGTTCATGCTCCTCGAGAGCGTATTTCATGTCTACGGCGAATAGTCCCCACATAGTAGCAGCCGATAACTAAAAACAAGGTGTTTTAGCGCGAATTAAAATGTAAAACAATTGAATTCCATGGGAAAGGTTTGAAAACACAAATGAGGCATTACCTGTCCAATATTCAATTCTTGGGGGAACTGATTAAGTACTGTCCCATAACTGTTTTTGTCTTCATCAATAACAGAAACAATCAAGGCAATTAGCTTATGCCAGAAGTCCACGCTGTCTAGTTTTGGTCCATGGTCATCGGTATCACGTTTCGCCTCGTTTGGATCCACCTAAGAGAACAAAATAATTGGGTTAATACTGATGTAAATATTTATATTTGCGATCCCGGTATGTACCAACCTGAAACTCCCTGTTGTAGAGTTCGTAACAGTTTTCAAAAAGGAATTGATAGGTGGATCTAAGACAAGCTTTTACGCAATCCTTGACAACTGTACTTGCTCTTGGTGGACTGGAGAGCTCCTGAACCTATTAAGTAGAAAAAGTAATGATATCATAATATCTACAAAATACTCTGTTTCAAGTTTGGTATAATTTGCTTTTTTGTGGGGTCAGAAAGGGACGTGCAATAAACAGTAGTCTGTAGTAGTCTGTCACAAATTTGGTGAGTCTACCTGTACAGGTGTAGGAGAAATAGATTTCGCTCATTTGCGAAAGAAGAGGTAGAGGTAGGGTTGGCGAAAGGTGACAATTTATAAATTGAGGGTATAACCAACATGTGTACCAAGTTCTTCATTGTGTTCACACGTACAGACGGACAGATGACAGATGCCCATTGCACCACCTCGATATACTCCTTATATCTATGTACATACATATATGGATCTACATCTATCTATCTTTCTTTCTATATATATCTAAAAGAGTTAAACTTGACTGACTGACTGGTGACATTTGGGTAGCCCAAACGGTAGAAGCTAGAAACTTGCCGAAAAAAATAGTTAAATATATATCGGGCAGTATAAGAAAATTGTATGAAAATCTCGGTATCCGCCAGCTGCTGCATAACAACGTGAAAGTGCAAAAGAGATAAAAAATATCTCTCTCAAATCGCTCTCTCGGCCTTAAAACTTAAAAGTGCGACTGAAATCGCCATATTGCTTATGTCCCTCAAACTCTGCCTAGCTTTGCAATCGATCTACGGTAGATGGCGCGATGCTGCTGACATGTGTTTGGCGGGTAGCGCCCCCATATAAAGACTTCGTCAAAATGTCTGACTTTGTTCTTCAACGACGCAGCTCAAAATTAGAAAGCAAATTCTGTCAGCGGAACAAGACTATTGTCCAAATAATGAAATTAATGCAAATAAAAGTTGATCGATATGCGTATATCAACACGATAGTTGATTGTTTTAGTGTTGGAAATTATGAAAAATTTAGAGTTGCCAAGCTGTTAGATTTAAACCGCAAAAATTTGAACAGTATCAACATATGATAACATTGCCGGTAAATTTGGGACTTTTGAATTTTTGCTGACTGCGAGAATGTGAGAAATGTGAGATTGTGCTATATTTCAACAACGGGAATAATTGTTCTATAAATGTTCACTTGAATTAAATACAGACTTTTTCACACCTTTCCGCTATTTTCTGGATTTTAGTATTATTCTTCCCGTCGACACGGGCGGGAATGGGGGTCAAATCTCTTATTTGTTTAGCTATATCGACATCAAAACTATAGTCACAGCCCTACAAGACAAATCAATCTCAACTATTTAGGAAAGTCTATCCCCACGGGAGGGAAAATTGTGATACGCTACGTTTGTGCATTTCTTACGAAAGTATTCAAATTCAACCTAATGCATTTTAATCTAAATATTCCGCCGGGCAACGCTGGCGTTTTACCAGTTAGTACATATATAAAAGAGTTTGTTTTGACTGACTGACTGGCAATCATCGTATAGTCCAAATCGGAGGAACTAGAGCACTAAAATTTTGACTGTAGTTTCTATCTATGACGAGAGTACACAATAAGAAAAAATTCCACAAGCATGGAAATTCGTGGGAATCTGTTGTATGGAACTGGTTTGTTCCAACTATCCAATTGGCTTCAAACTCATTTTCCCAGTATTGAATTTACAATATATAGTTTTTTCAGAACTTTTTAGACCATTGTACTTTCAGTGTGTTAATTAAACTAAATTTTATTTATTGCTCTAACCGTATTATGCCCCACACGTTATAAATACTCGTATGCATTAATTTGTAAATAACTAACCTTCATGCGAAAAAACGTAATACTGGTCAAAAGATCTACTGTTGACTTGAGATCCATCAGTTTCTCTTGGCTAGAAGCAGGGAAATTATTTCTATACATGGAGAGATCGATTCTGAGCGAATTATGCAGCTGATCAAGCAACTTCACAAACTTTTCCTTCTGCAATAAGCGAGATGGGAAATGTTAATTAAATTATTAAATAAAGCTACCAACAATACTTACCCCAAAGTTGCTAGCCGCAAAGCGATCACTGGCCGAAACAGCCGAAGATGCGGTTGTATGAGCATAATATGCGTTTATATTTGCCAATAGGGTGCTCATCACGGCGGGTACTGCTGGGCATAAATACTTCGCGGAGAGGCAATGAAAATGTGTCATGGCTTGGTAGATGTTTTCGATTCCATAGCGCATTGAGAATTCATCAACGATTTCTTCCGGAATTTCGTCAAAATACAGCTTCCACGCATCGTCTCCTTTTTGTGCGGGCAGCTTGACCTTTTAAAGAATATATGCATGTAAGTACTTTAATGTACTATGTACTATAAACAGGATGCTGAAAGAAATCGCTTACCATGCCGCTATTCTCCTCACATAAATAATGAAAGAGGTTCTCGTGCAGACATGTATATTGCACGTGGTAAGGTGCTACCTTCTCTTCTCCCTTGATCTCAACGGATATGTGCAGTCGTATAGCTCCTGATACGGCTGACTTATCAGTGCGTTTCTCCAAATTGTACCACACATCCATTTCGCCGGATAGGGTTCGGACTTCAATTATCGTCTGTCCAAGGAAATCATCCGACTCTCGTGTTAGCTTTTGCCGTAATTTCGACTTTAGGTCATTATCCTCATCCCATACTCGAACTTTGATGCGATCTGAAGAGTTGTGGCATTCGCTGCACATCCCATGAATAATTGTTACACGAGTCCGCATATATGTATGTATGTGTATTCAGTTAAATACAGTATATAAATTCATTTACATCAAATACATAATTTTGTGTCTTAGATACCTACACGCATATTTAAAAATGTATGTAAGGTCCTAAGATCAACTACAATACATATAATATATACTGTATAAGTATGTGTACATGCATGAAAATGCCGCAATATACATACATACATGAATGGGTGTATGTATATGTATATTTGCAAACATTGTGCGTAAAAAGTATATTGGAACAAAAACCAACAAAAAATGAAAGGAAATTTTTTATAAAAAACCTGCAGAAAGGCCCTTTAATAGTACATACTATCGTACTCATATAGTATGTAAGTACATATGTGCATAATTGAAGTTAGGTGTCTATACAATAAAGGCTATATTTCCAATATTGTGGTCTTAATCGACGTGTGGGACTGCGCGAGCAAACAAACTTTATCTGCGTATACGAGCAATTACATACAGTAAATACATACATACATACATACATACATACATACATACATATGCGAGAATTCCATATTTAAGCGCAGCAATTGCGAATGCATTTGTTTGTAAACAAACAGTTCGGCCACGAACTAAAGAACATTAATTCCCACCACCTTAATCGAAAATGTTTCGTTACAAATACATTCTAGTTTTTCCATAAGTCACATGAAATTCTTCCACCTGTTTACCAAAATTCTGGATATGCCAGGGGAATATAAGGGTATAAGCATATGAATCGATTAATATGTATGTATTCCGATAAGAATATAAATAGATAAGGTAAACACTATTTGATAATATACATATTTATGTACACATATATGTATACATATCTAATTAAAGTTTTGTAAATAGATCACCAGAATTTCTTATATGTATATTTGTCTATTACTTAACAGAGAACACATACTTACGAGGTAGTCTTGTAAAAATCATTATGTGCATTTCTCCTCAACCCAAAAGATCACATACATACATACATACATACATGCATCTGAGCTTACTTAATTAATTCCATACACCAATAAATATACATGTATGTACATATATATATTTTTATATACATATGTACATATATAGTTAAATACATATTGTACATGAACGTACTACAAAGTGCAAATGCAAGTACAGTGCACCCAGCAAACAATTTTTTCCATCAGCGTCTTTTTCCATCGCTTTCAAGACACTTCTGAAGAATAGAAAACTTTTCGCATGGAGAATAGAAAGGGTTATTTTGATCTTGTTGTCTGAATTATGTGCAATCACCAAATTCATTATTTAACAGTTAATAGTTCGTAATAAATATATGTACATATGTACACATTCTGTATTTGCAATTTGCCAATGTATCCTCTAACTGTGCTTTAACGCATCACAGTACTTTATTCCTGGCGATGGAGAAAGAAAGATATGCAGGGTACGTATGTATATACATATGTACATACATGTGTATGTATGTATGTACGCATGCTTATATGTATGTATGTACATATATATATGGTATGTATGTATGTATCACGAAGAAAATTGGTTATAGCTATACTACTTTAGGCAGAAAACCGCAGAGTGCAGAGAGAGAAAATTGTATGGCTCTCAAAAAGTATGATATTTACATACATACATACATATGTAAGAAACCACATACATATGTATGCATGTATATATGTAAGAAACCACATACATATGTATGCATGTATATCCGTATCTATGTATGTATATACATATGCATACATATAAAGAACGTAGAGAAGCATATGCACACAGATAGAAATCAGTGTGCCAGGGCAGAGTGAAAGAGTTAAGGAAACGATACGTTATAGATAGAGAGAAAAATACAATAGTAAGGAATATGCAGATAGTGCGTGTATAGTAGTATTTACTATTCGTGTGGGTGTACATACAATGCAATATTCGATTGTTAGATAGTGTACGTATACGAGTTACATACATACAGTTACATACACATAGAACACAAAGAAAGCGGAAGAAACGTTGAAAATACTCACAAGTGAAACTTCTCGTTCCACACAGGGTTTAGTTCCTGGGGCATTGTGCGCGTTCGTTTTTTCACCTTGCTAACCTGCACCGTCACATATGGATCACTCGTACCGCTTTTATCCTTCGCTATCAGGCCTTGAGCACAAATCACTGCACAGTTCATCCGATCAGTTGATATTTGGCATTTCATTCGTTTCAACACCAGAACCCCCAAAAATTTCCATGTTGGTAGTATTAAATCCGATCGGGTTTTGTTTTGACCGACCATCAAATTGAGGAGGTCCCATGTGTTATTGATTTTGTATCGTATTGTGTTGTGTTGTGTTGGGTGAACAGATAGATGTACACATGTAAAAATTTGGATCAAGGCAGTGCGTTTGTCAGGATTTATTAAGGATGGATAGGATAAGATACAGAAGATTATTGGAAGAGAGTGTTAGTCATTATTATTTTGTTAGGGAAATTTGCAAATGATGAAAATGGCAAAAATTGGACACCATAGCGTAAATAAAACATGTGTGCATATGTTTGTGTATGTGTTTGTGCATGGAATTTGATGTTTTAGTTAGTGTTCAATTTTGGTGTCAAAGGTAAGTGGGTAAAATTTTGTTTTGTCAAGGTTTGAAACGAAGATAACCGTGAGATTTGTATGTGCATTGCAATATACGATATTCCAATTGAATTAATTAGATTTATTGTTGTTCAGTTTTGTTTATCAAGGGAGAAAGAAGAAGAGAAAAAACGGAAGTTTTTATTTTTATTAAGTGCTCTTTTTTAATCAGCTCGACATAAAAGTGATCTGGCTATCACATTGAATGATACTGCCTAGTATCACTTTTACTACTTGTAAGTTAAAAAATTGCAACGGCACAAATATCGTGTGAAAATTGTTATGTAGTATTTACAAACATATTTACGCATTTACAGCAACAAACAAATTAGAACTCAAAAGGTAAGTCTTCGAAAAACATAAACAAATAGAACAAATAATGGTAAGTAAGTATTTTTGACAGGACAGCTGTTTAAATTTTGTTGCATGTAGTAGTAGTAGTACGAGTATGTAGGACATGTACCCATACACATGATTCGAGTACATTACAATTGGGGACAGAAACATTCCGATAGTAATACACATAAACTAGATAACTGAAAAATGTTATCCTCGGGCCTCCGAAGTACATAGCCGTGGCAAAAACTTTCTCAGTTAAACTGAAAGCTAATTAATATTGTGTATGAAAAGATCCAATCGATTTTCGATACATATGTACTTAGGGTTTGATTTGATCAAACAAAAGTTTTTGATTGATGATCATTTCTTAGATTGCTCGATTGGTATTGGTATTGAATAAATACATTCAAGTAAATCTTGCTTACGGCTTTTTTAAGAGACGAGAGTAATCAGGGGAAGAACTAAGCAGGCTTGGATTTTGTGCACATTATATTTATGTGCTGTGGGGTGTTTATGGGAGGTGGCATAACCAAACAAGTATAAATATATATACACACGTAGCAGAAAATATACTTATATACGTCCATTGTCAAAGGTTTAAAGCCTGAATAATTTTGAAACCTAACTCATTATTTCAAAGATTCGGTATGCCCTTTGGATGGTGGTAATTTTTGGCTAAAATTGAAATACTACTTATACTATCTTAAAGCTGGCATTGGCAAAATGATTTGTTGTTTGAACAACTTTCAATCAAACCCAGAAATTGCGAGTTGCAAAATAAATTTTACTAAACCAAAATATGGGTATTTTTCAAATTAAAATTGTCCGTCAGTATTACCTTTGGCTTTTGCATCTAGGTTATGACGTCAAAGTTATTTTGTTCCTCAAATAAAATTTCCTTATTGAACGAATTCAACAAGAATTGGGGTGATTCAATCTAGCACAGAACAGTGCATTAACTATTAAATAGTCTGATATATTTTCAGAAGAAATAGAGACGAATTTGAATATACTATCATAAATAAAAAATTGTATGAATTGAGTTCGAAATGGGAACATGAACTCCAAATCGTAAAATCGCAGGAAATTTGACTATGAATTCAGCGTAAATTCAAAAAAAAGTTTAAGGGTCTAACACCTTCTTCAAATTTTTATTGCGTATTTTGAACATGTGGCATGTCTCTGCTGTTGATTTTGTGCATTTGTAAATCTGCGTGAAACTTGAACACAAAAATTAGTCTCACACACAAATTAAGTAATTACAATATAAATAATATGTGTGTATATACATAAGTAGGATTTCTGATGCTGCTTATGTTTAAATTATAATTATCTTACGTCTCTTAACACCAAAAAACACACTTGTTTCATACAAAAAATAACAAAGCGTTTTAGTGACCAGCCAGCTGTTTAAAATTGACCAAAAAACTTGTCACACCTCTAATATAATCAAGTAAAAATAATAAAAGGTAAAGCACGGTCTTATTTCACATGCCATTGTTTCCTTAACAATATGTACAATATATTACACACATATATGTATTTTATGCATATGTAAAACATATGTATGTATCACAGGTTTTAGTGAAAACATTTGCTATAAACGTTTTTATACATTTTGATATTTTTTATTAGTGACTAACACATGAAAAACCAATTACAGCATTCGTGACGAATTTCAAACCATTTTAAAATTTTATTAAAACAGTAAAACGTTGTTCCTAGATGGCTCAAGATGTAAGCATAATAAGCAGCAACATCAGGAATCCCACAAAGATTTATCCATTGGTCTTGTTAATAAAAGGTTTTTGATTTAAGATACTACAAGAGGAAGAATTGAGCAGGCTTGAGATTGTGCATGTTATATTCATGTGTTCTATGGTGTTTGTTGGAGGTGACATAAGCAAAAAAGTAGAATCTATATACATCATTATTAATGATAGCTCCATCACTATCAATTTTATGTTATGCAATTTTTAACATGTCTAAAAATTCAAATTTTCTTTATAAAGGCGCTAAAACGGTCGAAATTCGATAACAATAGTCTACACAGACAAGTATCTGAATCTAGTTCTTAAGACCCCGAACATAAACTTTATTTGCAAATAGGCATTATTTGTTGTATATGATATGGACTACACTATCTTTACTGGTTAATGCTCTAATCATTTGCATCTCGATTATGATTAGAATATATGAAACTGAATAAAATGATATAAACTGCTATCAATACATATGTATGTATGTATATGAATATTAATTTACACTTTGGCTCATACACTTTCTTACAATTGTGCAAAGTAAGCACAAATAAGTACGTACATACATACATACATATAACTTGATTAAGTACTAATGTCAGCACCGAATAAAATAGGGTATATAATCCAATGACACATTTAACGATGCTGTGGACAAAACAAGAAAATGCTGAAGAGTCAGAGATAGAAGTAGAAGTAGAAGTAGAAGTAGAAGTAGAAGTAGAGAATGTAAGAAATGAGACAGCTTACATTGTAAGACAGAGGCAGAATAGGTGCAGAATGTTAACGATGACAAGAGAGTAAGGGGATGGTACTTAATAGAGCGCAGAGAAGAAGAAGAAGAAAGACTATTGAGGATATGCAGTATGGTGCGGCTTACTGTTGGTACCCAGCTTCAGTTAATTGAATTAAAAATAATTCAAGTTCTTGACGAAGTGGGCCCCTGCTTCACTGCTTGAGTTACTTAAGAGCACTCGCTTTATTGATCCATAGAGCGACACACATAAAGTATATTTGAATGACTGGCAGGCATATATGCTGTTTAGATCTGTTTACCAACAGTTAGTTAATAACACGAATTCATACATAAATGTAACAAGTAAGAACGCTATAGTCGAGGCAGCACGACTATAACAAAAAAATGTCCAATTTAAAACAAGTAAGAACGTTGAAGTCGGACGCACCCGACTGCAGAATACTATGTCCCCAGTCCTATATAAGGACTTGGTTATTTGTGGGTTCGGAAAGAGACGCGAAAGAAACAGTAGTTTGTATGCCAAATTTGGTGACTCTACCTGTACAGGTGTGGGAGATATAGATTTTGCTCCTTTGTGGGGGAGGGGGTGGGGGGTCCAAAAATGTTTGGTGCAGATTTATCCAGAAGGTTAACATTAGTCTGTATGCCAAATTTGGTGACTCTACCTGTTATAGGTGTGGGAGATATAAATTTTTCTCCTTTGTGGGGGAGGGGTGGGGAACATAGTATAAAAAGGCAATAGAAACTAGTGAGAACTTATGTTCCTAATTAGGTTACTCTAGCTTCAAGGATGTGAAAATAATTGCGTTCATACGGACCTATAAACAGACAGACTGACAAACATTGTGAAAGCCCAGTATACTATTTTGCAAAAACCGGAAACCGTATATAAACTGTTTTAAATTTCGTGTGTTAACCGAACTTCAGATATGTTTAGCGTAACTTGTCGCTCTAATGCTGAAAAACTATCAACGGCTGTTACTATCGATTGTTTTTTGCCACTTTTGATAGTTTCTAATCGGGCAGTTTTCTGATAGTAAATATAAAATTTAAATATTATCTAACATTTACAGATATTTTATCCCTTGAAATTCCTAATGGTTTCGGAATGTCATTGGAATAATTTTAAGCACGATTGATTCATCTTGTCTTTATATTTTAAAACCTTCTGACAATCTTTGAAAGTATCAATAGCGTGGATGGTATCAATAGCGTGGTCTATCGACTATGAAAACCATCGACTGGTGTCTTAGTTAAAATTGATAAAGGTGGTTGAAAGGATATTTTATTACAATTTAAGAAAAGTAAATTTCTTTATAGCAAAGTAACTAAAACTGGTTATGTTAAAGTCATTTTTCGAAAAAACAAACATTGTTTTTATACCCTACCAGGGTATTATAATTTTGTCTCGAAATGTGTAATGGACCGAAGGAGACATTTGCGACCCAAAAAAGTATATACATTCTGGATCAGCATGAATAGCCGAGTCGATATAGCCATGTCCGTCTGTCCGTCTGTTTCTATGCGAACTAGTCTCTTAGTTTTAAAGTTATCGTAATGAAACTTGGCACAGACCCTTCTTTTTGCTGCAGGCAGTACATATGTCAGAACCGGCCGGATCGGACCACTATAGATGCCATAGGAATGATCGATCGACAAATATGTTTTTGTATGAAAAACTTTTTTGTTTATTAATGTATCCTTATCAAACTCTCCCAAGCCGAGTCTCTAGAGAGTTTTTACAATCTGGCCAAATTTGGTCAAAATCAGACCACTATATCACTATAATAAACTTTTTGGTTATACAAATATTTCATCCAAACTAAGTGAGCGTTTTATAATACTTCAAATAGTTTCCTATAATTTGATCAAAATCGGAGCACATAGGAGCAGTCAGACAAAAATTAAGTTTTGTATAAAAAACATTGCTGCTAGGGTATATAGCTTCGGCACCCGAAGATAGCCGTTCTTTCTTGTTTTTAATTCGTTTTCAGGATCAGCTATGCAACAAATGCTGTTCCACATTGTTATTTACAACATAGTACATGTTTAAGGACATTGTTTTATTTTTTAATTAACGTATATGAATACAGATCAAAGTATTATTTTTTAAGCGTTCGCACTTGCTAGCTACGAGTATCTAGTAATTATGTGTAACTATGTAAGAAACATCTGAAAGGGGTTCATAAAAATCATTTGCAATTAAATGAAAGTGTTTAAGTTATGTTATTATTATTACATTGTAGATAGTTTTGCGGATATGTGTGATTGATAATAAGTTGTTAGAGTTCATAGATATTGACAACTAAAATATATGGGTGATCTTAAAAGCGAAATTTTAGGTTGAAAATAAAACCAAAAATTGTCAATCTTATGATTCAGATCAATTACTTATTTGCATGTACATAAATGTGAAAAAATTATATGAATTATGACAGTGTAAGACATTATTTGAAGTATTGCACTTTAAATTTAGTAAGTGGGTACAAATTTGTATTAGTATTAGGAGAATTAAAATAAATTGTTGCCCTTTTCCGTCTTTGTGAACGGAGGTCTATAAAGCTACGAAAGTATGAATTCCACGCTATTTAGCTTTAATCGTGTTGTTCCTATTGTTAAAATTGTGTCACTTTATTTGGCAATTCTAAAGCATCCATCTTTAAACTACTACAAATTTTCATATCTTAGTGTTTATTGACTCGTATCACCTTAAGTAAGTGGACTACCTTATATCAATATTACTTTTTTTTATACCCTTGCATACCCTTAATTACGTCACGAAATGTATAACGCACCTATGCATTCTTGATCAGTACATATCGCAATTTTTGGTGGGAAACTCTAAGAACAATTATATTTTGAAATGGTCGCCATATATAATAATCAGTTAAAACTTGAATATACCCCACTTTCGTAGCACGCGGGCGATATATCGGAAAACAGTCAATCGGTCCAAAGGAACGATCGTCAAAGAAGAAATGTTATTATAATTTCTCCAACGGTATGAATTCTTTGGCAGCCAAAGATAATTATTCCCTTTGAATACTAAATCTAGAATTTGTCTATATCTTATAGCTATCATTTAACGATTGGTTAAAATTAAATAAAGTTACTTGTTGACAAAATTCTGGCTAAAACCAAGATACCATATCGATATATCGAACATAAAAACAATGTTATTAATATTTCTACAAGGGTTAATGCCTTCGGCAATCCGAAGATAAGTGATTTATACTTTTCCATGCTGCGGATCAACCTTAAAATACTTAGGAGGAAAGTTGTCCTATCTGAATATATGTACAAATAATCAGTACAAGCAATCGAGAAAGTTCTTATGGAATATGAAATGAATGCTACGTTTCACTTTGGCATTTTGCGATAGTGTATATTAAAGTTAACATTAAAGTGGAACAGTAATGGGGTATGGGGAACCACTAACAAAGTAATTAAGAAATATAAAATATACAAAAATTATAAAAGTAAATCGCTAATACCTTATGGCATTGTGTACCTGTAATTGTTAGTTTGCATGACCATTTAGATGTTCCCTCAACAGTTGCGTGCTCAGCCTGTTCTAATGAATCTATGTGTGTATCTGGATCCACACCGAAAGTCATCCTTGAATTAATTTGCAGAATATGTATGATAAGAACTAAGTATGTAAGTACAATGGAACCATTCAATAACTTAATACTAAGGAAGTTATTGGTTTGGCTGCTTGGGCATGGTCTAGGCTGGTGCGCTTACAATCCTTGGTCAACTTAGATTTTGACAATACGACAACCTATGGAACCAACGTAACAATGAAACATTTTCAAGTTCGAAATAAGAAAGGAAAAGTTTCCATCGAAGCTAGTAGGGTTTTTAATACTAAATTAATTACATTATGGCATTAAAGATTACGAACTCGTATTATAATATGTTTAGATTCCGAAAACTCAAAACGTCAATTCAAATTCGAATAAATTCTTGACTGATTGAATCGAAGTCGAAGTGAACGAATCGTCCTTTTAATGTACCTTAAACTGTTATTATTTTAATGTGCACATGATTTCATATAATCATAAAAGATATATGTAGGTGCAATGTTTATTTTTCAGGAACCGCAAATAACAGTTATTAGTTATATTTTAACCTGAAACAAGTAAGAACGTTGCAATCGGAATATACTCAGTTGCCAGTCTGAAGAAAAATCTTAAATTTGTACTCCCTATTAATCTGTGCAAATGTATGTAACAGGCAGAAGAAGACATCTCCGCCCCTATAAAGTGTATATATTCTTGATCAGTATAATAATATACAAAATTTGAAATGTAGGTTCCTGTATACCATACGCAGGTCAAGTTTATTTTGGATCCGAGATATTCCCCCTCACACCCCCGCAATTCGAAAAAACATTTTACAGCAACAACTTAAAGAAATAGATACGGAAGCTATTCAACAAACAACACTGTGGCGGGGGAAAGAAGAAGCGCAGCCACCATTTAAAATGCCTTAGTAGCACTGTTGCTTGTATGTGAGCGTAGCTGTGTTAGAAGTTGTAGACCCGGATACAGGGAGCTTTGTAGTCGGGTATATTTGACTAGAGCATTCTTACTTGTTTTGCTTTTTAGATGTGAACTTACACATTCTGAAATATTTTGTATTTATTGATTGATATTTTACCCATATTGTAATTGTATTGTTTTAATTTGAAAATGCACGCAAGTCTGATAAGCCCACGCAGATACTGAAAAGATTATTAGTATTTGCTAAAATAAAAAACACCAAGAATAATGAATAATAATTCATTCTCGACCCCGAAGGTCCACAATAATACAATGATTATGTAAAATAGGGCTATGGGATTTACTGAGCTTACTAGGCTACGATAAATACTATGTGTTCACGATATACAGATGAACAGGAGCTGACATATTTTTTTTTTATAAAAACATTATGGCTTATATAGTTAATGGTTGAAAAGTTCTAGGATAAGATCAGGTTACCATTTAACAAGACTATCTATCATTGGAGAAATTTAATTAGCATCTCTCCAAGGGGATCAAATCTTCGGCACCCTAAAGAAAGCTGATCTTGTTGTTTTTTGTTGTGTTGTATTTTGTATGTGTACGTGTATGTACAAGCATTCATACATGCATACATACGGTTAATTGTACATTCACACACATAAATAATTATACATTTTAGTTTATATTTAAAGTACATAGGCTAATATATATTTATAATACATTTATATGTATGCATTATATGTAGACATAGATTCATAAATTAAGATAACACATTATACGATCCAAATTGAAATTGCAAGTACATACATACATTCATATACACATACATGATAAGTAAGGTATAATTCAAATTGAAAAGCACGACATATTTAGTTTAGCGTATTGTATTGTACTTATTGAGGGTGCAAACCTGTGATTGCTATCTTTGCCGACCACTTGCTGGTTCCGTCCAGGACGCTTTGTTTCACAGCCTTCATATGACCGGTATGGCTTTTTTCTTCGATGCTGAATACGGCTCTAAATAGGCATATAACAGTTAGAGGTACACTTTAGGGCACTAATTAATTATACAGCATTCACTGTTTAGCTATGTATATATGGAAATGCATATGGAACAATCCGGGCTTGGTATGTAACTATTTACCGTGAAGGGGTACTTTATTATTATTCACAGCATAGCAACCGTTGATCGTACCTACAAACGTGACCATTTTACCAATGTACTTGGCCCTTAGCATATATACAAATTGGAATTCAGATAGTGGATTATACAAAATTATCGCACCAGCCAAAGGGGCTTTTTATGAGTACAATACATTTATTACCTGATCAATTCAAATATTTCCGGCTTTTCCCGTTCCCGTTGCTTCATACGTTCCTTCATTGCGGTAATTATCGAATTTGCCTTGTCTTCAGCACCATGCTTAGAGCTCTTCTCAGCGGCACCTACAAGCAAAATATAGTATTTGAACGGGGAACAGGAGACAGGAAACCCCCAGTTAAGTAACGCTTACGCTGCAGGCAGTCAGCGTTTAACAAATCCTTGCATTTCTCGTGACATTTAACACCGCACTCCGTGCAGCGCACCCCTTGGCGGGCAATGCCCCAAAGAAGGCCCTCGCATTCATAGCAATATGTCGGGGACGTGGCTGTCCACAACACAAAGTTATGAGGGGTTGTCGATGATATTGGGTAGATGAGCGCCTGCAGTGCTTTCTTATAGACATGCATTTTCTGGAATCAAACGCAAATACAAATATTACAAGAGAAATGCCATACATATTTACAAACTCTCTCTTACAAGCTCTTCATCATTAAGCGTTGCTCGGGGCACTGCTGACGTCAGTCCAGCGTTTCGTTTTGTGGCTGCCATTGTCTAGGGGTTAGCAAGTAGAGCAGATTCCAAATCAGGATTTAAAAAGAGGCTGTAGTATGAAATAAGTCTAGACTTTCCATAAGTAAATTAGTAAGTAATAGCATTCAGAACAAATAAATCTACTTAAACAGCTCAAATCTAGTTTCATTATAATTTTAATGTAATTAGCTGTTTAACTGGCAAGAAGAAGCAGCTGTAGCAAGCAATATAAAGCAACGGAAAGGCAAACAAATTCATTACTAATTATTCAAATTACAAGTGAATACTCTTCAAATTTTAAAAAATACTCATGAACGCGCTTATTTATATATTTGTGTATGCAAAAAGTACCGTGCACATGATATGCAACTAAGTAACTAGCTATCTATTATAAGTTATGCATATAGTTTTAATCAATTAATCGAAATAGTTCGACTCTGTATTTAGATAAATCGGATTTTCTTTGAAAAATGAAGTATTAAGTGCACTATCTACCAACCGTTCTATCCCTTTCCCACTCCTGCGTGTGCTGTATATGGAAGTATGTCACCCATTAATAAAGCGGGGAAACATAAATTATAACTGCACGATTTCTGGTGTATAAATTTACACAGAAGCAAGAATGCTGCAATCGATTTTCAACTAACAGGTGCCCCGTATATGTACGTACAACTTTAATAATTTTTTTTAGCACGCGCGCACTTAGCAATAACCTTGAATACATAAAAAATCCGTGCTCTCGTTTCCAAATCCACACAAAGTTGTCTTGAATAATTAAGATTCAAATGTATAATTGTATACAACTACAAAGTATATCATACCGGGCCCAGCCTTATTTTTATTGTCTTTTATTCATTTCAGTCTATGCTCGCATACTTAAATCACTCCCGGTACACTTTTACTAAGTTGCCCAGTATTCCACCCATTTTTCTTTTCCAAAACGGTAAAACACGTGTCTAATTATTTTATGTGAAGATCTTTGAAAATTAGTTTGGGTGCAAAATCGGTGGAAAACTCTGGCACTCGACATTTTTAATTTTCATGCGATTGGCTTCAAACTCATTTTCATTGTTCTATAGGAAAACTAAATAGGCGCGGTGCCCAAGGATTTTGGAAAATCTACCCCCAAGTTCGGAAAATTCGCGGAAAACTATTGTATGCAACTATATTGATTATCGTCCGATTGACTTCAAACTCTTTTTCAAACATTTCTGTTTATCATCCAAATATTTTGAAACTAATTTTCAAAGCACCTCACATGTCATATCGACACATGTAGCACCTCGACACATGTGCTACTGGTTTTGAAAAATGCACGCCCACGGTCCGAAAGGGGTGAAGTCTGGAATTCAGATTCATAATAATTTCCAAATATAAATAAAAACAAGTAAGAACGTTGCAGTCGGACGCACCCGACTGCAGAATACTATGTTCCCAGTCCTATATAATTTGGTTATTTCTGTGTTCAGAAAGAGACGCGAAATAAACTGCACAGGTGTAGGAGATATAGATTTTGCTCCTTTGTGGGGGAGGGGTGGGGGTTTGATGCAGATTTGTCCAGGGGGTCAACATTAGTCTGTATGCCAAATAAGGTAACTCTATCTTTGAAACTGTAGGAGATATAGCCCTTGAAAAACGTGTTTTGGGGATTTCATATGCCGATTTGCGGGGGTGGGGGTGGGGGGTAACAATTTTTTTGACGCAGATCTGTCGGGAATTTCAACATTAGTCTATATGCCAAATTTGGTGGCTAAAGCCTTAAAAATGGGGAAGATACAGGTTTTCCCCAAATTGCGGGGGAGGGAGTGGGGGGTCGATCTCGACACTTCATAAATTGAGGGTATACACCAACAGGTGTACCAAGTTTGGTTGCTCTAGCTTAAAGATAAAGGCAATAAAATTGCGTTCATACGGACAGACGGACAGACGGACATTTCGCAAACCCAATATACTATTTTCCTTCGGGAACATAGTATAAAAACCTCGGTACTTTGCGGGCAATACAACGGGCGGAAAATAGTTGGAAAGCTTCACGCTGGATTTTTAGTATTATTCGTTGAATTGGTTTTCAAATGCCAAATGATTTTGGAAAATCTACTCCACGTCGCCACGGGCGGGAAATGGAAATCAAGGAGTGGGATTATTTGTTTAGTTAGATCGGCTTCAAAGCCCTACACAAAAAACATTAGTCACGTGGCTCAACTATATAGTTTCCTACCCCCACGGGAGGTAAAACTGTGATATGTTTGTTTTGTGTATTTCTTACGGTTGACGAAAGTAGTCAAATTCAACAAAATGCATTTTAATCTAAATATTTCGCCGGGCAACGCTGGCGTTTTACCAGCTAGTAACTTATAAAGGTTGCTCGAATTGAGTCAAAATCTGATCATTATAAGCGGATATTATATACTCGTTGCTGTCGTTTGGTGGAAAATTGAGTTTAATTAAGTTGTTAAAAAACTGAAAACTTTCTTGCAAGGGTATATATTTATATTCGCCACACAGAAGATAGCAGTACTTTCTTGATTTTAGATATGTTTTGAACACAAGACAATTTTGGCGGAGCAGAGTACGCTGGGCCGTTATTACTGTTATAAGTCAAAGTAACGTTAAAATTTATATGTGAGCTGCAAAAATATAGATAGTGCCACCGCTTGATAGTTTCAATAGCTTATGCCCAGATTATCGATAGGAACTTTGGAAATAAAACGTATTGAAATTATTTAAAAGTTGAACATAAATTTGGTTTCCTGGGAACTATTTTAATATATATGTATAAGAAATTATTAAGCTATCGCGATAGTGAAAAAAAAATACTATAGTCACGGAAAATTAAAACTATGTTTTACAGCTCTAATATTACCCCCCCTAATAATACTCTATTATGTATGTACGATATATGCTTGTGAACGCTGTGTACTGGATACTTGTGTGCACACTACATTTTGAAAGAAAAACGAAACACTTTGCACAGTACGAATACTAAGTATGTATGGTCTTAAAAAGTTGTTAAATTTGTACATAGAAAGAAGTATTAGACTAAGGTGAATATAAAATTGAAAAAGAATTAAAAAACGTAAGAAATCGACAATCGTTCTATACCTTGAGTACCTGCGGTCCATTAAATTCATTTTCGATGTACGAAAGAAATAAACATATACATCGTAAAAAGTAGTAAGTAGTATTCAATGTTGCATTTTTATGCATGTATGTGTACACACAATTTAAATACACATACATAATTTGGAATACACATGTATGCGTGTGTGTGTTATATATAAATAAATGGAACAAGTAAGGTAGATAGGAAGATAGGGAATAGGTAAGCCATATACTGCGTTTATGCTATGAAATTCATAATATCTTTATTCTGAAAATAAAAGAAACTGTGCCCAAACATCACATACAGAATCAATAGTCAAGTTTTATGCGTAAATGAAATTCTTGAAATGTTTTATAAAATGAGCATAGCATGAACGCAGTAATAAATTAGGGTTATGTTTAAGGATACTCACCAGTTCAGAGACAAGGGGAATAGATTTACGTCTTGGACGAATGTCTGGCATACTATCAATGTTGCTGTAGAATGGATTATCACCCGGGTGGCCATTGGAACGTAATCCAACATCACCTGTGCCCGTGCCATTCTGTAAATAAACATATTATGTAATTAAGAATTAATTTCGGCTCATAATAAGTTTAAACGTCATTAATGGATTTAAGCCATCATATAGTACAATGTAGTTTATAGTAAACTAGCTATACCCCCACGGCTCTGCTCGCGCTACCCAACTCTACTTGTTTTTAAATTTAACTAACCAGTTGTCGGATTGACAATGCTTATATTAAATGAATTAAAATAGCCGTCTTCCCCTTGCGAAAACAAAATCGGGTATTGCGAAGCATCATAAGAGCGATGTTCAGAGATACGTTGTAGTTGAATATGCAGGACGATATCGCGTTCAATAAATTTTTCTCCAATGATTACCACTGCTACATCATCTATTGTTGGTACATTGTATCTTCCGGCGTGCTGTCCTGCAAGCAATTTTTCAGATCTTAAGACAATTCTATGATTATCCGAAGGCATTCGGTCTAATGCCTTTTTAAGCAAAGCCACCAATTCGTTGTGCTGATAAAAAGAATATTGTAAGACGGCAATTAATTCTCTTCGTACGTTTGGAGATATAGAACAACGTTGATTAATTTCATCATTGGAATTTCCAAGAAAATAAATTTCCAAAAACTGATGTGAACTTTATGCAAATGGCCATAATGATTCGACTCTGTGGTACACCTGGCCTTGAATCTGGATATTAAACAAGTAAGAATGCTATAGTCGAGTATACCCGACTACGAAACTCCCTGTACCCAGGTCTAAAACATCCAATCACATCTACGTCCACTTACACATACTCACACACGAGCCACAGCGTAAGCGAGGCGCATTTTAAGTGGCGGCTGTGCTTCTTCTTTTTTTTTTATATATATAGAAGATATTTTGTAATATTTATAATGTTGTTATACCAGTATATCTTACCACTGTTAGAATGTGTGAACATACATAAAGCTAAAGCATTCTTCGACCCCCTGGGTTTTTATCACAGTATACTTATAACTAAGCCACAAATCACCTAATTACCTTTTCTTTATCTTTAGCCAACTCGTCTTCCTTAATTTTATCCTGATTGTTCTTCTCCTCGATCTTACGCTCTTTTAACGTTTTTAACAGTTTCCACTTACTGCTGCCTAAATTCGCAGCTACGCCATTTGCAGTACCCGCCTGAGATCCCTCGACACTGGAGTCGTGGCTAACTGATGCATCTTTAAATGACGTGGACTGATCTGCTTTTAAATCAGATTTAAGTTGAAGCATTGTGATCTGACACTCGGGCGTTTCCAAACTTAATGTTTCATGCGATTCAGATGCTTCACCCGTTGAGTTGCTGCGTTTGTCTAATATTTCGGAATTTGTCATCGAGTCTTTTTTCTTATCATTAAATGCACTAAGGTTCAAGATTCGATCATTCGCCATTCCCACACCATCCACGTCTATATCATCACTCAACTCTGCTGGTGTATCGGGACCTGAAGTGGCACTTGATGATGACTCATGAACGATGTCCATTTGCATTGGTTCTGGCTGGTCACTCAGTATAGCAGTAGGCTGAGCCCGTTGGTCCAACATGAGTTTTAATCCGTTGCTGTTATTCGACTTCTTTTTTTGTTTGTATTCGTATTCATCTTCAGATGTATATGAAGAACTTGAGCCCAAGTCGATGGGGACATTGTCTGAAAGAGCAGAGCGCTGACTTGTGGCCTTTCCTCTTTCTCTTCTTTTTTTTAGATGTTTTGGTTGCTTTTCAACAATTGGTACATCTACAGCCTGACGTGAGGCATTTTCTGTGTTATGCAAATCATGAAGCATTCGGTGCTCCCTTTGAATATCTTCCGCATCCTCATAAGTTTCCTGATCGGAACTTGGAAGGTGAAATTCGCTATTAGTCACATCCTGCCAAGCGCTATGCAAATCACAGACTCTGGCAGACTTTTCACTGCCTCGCATTTGAGGTTTTTGCTTTTTCACAAATTCAGTTGCTTCATCAGTGATAACGGGAACTCGATGTGAAGTATCAGGTTCCAGCTTAACTACACATCTTAGCTCAGTCAGTACCTCAGACATCTTATGCTTAACGCTCTCATCCGGTACATAGTCAATCTGTGAATGTGCATACTTATCCGACTCTGGATAATAAATGGTGTCTCCATCAGCGCCACTCATGGCCAACTGACCAATCTGTGAGAATAGCACTTGGTTGCCAGCCGCCTCTGCTGCCTCTGATTCGGCCTCAGCCTGTTGCTCAAGTTCCTCAAGTTGACGCAATTCGTAGCAATAGTACTCGTCGTCCGTGTCTATGCTGTCTTCAGTGCTTTGGCGACGTGACGACGAGAGTGTGCGGCCAGAATGCTGACTGCGATTGTCATCGTCCTCCCTTGAACCATATCCGAGACTGCTTGGAATGTCTAATGATTGTTGTTGTGTTGCCCAAACAGCTCCACGGTACTGCTGTAGCCCACTGAGCTTCATCGTTGCTGTGGGACTAGTAGCGGTAGTTGGTGTTGTTTTCTCTAAAGACGTCATTGCTACTTGCAGTGATGGTATTGGTATACTACATACTTTGGCATCGCTGGTTGGATCAGGCGACACACTTTCAGAAACAGACACAGACACCGGCAAAGGAATTTCGTCCTCGTCCTCATCGACATAAACTGAGTTGGATTTTTGCAAAGAATTGGATGAGGTACATGGGAATATTTGTGACATACGAGAGGCTATTATTGTGATAGTTACTGCTTCTGTGCAGGGAATTTCATTGGTCTCCACTAATATCTCTGGCACTAGGTCAGAGTTGTTTAAATTTCTCTGCAGTGTATCAAATTCCTGGCCGAATTGAATTTCAGATATTGTTGATGTAGGTCTTAAAGTGGACGTTTCAGTAGTAGTTTGGACCCTTTTAAAATCCCCAACGACGGCGAAGAGATTATTCTCCTGGGTGGTGCGAGATTTATCTTCATAATAATCAGAATCGAGTTGATTTTCTTTTTGTTCATATTCATAATCGTTCGCGGTGTCTTCAGAACCTTCTGACCTTGTCTTGTCCCAACTATAATCATCGCCATTGTCTAAATCAGTTTTGCCAATTGAGAGCTTTGAGTCCTTGGCTTGATGACAGACTTCGAATTCGCTAGCCGCAGAGTCATCGTTATCTGATGAAGTAAAGATCGGATTATCCATTTCGGGATCTGAGATGCTAGAACCGGGGCGCAGGCCAAAGCTGTGCCGTTTATATGTTTTTGCCTTCTGCATTAGATTATTCATTTTTGTTGAAAACGAGCGTTTTTTATGCTTCTGTGCTCTGAATGGATCAGAAGTAGACGAACTTCGATCAGAATGAGCAGCTGTAGCTCGTTGTATAATTCGCATCGGTAATTTTTGTATACGCTTTGACAGTTCTAAATTACCATGACTGCTGCTATGAGATCGTATGCCCGTAGTTGTAGTTAACGGATACGACCCTGCCTGGCCACGAACTTGCATCTGGGAGCCCTGTCTTTGTACATCCCTGCTTGGTAAGGACTGGGAGCGGCTGTACCTTATCGAACGCTTTAATTTTAAGTTGTCCGGTATAAAGTTGCTGAGCTTGTTCCATACCTTTGGTTTTACTGTGGATGAAGCTGGCTGCGGAGGTCTTGTTTCTCGCATCTGCGTCTGATCACTATTATAACCCTTAGTCGACCCGCTTGATCGCCTAAAATGAGCCTGCGCTTGAGTTGGTTGCAATTGAGATAGGGATGGCGATGACGAGTGGGAAATCTCAATTGGATAAGCATGAGCAATTACTTGTGGATGGACCGAAGCTTCATTAAATGGGATTTCCACATTAAGGTTCCGGTAGCGCTCGAATTGTTCAAAGCCCAAGTAGTCCAAATTATTGCTGCTGTTATAGTCAGCGATACCGTTGGATGATGGATAATATACAAGTCTATCTGTTAAGTAAGGTTTCCGTGTGTGATCAATATTAGTTTCTTCGTAAGAAGCTCTGGACCTATGCCTAATAGTTGAGTACACTTGAGTACCAGCTGCTGATTCAATAAACGGCTTTTCTATTTTGGTTAGCTTTTTTAACTCTGCAGATTGACTTTTTATTTCATTCTTTAAAAGATCAGGCATGCGGTTCGCACCTGTGGTCGCTTTTGGAGAATTCATGTTGATATGCTCTGAGAATCGCTTAGCCTTCGCCAGTGTTCGTGATGATGTTTCAGGTCGTTGATGATGTTGGTCCCATTCTAGCATTTCATCGACGGTACAAATTTGTTCGTTGTCATTACGATTTCCATCCGAAATCAGCACATTAAATATCGATTTATTTTCATATGCTGAACAAATTGGTATATTTTTCGATAACTCGTGTATATAATTTAAGTTTTCTTCGGAAAATATATATTCACTACCAATTTTAGATTGTTCCTTGTCCTGATGATCTTGCTGTTGAAATATATTAATGTTAGACTCGTCATCGATATCGATTACTTCATCAGCAATCAATGTGTTATTTGAAGTAGTGTCTGCCTCGGTGCCTGTGCGCAAGTCCATCATCATCTGTATCATTTCCATGGTAAGATCCTTGTATTTGTTAAAGGATTCGTTTCCATTATGTGTGCTTACAGGCACAGGCACAGGTGAATTTGGTGACCAGCCGCTCATTGAGGATAGCCCAGAGTCTGACTTGGCTTGTCGAGGCGAAGAATTAGCGGGCTGTTGCTGTTGTTGTTTCTGCAGCTGTAAAAGTTGTTCTGGATTCGGTTCCACACAGAAAGGATTTATAGATAGATTATCCCTCATGTGTAATATATCATCGAATACATTATCGTTAGGTGCTGGTGGTGGAGGACTTGTTCCACTGGGTCCGATTAGAATGTCATCTAGGTCCGCAGTAACTTTGTGTTTCTCTGGGTTTTGAAGGTGCAGCAGAAACAACATACTATTATGACGTTCCAAGCTCTTTTTTAATGATTTAATGTACTCATCTTCATTGTAAATATTTGTCGAGCTCGATGGATTCTCAGCTATGTTTAGAATATGTCTTTGGCCGGGACTATTTGATATGTGATAATTAGGACTGGTGCTCTTGCTAGAGTGCAGCACCTTTGTATACTCTGTGTCGATGTCAAAAATATGAGAAACTCCTAATCCGTGGCTGTTCGTGATTTGCTCAATATTCTTTTTGCGATTTATTTCAATCTCTTGAGTCTCTAAAAGTTTCAGTTGCTCATCTAAATCAGAGTTATTCCGAAGCAGGTGGGCACTATAATCATTTCTTTTCGAAAGGTTAATTTCTTTCAAAATCTGGGACTCTGATGTAGTGACGTTTGGCGGTACTTGCGTTCGATTTGCAACAGCATCATTGGGGCAACCTTTGTTCGATGTTTTTTTATACTCTTCAAATGAATTGCCCACCAATTTTTTAAGAGTATCTATATTTTTGTCAAATTTCTTCATTACAAGATCGAATTTCTCATCGACTTCCATGACGCGAAGACGTCGCAGCTCCTCAGCCATGGTGACGGGATTTAATAGCAAGAGAGTCAGATTCTTGTCAACCTGATTGAGCTTCTCGAAAAACGTCTGCTCCGACCGAATTATTTGCCGTAGTTTGAGAATTTGTGGAGCAGATAATGATTGAAGGTCACTTATTTTGTTTATTTCTCTTATCATAACGTCAGTCATGCAATCTAAAATCGCAACGTTTACGTCATAGGGATTGCCGCTATCTTCGGAAGATGAGGAGGTTATTGAACGTCTATTGTCTTTATCGGAATGAGTTTGTGAAAAGCGGCTGGTGTCTCGCTTAATAAAAAATGAATTATCTTGGTTTGCCGATGGGTTATAAGAGTTACCATCATCGGCTTTGAATTTTGGGCTCAGAGTACCGGATGCCTGAGCAAGTATGCTCTTCAAATTGTTTATCATATCCATTTCGTTCTTATAATGTTTCTTTTTCCTGTGCTTTCGAGACTCTTTACCTTTATATATGCTCTCCAAAGCCACGGAATCAGTTGTGTTTGATATAGTTGTTGTAACTGAAGTCATATTTATATCAGGATCGGTGATCTCCTCCTCATTTCCCTCATATATCATCATCAGCGAAGATGTTGATCGACCACCACTCAAGGGTAAGGCCGTGATATGTTCGTGAGTAACCTCAGACTGCTGCAGCAGACGCTCCATGTTCGATATTTCTGAAGTTAAATTATTATCCCGATATGCTTCGTTTAGGTTCCTGTAGAAGTTCTCGTTCATTTCACAATCATGCCTTGCCTCCGGGCTTAAAAGAGTTTGTGTTCCTCCGGTATCTTCTATTGGTACTACCTCGTTCCCGCCTTGTCCAGATTTAACGGCTGCTAACCGAAAAAACTGAACATCTTCGATCAGTTCATCAAGCTCATTGGGAGTAGTCAATGAATTCGTATCGGAAGATGCAATACCTTGAGCCTCGCATGCCATTTGAGTTTTTCGACCCATGTCCTGTCCCCTTTTTGTTACGAGCTGTGATAAATTACGTAGGCTGCCCGTAGTTGAACCTGAGGCAGAAGCGGATGCAACCTGCTCGAGCACCCGCTGCCCATTCAAAAACTCCTGCAATAATTCAGCACGTGCATTGTTTGCCATAATCTGCTGCTGCTCATATACCATTAAGTCCGAGTCTGAGTATAGCTTGTTTCGGGGTCTATTGTGATGTACGCCACCTCCAACCCCAACTTCACATGTATTTGACAGCCAAGAGAAATCATGTTCTTCGAGATCTAGTTGCTGACCATCCCGAACTTTACCTGGATCATTATCTTTATTGCTTATACCTGTGGCTCCGTTATCGTAATGTAAAAACAGCTCTTCGTTATCGCCATCCCCATCACCCAGACTGTAAGCTGCATCATCGATAAATAACTCGCCAGTATATGTATGCCCATGGCCTTCAATAGCCAACTCCAAGCTGTTTAAGTGATTATCCGCCTCCTGACTGCGCTTCAGTTGCGCTAGTACATGACGTATGTCTTGGTTGTGGGATTCCGGTTCCAATGTATCTGGCTCTAGCCTAGCATCCATTTCTATTTCCATGGGCAAGAGTTGATGCTCTGCCAAAAAGTTCGCAAACGGAGCTTTGGGGTCCATGTCCATATCCAGGTCTTCCTGTTGCTGCTGTTGCTTAGCCGCAGCGATCAGACCCATTAGATTGCCAACCACCGACTGCTGTTCCACCGAAATATTCTCCAGTTTCTCTAATCTCGTCCATATCTTTCCATACTCGTTGGAGAGCAAATCAAGTGCGCGCCATGCAAACTTGAGCTCCGTCTCAAGCAAACTTATGCGTGTCGCTATCTTATCCATATAATCAGAAATTATGTAGTCAGAGTGTTGCTGTGAGTTGTACAGCTGGCATAGCTGCTGTTCGCTTCGAATGGATGCCATGCTTCCGTTGGCAAGATTAGATCTGGACATAGACATCGACATGGTATCACTGAGTAAACTTAATTGAGATTTATTGGTTGCCCGCTGCATATAGGACTTTGACTGTTGATGTTGAGGATTCGGGGGATGTCCCTCTGTGTGTCGTAACGATTGTATCTGAGATGAGCCTTCTGCCATTGCCTGGACATGTGCCGATTGCTGCTGTTGTTGTTGTTTCAGTTGCTGCATGATCTTAAACTGGCTATGCAGTGCATTTGCAGCAACGCTGTAAGGTTGCTGCTGATGGGGTTGCTGATCCATAACAGTTTTCCCTTTGCCTTCATTTATGTTTAATGACGATGTGGCCGAAAGCATTTGTGAGTTCATAGGTATAGCGAAATTTTGCTGACTTCCTTGACTTTGGTTTGGACAGTGATGCTTCTGAAGGACTTCGGCATAGGTGTCAGCAAATGGCGCTAAATGTTGCGAGGCAGTTGACATGGACTCTCCGAAAACCGGTTTACGGTTAGATATTGGCGCGGGAGATGCTGATGGTGACGGTACGATAGACATCACGGCAATGGGAGTTAGTGTTCACAAACTCCAGCTGGATGGAAATGCATTTTACTTTCAAATTATACATTTGAGTAGGATTAACAATCGATATACATACATGCAAATAATGTCCACACAATTCTGTCAACTTAATGCCAATTATTAAATCATTTATTCCACGAAAGTACTTTTAATTTTCAGTTGAAAATAAAATTAACAAAACCGTTCACCCCTGTTTGCAAATACTGAGTCCTGAATTAAAATTTTTTTTGCTTTATGTCAGTACCCATGCATACACAAAACACAAGATTTGAGGCTTTCACCATATTTAAACAGTCACTTTGAATACATGCGTACCAAAAAGCAAGAATATATATTTCAAGAATTGTGACTGCAAATTGTTTTTATTGATTTGGTATACGTATTTATTGATTTGTTTTGGATTTGCGGTGTACAAAAGACCTGCGAACAAGATTTGGTATTTTTAACTATTTTAGTCTCTGAGATCGACGCGTTCATACATGCAGATAGACGGACAGAGCTAGATCAATTTGTCTGTTGATGCTGATCAAGATTATATATTGTTTACACTGTGGGAAATGTCTCCTCGTGAGTTTAATTTACATTTGAACAACTAAATGTATCCCATTTAATGGCTACAGAGTAAAAACTAGCATGTAAATGTCTCCTTGCACATACGAGCGTTTGCACAAAATTCATTTTCGTTAAGAGTTCTGACGATAAAAGGGAAATAAGAACATCGCCATATATTATTTAATAATGGGTAAGATTAGATTAGAAATTGTTCTTAAATAAGCGACGCACAAATGTATCGTATTTGTATGATTGAAATATTCAATATGCAAAATGCATATTTAAAAGCACAGTGTACGCATAGTTATGTATCTATGTATGTACATACATACATATACATATACATACGAATATATAGTACATTTAAATGCTATTAAAGCTACATACATAAGTATGTATATATGTATATATGACTATTTGCCTTCATATTTATGTTGTATGCATGTTATCCTCGTCGAGCAAAAGCAACAGCCGATGGGGAAATGGTAAGTACTCGAATGCAGTATGTAGTGGTATGAAGACATTTCAGACCATCTGCATTTGGATATTATTAATATATGCGTAGAAAGTCAATATGTAAGTATAATTAGTATTCTAGTCCCGTTGATTATTTGTGGAGCCTAGCATGTGACACAATTCTTCACTATATGTATGTATGTATAAAATTGTGTATACGCATTCTGTTTTATTTCCTTCGCTCATTTTTGTTCCCATTGATTCAGCTTTGATTTATCTAAATATTAATTCTAAACTTTTATGTATTTATGTTATTTTTTACTATTAGTTTTTAGGACTACAAGCACTTTTGAGTGGAACTTGAATTTATATTTAAGAGTACTACGTAAAATCTACACTTGTGAAAAATGCAGCCGCTGAATTGGTGTGAATTGAAAAACGCTGAAAAGTATACTACATCTTGGTTAACTCTGCTGCTATATGTGCGGGCCTACTTATGTTTGTTCTCTTGAAAGTGTATAAGTGTGTGTGTGATAATGCGCTTGTGTGTACTAGTGAGATTCCCTCAGAACTTTTGATTAGTACTAGTATACAGGGACAGGGACAGGGACGGCGACAGAGTATAAAAGCTTTAGTATACAATGAAATATACACATGCCCGCCCCATCACAAAATGGAAGAGTGAGAGCAACTGGGAGAGACACGCACTTTGAAATCGGGTCTACTGCGCATGCCAGAGACCAAACTGCTGCAATTGTTGCGCGGGAGTTGGTTGGAGTTAAAGCTTGAAAACTTGAAAGCTTCAACAGAGCTTTCAACAACAAAAGAGAGCATTTGTTGTGGTTGCAAGTATTTACACATGCATATATATTTATGTACATACATACATACATATGTATGTACGTGTTCCGTAATTTCGTTGAAAATTAAGGGAGTCGTGTGCAAAACGCTGTCAGATTGGTGATGTTATGCTTGCTACTACCATGTAAACAATGTGAGATTGGCCTTGTCTAAAATCACAGTATACCAGTAATTTGATACTTGAGGAGAATGTTGGAAAATAGCTTATATATATATATATCTTTCACGCAGAATATTTATGTATCTATATAAAACACATATTTATATTTATATATTTGTACACATATGTATATTTAGATATATATTATATTTGAAATATTATTACCTAGTTCAAATATGAGCGGCATCATAAGCTTTTGCACTGCCAAACAGCGTGGCAACTCTACGCATTTTACAACACTTTAAAACTATCTCATAAATATTGCGATACTTGAACAATTTCCACCAACTATCGAGTTTTTTTTTTCGAATTTTGTATATTGAGCACGGTTTTTTGCCTTTATTTCATAACTTCGGCAATAAAGTCTTGCTCCGCCGGAGGAATTTGCTTTCTAATTTTCAGACGCGTCGTTTAAGACTAATAGCAGTCATTTTGATGCAGTGTTTATATGGGACAGCTAAACTGTAGAATTACCTCGTATTCTATTAACTAACATGTAAGAATGCTATAGTCGAGTATACCCGACTACGAAACTCCCTGTACCCAGGTCAAAATTTTCCGATCGCATCATCGTAATCGTAATTGATCTCGACACTTCATAAATTGAAGTTCCCTTCGGGAACATAGTATACAAGAGAAAACTTTGAAAATGAGTTTGAAGTCAATTGGACGAAAATCAAAAAAGTTTCATTCAACAGTTTTCTTCGAATTTTCTTTGACAACCGCGCCTATTGTATTTTCCTATAGAACAGGGGTGCCCAAACGGTGCTTATGGAAGAGCAAACTTCAATACATATGCAAGAAAACACAAACACATCTAAAGCAAACAGTTTTTTTCACTTCATTGTGTGCACTGAAAAAAATAGTATATACATTTGCTAATACTTGTTTGCAAATAATGCATTGATATTCACACTTAAAATGTTTTCCAAGAAAAAAAACTGTGTCCAGCGATCCATCTTTCAGCAATACTATTTTATTATAACTATTTTTGTTTGCAAATAAAACTCTTAAAATGTTTTGCAGAAAAATATCGTGTTCAGCGATCAAGTAAATAAGGTGTTTTCTTAAGTGCAGGCCTCATCGAAAAGCAACAACAAAATTATATTGAAATTCAGTAGTGCAACAACAAATATTCGATAGTGTTGTTGCTTTCTCATGAGCCCAGACACCGAAAAGAGATAAGAAAGCGAACAAGCAATATTGTTTTTGTATTATGCATTGGCTTATGAATAGAGCCGTGCATGTGTACGCGCATTGCTGCCTATGCTCAAGGGCAATTACAATAACAAAATGAGCCAGATGAGCAATATGCTGGGCACCTTGAACCTTGAAAATGAGTTTGAAGTCAATCGAATTAAAATTAAAAATGTCGAATTCCAGAGTTTTCCACCGATTTGCCAGCCATTAGGCTGAATTTCCCAAAATAGCTGATACACGTGTCAAATTATTTAATGTGTAGAGGCTTTCAAAATGAGTTTGAAGTCAATCGGTTGATAACCAAAAATGTTTCATGCAACAGTTTTCCGCGAATTTCCCGACCTTGGGGGTAGATTTTCCAAAATCTTTGATCACCGCGCCGCGCCTATTATTTTTACTCCCTTTACCCATAAAATGGTTAAAAGGGGTACTAATTCTGTGCAAATGTATGTAACAGGCAGAAGGAGACACCTCCGACCCTATAAAGTGTATATATTCTTGATCAGTATCAAAAGAGATTTCGATTTGGCTATGTCCGTCTGTCTGTCCGTCTGTATGAACGCGTCGATCTCAACAACTACAAGAGCAAGATACACCAAATTTGGAATGTAGGTTCCTGTATACCATACGCAGATCAAGTTTGTTTCAAGAAGCGTGTGCGGCTTTGTGTATGTGTAAGTGGACGAAAATGTTATTGGAAGTTATAGACCTGGGTACAGGGAGTTTCGTACGTAGTCGGGTATACTCGACTATAGCATTCTTACTTGTTTATAAGCAGCGCATGCGCACATTTTTGGGAAAGGGAGGATGCATTTTTAGGGGCCATTTTTTTTGGTTTAATTGTACAAGGCGTCTACAGTAGTGTGTATGTCAAATCTGGTGACTCTAGCTGTCAAACTGTAGGAGATATACCCATGTGAAAAACGTGTTTTGGGGAAAACTCTGCCGAAAACGAGTATAAACATGGCAAAATATCTTTAAAAATACCATAAAAAGTTATTAAATCGGAATTCATGCGCTTGGCCGATCGACACACATACACACCCCATGTATTTATTATGGGCTAGGTGCCAGCAGCTGTTAAATTCTGCTGCTGCTGCCACTGTCGGCCAGTCTAAAAGGGCTATTAC
Organism: Hirtodrosophila confusa; assembly: GCA_035043065.1. Taxonomy (NCBI): domain Eukaryota; kingdom Metazoa; phylum Arthropoda; class Insecta; order Diptera; family Drosophilidae; genus Hirtodrosophila; species Hirtodrosophila confusa. The sequence goes on along the minus strand of JAWNNI010000157.1, from coordinate 10,499 downwards.
AATACGCTTTTACCGCTATTGTTGTTAAATTTCACACATACATTGTTAGCTTCATAATTATTTGATATACCGAAACCGAACTTACGTAAGGAACGATACTTTCGCGTTGGTATTTCAAAAGACAGCTAAGCTTACGGGTCCGTTCTGCGACTGATGGAGCCACCACCAAAGACCATTGCTGGGTTTGTCTGTCGCTGGCATCATTTTGACATTTTCCATTGTGGATAGATCGCTGCCAGATTCGGTCGGTAAATAAGCCATATATAAAGTTCATTATGGTTTCAGATGCGTTTTGCACGATGCAGGCGGCGCGCTCAACTGCGGCGTTCGCTAGCCAGAGAAGCATATGCCAATTGGTGAACCTACATTTTCACATATGTACATAGGTATATATATATATATAAAAGAGTTCGTGCTGACTGACTGACTGACGGACTGACTGACTGACTGACTGACTGATTGACTGACTGACTGACTGATTGGCAATCATCGCACAGCCCAAACCGTAAGAGCTAGGGTGCTGAAATTTTCACAGTAGGTTCCATCTATGATAAAAGTGCACGCTAATAGCCTATTTCCACTACAGCCGAAAAATGTCACATTTCAAAAATGTGGATGATGGTGTTTCCACGGTCATATGTGCAATTTGTCATTTGCCCAAAATAAATCAGCTGTTCGGCTTGTTTTGATGACAATTTTCACAAAAAGTGAAAAATATGGCAAATAATGGCAGAACTGTAAAAAGTCAAAGTTGCATATCAATAGGCATTTAGTTGCGATGTGTTCGTACGGTTTTGAACAATTGGAAGATGTCTGGGATGCGGAGATGGGAGAAATTTGCAATGAAATTGCGAGTGCGCACCTGTGAAGTGCACAAACTTCAATGCTCCTAAAAGGCGGTGTACCTTGTCAAAATGTTGCCAGTACGAGGGCGCACCTCCGGATAAACCTTCCCTTTTAACCTCATCCTTACTAAATACAGGAACATTAAGATATAAGCATTTTACAATTTATTTTAAAAATTAATTTTGGCGCACAACTCGTCATTGTTTGCATTTGCACCAGTTAATCGATAAGCATCGTGAGTTCGATAAGAAAATACTACAAAATGCCGCGGCGAATGGCATCATATTAAAAATATGACGAATTTGTCATTTTTTTTCTTATGGGATTTTCTACAGGAAATATGTGACATTTTTCCAAAATCAAAAATATGACGAAAAATGTGGAAATATGATGTCGTGGAAACAGGCTATAAGACGGGTTTTTAGAAAATTCCACCCACAAGCTTGGAAAATCGCGGATAACTGTTGTATGAAGCTTTTTTGTTTACCATCCAATCGGCATCAAACTCATTTTCAAAGATCTACACAAAAAATCATTTGACACATATTTCACAGATTTTGGAAAATCCACCCTGGGCGGAAAATGGGGGTCTCAAGGTTGTATGGGCAAAAGTCTAATTTTAGTCCGATCACCTTCAAAGCTCTTTACGTAAAATAATACGACACGTGTATCAGCGATTTTGGAAATTTCAGCCCCATGGTCTGAAAATTAGCGGAAAACTCTGGCATACGACATTTTTAATTTTCATGCGATTGGCTTCAAACTCATTTTCAAGGTTCTACACAAACTCATAATAGGCGCGGTGCCCAAAAATTTTGGAAAATCTACCCCCAAGTTTGGAAAATTCGCGGAAAAATATTGTGTGAAACTTTTTTGATTATCGTCCGATTGACTTCAAACTTATTTTCAAACTTTTCTGTTTATCATCCAATTATTTTGAAATTAATTTTCAAAGCACCTCACATTAATAATTCGACACATGTGCTATCGGTTTTGAAAAATGCACGCCCACGGTCCGAAAGGGGTGAAGTCTGGAATTCAGCTTCATAATAATTTCCAAATATAAATAAAAAACCTCGGTACTTTGCGGGCAACACAACGGGCGGATAATAGTTGGAACTTTAGTCTGGATTTTTAGTATTATTCGTTGAATTGGTTTTCAAATGCCAAATTATTGTGGAAAATCTACTCCGCGTCACCACGCGGGAAATGGAAGTCAGGGACAAATGAGAGGGATTATTTATTTAGTTACATCGGCTTCAAAGACATTTTCATAGCGCTACACAAAAAACATTACTCACGTTCTCAACTATATATCTTCCTACCCCCACGGGAAGGAAAACTGTGATACGTTATTTTTGTGTATTTATTACGGTTGACGAAAGTAGTCAAATTCAACATAATGGATTTTAATCTAAATATTTCGCCGGGCAACGATGGCGTTTTACCAGCTAGTCATACATATGTATATATGTAAATACCTAAGTGCTACCCTGTACCTAATTAACGACTATGTAAATGTGTTAGCTTATCAATATTATGCGTGCACCCTTTGCTTAGACCGTCAGCATATCAGTCGTAGTAGTATTGTTGATACATGTATCGAGCACTTTAGCTATCTCTAAAGCGTTGATTGTGAGAATAATACGTTGCTTCAACAAAATTAATTTTAATAGGTGACGTAACTATTCTCACATATACATGGACGTCGATGTACTAACGTACTACCCTGTACCTAATTAACGAGTATGTAAATGTGCTAGCTTATCAATATTATTGAACAAAATTAATTTTAATAGGTGACGTAACTATTCTCACATATACATGGACGTTGATGTACTAACGTAATACCCTGTACATAATTAACGAGTATGTAAATGTGCTAGCTTATCAATATTATTCGTGTACCAGTAAACCAGTAACAATGCTCTAGTCGAGTATACCCGACTACGAGACTCCCTGTATCCAGATCTACAACTTCTAAGCATATCTTCGCACACTTGCGCATACGCACACACATACGAACTACGAACGCATACAAGCAAGGCATTATATGTAGGTGGTGCCTGCTCTTCTTCTTACCCCGTCCTGCAGTACTCAATCTTGTTAATTGAATAACTTGCGTATTTATGATCTGATCCACTTGAAATTTGGACAGTAGATTAAGAATGACCAAAGTATTATACATGCTAAATACTAAAGCTTTATCTTCGAAATTTTTGTTTTATTATTCTTCATATAGTTTCCTATAACTTCATTAAAATCAGAAATCTGATTGTCCCATTGGGATAATCAGACGAAAATTGAGTTTTGGTTTTTTTCCACACCCTTGAAGCTAGAGCAACCAAATTTGGTACCCTCAATTTATAAAGTGTCAAGATCGACTTCCCAACCCCACCCACTCCCCCGCAATTTCGTCGAAGCCTAAATCATAAAAAGTTATTTTTTCCCGCGACAGAGTTTTCCCAAAAGACGTTTTTCACAGGGGTGTATCTCCTACAGTTTCAGAGTAGAGTCACAAAATTTTACTGTAGACGCACTGCACAATTTAGCAAAAAAAAAATTGTGACCCCCCACAAATTAGCAAAATCTATATTTCTCATACATGTATAGGTAGAGTCATTAAATTTACTAGACTCCCTAGACAGATTTGTCAAAAACCATTTCGGTCCTCTCACCCACTCAAATGAACAATATGTATCTCTCAAGCACCTGTTCAGGTAGATTCACCAAATTTTAAATACAGACTACTTTTTCGGTCTTTCCCACCCCACCAAATTATACCGGAATTGAAAACGAGTATTCTGCTGTCGGGTACTTCCGAGTGCAACGTTCTTACGTGTTGTAATTTGCGAAGTGGAGTGGTGGCGGGCAAAATTGCATAAGCCCACTTTTTACCTATAAATATACATAGTTGTGTGTTCCTAGTTCTTATAGTTTCTGGTGTGTTTATACAGTTCCCAGTCCTATATAATTTGGTTATTTGTGTTTTCAGAAAGAGACGCGAAAAAAACTGCACAGGTGTGGGAGATATAGATATTGCTCCTTTGTGGGAGAGGGAGTAGGGGGGTCCAACAATTTTTGATGCAGATTTGTCCAGAAAATTAACATTAGTCTGTATGCCAAATTTGGTGACTATAGCTTTAAAAATGGGGAAGATACAGGTTTTCCCCAAATTGCGGTGGAGGGGGTGGGGGTCGATCTCGACACTTCATAAATTGCGGGTATACTCCAACAGGTGTACCAAGTTTGGTTGCTCTAGCTTAAAGATAAAGGCAAAAAAATTGCGTTCAAACGGACAGACGGACAGACGGTCATTTCGCAAACCCAATATACTATTTTCCCTTCGGGAACATAGTATAAATAGCAAAAATATTTGATTTAGGTTTAATAGGTATTACTCACATTAAGCTGCATGATAATTTTGTTGTAAGCCCAGTGCCATCGTTGTTTGGCCGAAATCTCTGGTTTCCGTAATATTTGCATATGACCGCTTACGACTTCTTCAGTCTCGCCCCGCACCAAGACCTTCTTTTTTTGAGATATCGTTCTTGCGGACACCAAATCAGCGAGTTGATCATCCTCGTCTTCGTCTTTCTCGGGTGACATTTGCACTGCAACTCGAAGGTCGTCGTTTAAATTATCTAGAATTGATTCGCCTTCTTCTATAATTATGCTGTCCTGTTTTTTAATTTGCTGATGACTTGCAAGTTGCATTGAAATGTTCACAGTCGGAGTGGTGCGTGGTACCAACGCCGCCTGTTCAGTAGGGGGGACAGCAGGAGTTGTAGTCATGATCATACTGGTGCTGGTGATGGATGTCACCGTAAGAAGGCCAGTACCCTCCGTTTGAAGCTTGCGGCCTTCGACAATACCAACACTACCACTCGAGCTTTCATCTAGATAATTGCCACAGTCTTCATCACTTTGATAGTTCTCGTCCAAAAAGTCATCGTCGTCCTGTCGATCGTCAATGTAGTCTAATGAGGACTGCTTCTGGCTAAGCAAAATTTTATGCTGTTGTTGGTGTTTATACTGCTGCTGCCTTTGGTGCTCGAGATACTTATACTCATCCTCTTCATTAAAAAAGTCCTCTCGAAAATCATAGCCACTGCCAACGTGTGCATAATAATCGTTTGTCTCCCTACTTGACGGTGTCGTCTGCTGGTGATCCATATAGTAATCATCCTGCTCACTATCGATGCAATAACTCGGCTCATGGCCAACTGGCTTTTCGGCTGGTCGTATAAAATCATCGATGATATCTTCATCTGATTCATCATCAAAGATCTCAGTTGGCTGTTGCTTAATCAGCAGCCCCGACTTACCATTAATGGTGGGCAGTTTTTTGCCGGTGGATCCTGCTGACGGCACCGTCGGTAGCAATTTTTGTCCATCTGCCACCAAACCCAGTATCTGTGAATGTGCTGTTGTATCTTCTGTATCAATTAGCTGGCTCTGATTACCATCCGAATAGTACATAGTATATGCTTTATTGTCATTGCTAGTGACGATAGTCGTCGGCACTGACAATTCGTAGCCAAGCATATGAGTATTGCTATTCTCGTAATCATCGCCAGTCGTTGAATATTGGCTTGACAGTGTGTCCTGGTTAATCATCAGCTCATTATAGTCATTGTCCATAATAGTGTGATAACCAACAGCGCCCATTGGCGCTGATTTTTGGCCAAGGTTAGAAATTATCGATGCATCAGAGACTGGATGTATCATTTTATGAGGTGAGGACATGGCTGACAAGTCACTGGATTTTGTAGATGCAACTGTTGTGCCAACCGCCGATGTTACGGATGTCTTTTGAACTACAGCTGAAGCTACAGAAGAGGCACCCTGATTGACCGCCTGCGTGGCTGACTGTACGGCAGCTGCAGCCTTACCAAAAATGGATCCCAACATTCCTCCCGTACTGCTGGCGCTGATAGATCCAACCTTTTTTACGCTCGTTTTCGAAACTTTTAACTGAGGATTATTGGTTTCGATTTCATTTTTAGTCAGAAAAGGGGTTGGAACGGCATTTACTGTATTACACGCTGACACTGAAGTTTGATATTGGGTATACGTAACCTTATCAGCTGTCATGCTTGATCCAATTTCCATCTCGTTACTTGCCGTTACTTTATATGTATCATTGTAAGTGTAAATAGTATCACCGTGAGCCTCACCAGATATTTGATACGATCCAGTATATTCACTGTAGCCATACTCATCCTCAAATCCTAGCACTTCAATTCTTGAATTGTCAACGCTCATTACATCGTCTGAGAAATTTGGTTCATCATTGCTATCGAGGTAGTCAAACTCTGAATTTAACTTGGTGTTCGAACAAGTTCCAAAAGGAGAGCCGTTATTGTGAATTGTCGATGACGCCTCAAGATACTCTATGGTTGGGGTTGGCGTGGCACTTTCAGTAGTATTCGCCGGTACCTGATCGTATTCATATACATATCCAAATCCATAAGCTGTACTTTTTGAGGTAACTGGCATTGAAGTCGTAATTGTTGTACAGACTGTGGAAGTCGTTTCTACTGCTTCTTGCTGTCCTTGTTTGTTGGAGCTGGAAAGTAATCCACCGACACTCGGAACAAGCTTTGAAGCCAAGCCGAAGCCAAAACCTTTTTTGCTGTTATTGTTTTCCGGATGGTGTTTAGTTGCATCTATCGTCGAACTAACTCCACTGAGGACGCCATCAAACCCACCCTTAATTCCCTTAGAAAGACCTCCCAGAACGCTGGTAGCCGCTGACGCGACCACTTTGGCTTTTTGAGGCGTTAGTGAAGGTACATCCGTAACACATACCGACTGATTCTTTTGAGGAGGCTTATAATATCCACCCTGTCCTGGACTGGGACCCGGAATCAATCCAGAATCCGAGATATGGCTCAATTCGCTTAAATAGTCCAATTCTTTTACATCAGTGGATGAATTGCTTGCCATAGTCAGGGTCTCATTATTGTTGAGCTTCGGAGCTGAAGTTAAGCATGTTTCACTTTCAATATGTGCTATTGTTGCAGTAAGCGCCGACAGATCGACATTAAAACTATCATAAAAGCTATCATCGAAGACTGAAGCCGTACACACCAAGTGTTCGTTAATATTGCTTGATGAGAATGAGATCTCTGGTGAAGTTATTTGGAGTTGTGAAATTATGGTACCATCCAGTTTATTTTCTGTTGAAGTTATTTCTTGGGTTTTTCTAATATCAGCAAGACTTGAAACAGTATTTTTTGGAGCTATGAATGGCAACCACGAAGGGTTTTCGATTTCATTTGCGTTTTGATTAAATTTATAGCTTGGTACCTTCATATCATCATACTCATTCTTGTATAACTTTGATTCTGTCGTGTCAAAAGGCATTGCAACTGTATCCATATCCGTATCTCCACTAGTATTGGGTTGCGGTATCGTGCTTGCAATTATAGTATCAGAATCTGACCAACTTGTTTTTGGAAACACTTCTGCTGTAGTATCGTTGCATTCATTGCTACAGCTATCGAAAATGGGCGGCAGTTCTGGTAGTTCAAACTTCTTCATATAATCAACGTATGATAGTGTTGGTGCTTGAGAATTATTGGAAATTGACGCTGGAGTAGAAGTTGCAGCTGGACTAGTGCTACTGATGACTATAGTAGAAGAATTGCTTGTTGCAACAACAGTTGTTGTGAACACGTCGCTAAAGTGGCTCACAACTGAAGTTGAGACGTTATCGTGAGAAATACTTGTTGCTAGATTTTCGGCAGACATTTTACCCTCCATATTCGACATGTATGATGGAATGGTAGCCTTACTTAATAAATACGACAAAGCGGATGAAGAATCACTTAATGGTGCTATTTCTGATCTTGATGCCGTTGGACTCGTCGTTGGATTTAATGTCGCCGTTGATACCGCGGCAGCATCTCCTCTTGACAATGACGTTTCAATATTAATGGGGCTAGTCGTCCAAGTTGTAATTGAATATGGTATGTGGGATTCCAATGGTGGCAGCGAGAATTTTAATGAGTCCAATGATTCATCCCTACCACTTGCGTGTGAGACTTGTATGTTGCTTGTGGAAGCGATAGGCATGTTATCATTTTTAGTTTCAGTGGAAAATTGAATTGAATCTAATGTATAAGGCTTCAGATAATCAGATATGTCAAATGACGCATTGGGTTCGTTCATTGCGGCTGTTGTTGTTGTTGTGGTAATCGATAGGTGGTTTGATATTGGCATCGCTTGGATTGAAGATGATTCTAGCTCTATCTCGGATTCAGCTAATGTTTTTATGGGAGAAGTGGATATTGATAAATTCAGGTCTCTCTGACTTCCGTTGTCAGAAAGTTTAATAGCAAATAATGAAGGAGGCGAATTTGGAAGTGTTGAAGATGTTAACCAGGATTTATTTGAGTCGATAGACCTAGGAACATCACTATTGACCTCAATCCCAGTAGAATATTTTGTAAGTGTTTGCTCAAGGTTAGATACCTTATTGGCACCATCATGAAATACCATAGTTGTATTCGACGTTATCGAAGGGCTCGAAGATACGGAGGCTGTATTACGATCCGGGTATCTACATGTCGACACTTCCTCTGGCGATGGACGAGATGAAATTGTTGATGATAAGACCATAGGTGTTTGTCGATCGATAGCAGCTGTGTCAGAGCTGATAGGAACTGAATTCGCATTAGCTTTGGCTTTTGACATGGGCAACTTTGGCAACTGCTTTGTCCGATAACTTTTATCGAACTGCGGCATGCTCGAATAATCAGTGGTGAACGTGAGTTGGGTTTGTAATGGAATATCGGATATCTCTGTCGTATACGGTGCCGATTTGTACTGAGGTGACGGTAGACGTTTTGGCAATTTTCTAGTTGTGGTCGAAGTCATCGTCGTTTTGGTCGTATCAGTCGCTAGCGTCGCGTCTGACGTCGACCACATCATTGAAGCTATCGCAGTGGCATTGGTAAAGGCTGAGGCTGAGGAAACAGCTAGGGAAGAGCTAATGCTGATATTTGTCCCAGAACATGGTGGCACTGTCGCTAAGGCTGAGGTTAAGACTGAGTAATTGTCGGTGCGCTTCTGGGAGTGCTGCACCGGTACTCTTGTTTCCCCAGATGCTATCACAGAAGCTGTTGTCATTGCCATCATAAGGGAGATTTTGCGCTGCTGTTGCAGCTTGTGCTGGGTATTGCTCATTGGCGGTGTGTCACTATATGTTGACAAGTTATCAAAATTGCAGCCATACTCGGAAAAGTCGGTGTAGTCAAGCATAGAGGTGTAGGGTCGCGCCATTTGGCAGAAGACATCATAATTGCTGGTCCCTGTAGATGCCCCGGGAGTGCCTGTGCGCGATGCCGTCCTGCTCAAAGTGCTGTTTTTCAGAAAGTCGCCATCAAGTATGATTTGGTTTCCGGAAGCATCTGACTCTAAGTTGTTGTCTCCTTCAAATAATTGCTGTGAGGAGCGAGGTCGTGGTTGTGGTAACATCCGCAATGGCGCCGCCGGCAAACTTATGAAACTGCCTATTCTCTCGTCTATTAAACCAGCATTCGGTGCATAGCCATTATGTCCATTCAAATTGTTATGAGCATTTTGAACATTCTGGTAGGCAACCGCTTGCGGCAACATGCGATACTTTGAGTTAGAGCTATCCACCATCATCATCGTCGACGACGCAGGTGCGGTAGGCAAGCGGACACCAATGCGATTGCCTCTTCTCGCGTACGTACCTTCTACTATTGGCATATCACGCTCATCCCTCGCTCGATTTATCGCTGATGAGGCAGAGCCACACCCGTTATGTGAAACTGGAACTTCAGGCAGCATCTTTGCTGTTAAATTGTATTCATATCCACATCCATATTCATTTGAAGCAGTGGTATTTTCGTCCCAGTAGTCCCCAGTCGCTACGCCTGCAGCATTCACATCTCGGCCATAGTCATCCGTATATTCAAGCGGATAGTTCTGATTAAAAGCTTCATCTCCAAGAGGATGCATATCCCCTTGAGATGGTGGCCAATCCACATCTGCATCGACACCATACTCATCTAAAGCCCCTGAAACGCCGTACTCATCATATGGGTATGCGTCCGTTTGTGCGTCATCATAACTATAAATAGTGCTGTTGTCAATTGGTCGGCTCTCAGAGTATAAGGCATCGTTCTTATTAATATTATGAAAGCCTTCTTCCCGTGCATAGTGCTGTAATTAATAAGAAATCGTTAAATAATAATATCGATATAAATTTGTTGTCTTACTCACCGTCATATTTTATGTTGTAGTTGCACTCTTATGGAGAAACTGAGGCAAAGCCAGATATTAGATGCAGTCCTTGCATTGAACACATCCAATAGTTTCCGTTTTTGTTTCGCTTTCAGACTCTGTTTCAGACTGAAATCAAGAAGAATGTATGGCATCTTATCGCTTTCTCGACATTAGAAGACTTTCTGTGAATAAAAAAGCCAAAAGTATGGTACTTAACAAAATCTGTTTGTATCTTCTGTTAGGCCATTAGACCTTAAAAATTCCTATGTATTTCATAATTTTATTTGCAACTCATATAACTCGATTTGGGATTTGTTATCAACGAGTTATTGTCACCTTTATATTAGTAAGAATACACATACACATACACATACACATACACATACACA